>JAVIWB010003439.1:0-477428 GCA_031893035.1 Dermolepida albohirtum
AAGTACCTTCACAGTACACAGCACAAATTTTATCACAAGCCTGCGCAGCGTTCTTCCCCTTATCATAATAATATTGCAGAATATAGCGAAATTTCTCATTATTCTTCTCCATTTTCAAGTGCGAATAACTTTCCAACCACTGCACCGATTACAATGTTTCTACGCTCAAACTAACGTTCGGAAGGTCGTCTAAAAAACGAGCCGTCGGTGGTGTCGCTGTGACTTGTTGTTCTTTAGTTATCGGCAACCAATGCCATCTATCGGGAAAAACGCCACGAACTTTTTCCAGACCCAATATTTGATTGTAAACCAATACAGAAAATGTTAAACAATATTTGATCTCAAATACTTCCTTGCGGAATTACTTCGGCCAAAATTTGTTTTCGGAAGTGCGAGGTCTACCAGAAAGTTCTGCCCGTTTTTAGAATAAAACAAAATAGTAAATTTTCCATATCTTGAATAAACTTTATTGAATAATATAATCTACATAATTATTTACGACTTCTTGCCAGCGAGATGGCAATTTGTGTACCCATTTTTTAAAAATATCTTATTCATAGGGGTGAAAAATTGAATCGGTGCTTGTCTGATATACGCCACTGTATTTTGTACGAATTCTGACAAGGAAGAAATACTAGAGAAACGTGTAGAAATTTATTGAAGGTGTTTGGTTGAGGAACAGTTTCTAATAGAATATGCAGATGGTTCGAAAAATTTCAAATAGGTGATTTCGATTTTTCTGATAACACACGCTCTGAGCGACCACCCTTGATCGACGACGATACTGTCAAGACCATGTTAGAACAAAATCCTTTTTTGACAACATCGGAGATTGCGGAAAGGTTTGATTCAGCTCATCAAATCATGCCAACCTATGTTCGGAAACTAGAGTTGGTGTAGAAATATTCGAATTGAGTGCCGCATGAGAAGAATTTGAATAATTGAATCTTCATATGCACATCTTTGCTTGCACGTAACAAAATCGAACCCTTCTTAGACCAGATGATAACTGGGGATGCAAAATAGGTTACCTATAAAAACATCGTAAGGAAAAGGGCATATCGTGAATCTGGCAAACCTGCTCCGTTCGCCTCTAAACAGAAGTTGAGTCTGAGTAAGAATATTTCGTGTATATGGTGGGACATTCGAGCTGTTTAAAGCAAACGAAAAGCTAAATTTTTAGAGGTACTGTCAGAAATTAGATAATTTAAACACAGCATCCAAAAAAAGAGGCATGCTATGTTCAATGAAGAAGTGTGACAGGAAGGACACACTTCTTGATGATGATGATAATACCAGGCCCACATACTGCTTTGGAGACGTCAGAAAATCGCATATCTAAGGTGAGAAATTCTGTCGCATCCACCATACTCCTCGACCTTACCACCCTTCAATTATCACTTGTGTCTGTCCTTATGAAATTTTTTGCAGCGCAAAAAATTCAAAAAAAAGAAGATATCAAACATGCAATGATTCAATTTTTCGCCTCTAGGGATAAAGGTATTTTTTAAAAATGGAATGTACAAATTGTCATCACGCTGGCAAAATGTCATAAATGATGGCAGAAATTATATTATACAATAAAGTTTATTCAAGAAATGAAAAATTTATTACTTTGTTTTATTCTAAAAATGGACAAAACTTTCCGGTAGATTTTATAGAATGTTTTTTTATCATTACGAATAACACACGTTTGTTTTTCTATCTAATACATTTACACTATTAAAAGATTTACTTAAATCTAAAAAAAATCCTCATTTTATTTTATAATCTTCTAATGTTGATAAAGTTCACTCTGTCTATTGAAAGAGGGCAGTTTCTTTTGACTTGACCGCTATAAATCTATGCAATCAATTTAATACTTACTAAATTTGTTGAAAATATTGAAAACCGTGTAAATTAAGTATTTGAAAAGTATAGAAAAGGAAGGAATCACTCTCATTAGTTTCTAATTATTTAAATCATTTGAATAACCTTTTCTAAAAATAGATTTACCAATTGCAAATTTAAAGTGATCTGGGTAAACTCCTGTTTAAAACAAGTATTAATAATACATAAGGGATTCGATATTGGATTAATGCAGGCCTTTAGAGACAATGGAACATTGTCAACACTATACGGATAATTTAACATTTTCGATATTGTAACGAGCCTAAAAGTTTTGTTTGAGTTCATCACTTGTAACAGGAAATACAAAACAAAATCGCGTCATTATTTAGTAATTGATTGATGTTATTACGACTTAAATATGCAAAATTGTTTGAATTAGTAAAATGAAAATAGAATTTCTCAGTTAAACCGTCCACGATGAAGCTTTTACGTCCCTATTAATTATTTATCCCATAATAATAGGTATATGTGTAATTTTGGATAATGTTTATAAATTGGTAGATAACTCAAAGCGCGCATAGTGCAAATATTTGATACAGGATCATCATCATAGATTTTTAAATCTCTGACGTACTACGCCAGCGTTGCTGTGTGAAATTTTTACTTTGGAATACAATTGCTGGAATACCTTGAAACAGTGCGAAGTCGCCTGTTTCTTGATATCGACGATTGGGATTAACTACTGTTACTGCTTTCGTTGTTTGTTGCACTGAGACTTTAGTCTCAACCCTGAAGATGTCCCATACAAGTGATTACGAAGCGTTGGTAATAGCATTATCAAAAACGTGATTCCAGCCTGGAAGCCTAGATGAAGACAGTATGGACAACGACCGCGTAAATCTACGAGACAGATTACTCATTGAACTTGTTCAATAAAATAGTTTATTTTAGATATGTTGAAATGTCGTAAGGGCAATACTCTGCAGAATTTGAATAAATTTCCTAAGAACCTAAGATAGCTTGATCAATATTAGTTTTCATGTAAGTTACACTGCTTCTCTACTGTTTATAAACACACTACAAATTTTGTAAAATAAAAATATTTTAAACATAGTTCGTATTTGTATGAAAAACGTGAATTATTAGATATATTTGAATAGTTTTTTAAAATTGCATTTACTAAATTTGATGTAGAATTTAGTTCTGTTCTATTCTTTAGAAAATATTCTTATACGAGGATAGTGTGTAAAGTTTCGGACCTCAACGTGAAGATGTCAGCACTCATCAATAAAAGCTAGGAAATGTAGTTGTGTATCTATTGTCAGGTACTCACCAAAGTTTCAGCCATTTTGGACGTGCAGTTGTTATTTGACAATTGTTTGAGTAAGTCGATGTGAGTGTCGAGTATCGAGCTGTCAATATTCGTTTTTGAAAGGCAATACGCCTACGCAAATCAAAGATGAGTTGGACTCTATGTACGAGGAGTCTGCACCATCATTTACCACAGTGAAATTTTGGGCAGCTGAATTTAGACGTGGTCGTAAGAGCTTGGCAGACAATGAACTTTCAGGACGTCCAAAAGCTGCAACTACTGCCGATAACATCGCTAAAATTTAGCAATTGGTGCTAGACGACCGTCGAATTAAAGCGAGAGAGATAGCAAAGGCTATGAAAATATCCAAAGAAAGTGTTTGTCACATGTTAAATCAAAATTTAGACATGAAAAAGCTGCCCACGCTTTGGGTGCCGCGTTTGCTAACGTTAGACGAAAAACGTGTTCGAACGAACATTTCCAACGCTCTGTTGGCGCAGTTGAGGCTAAATAAATCCGAGTTTTGGCGCCGATTAATTGCTGTAGATGAAACTTGGATACACTATTATACGCCTGAAGCAAAAATAAAGTCAAAACAGTGGACTGCAAAGGGGAAACCGGCTCAAAAAAAAAACGAAAACTGTTTTTCGGCTGGGAAAGTGATGGCGACTGTTTTTTTTGGGATAGTCATGGAATTATCTTAAGTGATTATCTTCGAAATGGAAAAACTATTACAGGAGCATACTACGCATCATTACTTGACAAACTGAAGGCAGAAATTGTGGAAAAACGGCCACATTTGCAGAAAAAGACAATCCTGTTTCACCAAGACATCGCGCCGTCTCACACCTCAGCGGTTGCCATAGCGAAAATTCACGAATTACGGTTCGAACTATTTGACCATCTACCTTACTCACCAGATCTAGACCCGAGCGACTTCTTTTTGTTCCCCCATCTAAAAATTGCCCTCGGAGGACAGAGATTTTCGTCAAATGAAGAGGCAATCACCGTGTACAATTATTTTGCAGAGAAAAACGCCGAGTACTATTTGGACGGGTTAAAGAGATGGGGGCATCGCTGGGAGAAGTGTGTAGCGTTACAAGGAGACTATGAAGAAAAGTAAATATAAATTTTAAGAAAAAATGTCTTGTATCTTTGTTAGGTCGGAAACTTTTTAGATCATCCTCGTAGTCGAGTAGAACGTTTGTTCAAACACTTTTTTAGATTATATAAAGAGCTTTCATGGGTTTGTTTGGTATATCTGAAGTAGGTACTTCTAGTAAACATCATATTTTTATTTTAGTAAAATTATATCTTATTTTTTCGTTTCGGTGTAGACTAAATTTCGTTAATTTTTGTTCACGACACGGAAGCCATAATTTTCTGGTTAGTTGCTGAACATTAACAAAATTATTATATTAATATCTGGACAGAGTAAATAAGATAAAATCTCAGCAGTCTGGAAAAATATAATCTAAGAGAACATTTATTATTTAAGCAGAAGATAACTATATCTTAAGTGATGCATATAATCAATGTCTATGGAACAGTTTACTTTAGAAATTTGTTAATAATTTTAATGTTAGCATTCGTATTGTTAAGATTTTGTCACAATAATTCCTACACCTTTTGGAAAATCTAGTTTTTTTAACGTCAAAGTAAATAGATCATCGTTAGCATTACCTAGTGCGAATTTTACACCAGTCCACGCCTCCCGAACGTAACTAAAGAAACGCCGATACAACGGCCTGTGCTTCGCACGGTGATGCTCTTCTTGCCTTTCTGGATCAGTTTCTTTGGCACCCTTTTGTACACTGGATTGTTGTTGTTGTGATTGTTGTTGGTGTTGCGCTGGTACTTGATGAATCAGGGGTTGCTCTTGTGACTGTTGTTGAATTTGCTGCTGTTGATTTTGTTGCATTATGCACCCGGCATTGTACCAAACGAGCGCGAAGCGCCATATAAGTTATCACATCTTAACCTATCCTGCTCATGAATATCCGCCGGGAGTACGCTTTAGAATGCATGCATTATTAGAGAAAGCAACTTCGGCGGAGTTGTTAGTTATGTTAGTAGTGGCCTGTGACGCCGCACGACATCTGGAAGAAAGAAAATTTACAAATTACCATAACGTTGAATATGCATAGACGTAAATGCACGGTAACCGGTGGAGTTTATCTCCCGCTTTAATTTGAATTTGAAATGAAATTAATTTCATAGCGAAATAGAATACGCATTCGCTTAATACTCGAAGAGCCCTTAAGACTCGGAGGGCGGAATTCCTGAATTTTATAACCACTTTTACTGTACTGGAATGTCGAGAATTTTTTCTTAAACGCTTTGTATAGAAAGTATTCAGTACGTAATTAATTTTTTAATTTTTCTAAATAATTCTCAAATTTCATCTAAATCTTATACATTATATCAAGCATAATCGATTACCGTGTTTCTAAAATAGTAGATTAACCTTTGACTTTTATACGCATTTACTATAAGTGAAAAACACCGTAAATATATACTATTTCCCCTCACAGTCAGTAAAATACATTAAGTAAACGAAACACATTTTCACAATCTTTCTAAAATATTGATGTAACTAGATATAATTTAAGTATGTAATTTTCTATATAAGTATGTATATAACTATATTATTATGTTTTATGTACACTAACGGTCATATTTATTTGCCCACCCCAATTTTATGTGTTTCCTGAAATACGGATTATCTTTCGAAAAATCTGTATTATAATTATTCAACAATATTATTAGCGGAAGTAATTCCATATGAATTTCTACGAAAATCTTAAATCGTTTATGATATATCGTAAAGGTGTCATAAATTGGAAAAATACCATAAATATTATATAGGCTAATCCCTACAGTATTAACAGTTTTACCTGCATTTCCGAAAGGTATTACCAATATTGTGTTATTGTACTAACTAATTACAATATTAGGATGTGTTATTCAAAAAGGAAAATAAATTTTATGTTAGTCATCGTTCATCTTTTGTTGCGAAAACAGTGAAATAGAGAGTTATTGTGAATATTTTAATGCAATGCCGAAGACGAAGGAATTATCTGTTGAAGTGCGTGCTATGATAATTGCTTATCATCGTACGGGTAAAAGTAATCGCGAAATTGCAAAAGAATTACGATTAAATCGCAGAACCGTTGATTATAACGTTAAAAAATTTGAAGAAAGTGGTACATTTTCCAACAAAAGAAGTCCTGGACGACGCAAAGCGACATCTGCAGATGACCGGCATCTAATACCGATAAGTAGATGCCATAGACGAAAAACAGCATCAGAAATTGCTGCTGAAATGAATAGAGCGCGTGCTAAACCAATTAGTGTGTCCACGGTACAGAGAAAGTTAAGGCAAGCGGGTTTATACGGAAGAATTGCTCTGCGAAAACCATTACTACGAAAGCAAAATAAGATAAAACGACTAAATTGGGCTAAAGAACATAAGAATTGGACGATTGATCAGTTGAATAATGTGTTGTGGACAAACGAATCGAAGTTTGAACTTCTCGGTAGTAAAAGGCGAATATTCGTAAGAAGATCCGCATGAGAAAGAGTAGTGCCAGAATGTATTGCGCCTACCATAAAACATGGAGGAGGTTCAGTAATGATTTGGGGGTGTTTTGGTGAAAGATCTGTAGGCGATCTCGTCAAAATTGAAGGAATTCTAAGAAAAGAGGGCTACAAGGAAATGTTAGAAAATAACGCTGTTCCTTGAGGACTAAGGATTCTTGGTAAAAACTTTGTATTTCAACAGGACAACGATCCGAAACACACTTTTAGATTGTGTGGCGATTACTTGCGTCAACTAGAAGAGCAAGGGCAAATCTCTATAATGGTATGGCCAGCTTAAAGTCCTGATCTGAACCCAATAGAGCTTCTCTGGGAAGAATTGGACCGGAAGGTTCGAGAACGTGCTCTATCATCCACCACTGTACTGTGGGAACAACTTCAAGAAGCCTGGGCACAAATTACAGAAGATACACTGCAAAAATTAATTGAAAAGATGCCGCGGTTATGTGCCGCAATTATCAAAAACAATGGTGGGCACATTGATGAGAGCAAAATTTAATAATAATTATTGATAAAGTTTTTATATAAGAAAAATGTAACTATTTTATGTTTATTTTACACTATTGTATTGGTACAATAAATAAATTTTCAGTACACATTTGATAGTTTAATAATTTTGGCTAAAACTAAGGGTGGGCAAATAAATATGACCGGTAGTGTACTTCTATAACGCGGCATCTAAACAGTATTTTAATTTAGCTCACGTTCGAAAAACAAAGCATTACAAAATTTTGATTTGTATGTAATTTTATTTTAATTGTTTATATATTTTTTAATAAAATAATAAGGTTAACAATCTTCATTTACTTTCTTACTCTTGCCTTTTCCCTACTCCAACTATGGTGTTCGAAGACTTTACTTCAATGAAACACAAGTAAACTTTACTACAATGGGGTATACACTACTGGCCATAAATAAGGGATCACAATAGGTAAAAATACAAAAAAATGGTATACCTTTGGTAAACATATACACGAATAAAATGTAATTACTATAAAAATAAGCTATATATCCTTATAAAACAAAATAATATTATTCAATTCTATGAAGAAAAATTGGCACTTTTTATTTAAAGCGACTTTCGTCAAAATTTACAATTAATAATTTCTTTACAAATTTTTGGTAGTCTCGACGCAAGTTTTTGAAGAGTTTCAACTGAATATTTGTAAGGTTTTTCCATAGCAGTTGCTACGGCCCTTATTTTAGCGAAGATAAAACATGAACCAAAAGACTTTTGGCGATAATAAGTCTTGGATACACTACTATACACACGAAACGAAGCAACAATTTCCCCATGTTGATACAAGTGCTCCGAAGAAAACAAAAACAGTACACTCAATCGGAAAGGTTATGGCTACTGTCTTCTGGAACTACAATGGCGTTCTTCTTATTGATTATATTCAAAAATGTAAAACGCTAACGAATACTGTGCAACCCTTGTAGATCAACTGCACGATGCAATGCAACGCAAATTAATGTAAGAGCTAGGGCTTTCTTTTCAGGAGGATGAAGGTGTCTTCACTTCGACTGTTTCGTTGGCAAAAATTTATCACTACTTTCGAACTGACGCATCCAACATTTCGGCCAGATTTGATCGCCTCAAATTTTTTCTTAAAAATTTGGCTCGATGATCAGACATGTGGGTCGAATGAGGATGTGTTGACTGAAACTAACACGTATTACAAAAGATTGGATAAAGCCTAATTTTCTAAACGAATTAAAAGGCTTGAATAACGGTGGACTAATCGTAATTAGTTTGAGGTGGAATACATTGGAAAACAAAGTAATTTTTTTCCCAAAAATGTTGTGTTTTTCTCTGTAGACTCATTAACTACTGATTCAGCCTGGTACAGCCAAGTTTCACTACAATTGACAAAGCAATTTTTATCTTCCACATCAAAGCGTCCTTACCGATTATCATAGATGCAATAAGTTTATGAGCTATAGCAGTTAATAAAAGAAAAGCAATTGGTTTAATAACAAGTTTCAGTGAACACATACTCATTTGATCCAAATCTCTTGTGATTGAGCCAAGTTTCTGTGTTGGAAAAAGTTCGAGGCGAATAAGTTGGATGCAGCAGTTCGGAAGTAGTATTGACCTTTTGCCAACGAAATAGTCGAAGTGTAGACAGCTTCATCCTCCAGAAAAAAAGCACTCGCTTCTTCTTTAGTTTGGGTCTATTGCATTGTATTGCATCGTGCAGTTGATCTAAAACGGCTGCATAATAATATTTTACTAATCACGTTAGCCATTTACATGGATATGGAACGACAAAAAAAGTATATAAATAAAAATATTGCAGAAGTGTAAAATTGTCAAAAATAAAACATAAAAAATACAAATAAATTTCAATTAATAAAAAAAAATCTACAACTAATGGTCTGAAAAGAATTCTCCTACCGTCTAATAAGCTTTTGAAATTAAATAAAGCTTTTATTTTTTGGTAATTACTGATATTCTTTATAGTATCCGGAACAAAGTTGTATAAACGACCACCCATGTAGTATTCGTTAGCGTTTTCCATTTTGCTTAACATGCCAGAACTCCTTAGGTCTTTGTACGAGGGAGCGTTTTTATATTCGCGGAATGGGGGAGAAGGGGTGGAAATAAAAAAACCAAATTATTTTTCTTTTTCAATATATTCACCTGCAAGACGGATACATTTTTCACATCTTTCAATTAATTTATTTATACCCTCATAAAAAAATGATTTCTCTTTATCTGCAAAATACGAGTACAATTTGTTCAACTTTTTGGATAAGTGCTGGCGTGGTCACCTCAATGCTCCTGCCCGGCCTCGGGTCGTCTTCAAGGGATTCCCTTCCTTGTTTAAATAAACTATGCCACTTGTACACCATGGTTTTTCCTGGACAAGAGTCGCCGTAAACCAATGACATTTCATTCATTATGGTCGCGACTGATTTTCCTTGCCTGGTAAGGAACTTTATAACGGCACGATATTCGATTTTTCCATATTTCACTTTTCACTCCTGATTATGTTACTTGGTTGACGATAGCTCAAAGACTAACTGTCTAATAACAATGAAACTTCGTATTTATACTAATCATGAGTCGCTGCACAGGCCAAGCCCCCAATGCGCCTACTCACCCCTCTACAACCCGCTCATTCCGCGAATATAAAAACGCTCCCTCGTATGAGTTACATGCGTTGTTAAATAATATGCTAGTATCTACATAAGATGAAAGACTTTGAAAGACATTGAATGTATGTAATTTAAATATAGTTGATTGTTGAGGTCGTTACTTTGTGAAATTCCATTATGTAAAGGAATAAATAAAACTCTGTCTACATTTCACACTATATTAAAAATTAACTGCTAACTAGTTTCGTCTGTTAGAACCTGCTCAATAATGTTCTAACAAACGAAACTACCCTCAGTAAAATATATGGTAAAGTATAGCGCGAGATGTAAACAAAGTGTTTTATTTATTCCATAGTTTTATTTATTTCTTTGTGTACGTAATTTATTTTATGTAATAAAATTCATTTGATAGCCAATATGACATAATATAAAAACGATTTTCGTTCAAGTTTCTAAATAATAGAGTTTACAAATTTGATTTACGATTTAGAGTAACTGAAATTATTGATGGAAATGTTGGTGTTTCTAAAAAATATTCATTTATTTAAATATTTGAATTTATATTAAATTGCATTAATGGCAAATACATAAAAAAATTTAAAATAGTATAGAATAAAAAATAACAAAATGATATTCGTATACGTTATCAAAGTTATTAAAAGTTTTGACCAACAAACAAAGTTGTCCACATTGGCGTTAACAAACCACGAAGTTCAGTTATATTCTGTATTGGAAAGATATTAAAAAGGTACAAGACGTAACAAAAAGTTATAGAAATTTTAATATATGCGCGCCATACTTTGCATGTATATTAGTCTCGTTGAACGCCTACAAGAAATTTAAATGTAATTTTGCCGTATAATTTATTCCCATATAGATTTATTACTTCGATTCTCGATATATCGGATCGATATATAATTAAAACATAGGGCTAAATATTTTTCAAGAATTTGGATTAGGTATGTAAATGATATTTTCGCGATTTTCAATACACATAAATGCAACTTGGAAGATTTCGTCAAGCATTTAAATTCAAAATTTTCGACGATTAAATTTACTGTAAAAAAAGAAAACAATGATACGTTGCCTTTTTTGGATATCCTAGTTATTAGAAATAATCTTAAAATAGAGATTGATATTTTTCGAAAAGAAACCAATGCGGAGTCAAATCATAGCATGCAAGAAAAGATGGCTTCGTTCAATTTTCTTATCAATTGTTTGCTCAGTTTCTCACTAACAAAAGTAAGATGTATCGCGAGATATATGGTTTTGATTCGGACATAATCAATGGATTAATTACGAAGGCTAACATAAGAAAAAAAATCCGGGATACCACATGTCTGTCACCTCAAAACAATCGGGACAAGCAGTTTTTATGCTTATCTTTTAACCGTTTGACGAAAAACTTAAATAGTGCTTTTAAAGAGCGCGGTTTTCAAGTTACATTTCGGTCCACTAAATTCATCAAATCCCTTTTAGGAAATGCAAAAGACATAGTCGAGGCCAACAAAAAATCGGGAATTTACAGAATTAAATGTCTAAATTGCGGTAAACAATACATCGGCCAAACTAAACGATCTACAGAAACCCGGTATACAGAACATATTGCGCACATAATATTCAGTCGGCCAGAAAAAGTCGGTTTAGCAAAACATGCGATGGAAAGTAATCATAGTGTTAATGTGGATTGTTTGCATTTGCTAAAGAGCGTGTGTAATTATCGCGAATTAGATACGTATGAAATCATGTACGTTTTGAAGAATAAAGACAATGCCTTCAACACTGACTTGGGCTACAACCATAACTCATCTCTCTTTGATCTCTTAAACGAAAGATAAGGCAGAGTGAAATAAACGCATGTAGGTACTTTTCTTTTTTACATTTTATCTTAGATTACGACTATAATACAATCTTTTAAAAATTATGTGAAACGAATATACAGTGTGCGTTTGGCTTTCAACGGTACAGATCGTGTGCGGAATTAGTTTTCCAGGTACGATACTGTTTAATTATCTGCTGATGATGACAACTAAGTTGTCGAAATACGTATACAGAATACGAAAATTAATGTGGAAAGGGGTTATATATCAACTTTCCGTGATTAAATCGATATATTGGGTCTGGGAAAAAGTTCGTGGCGTTTTTCCCGATAGATGGCATTGGTTGCCGATAACTAAAGAACAACAAGTCACAGCGACACCACCGACGGCTCGTTTTTTAGATGACCTTCCGAACGTTAGTTTGAGCGTAGAAACATTGTAATCGGTGCAGTGGTTGGAAAGTTATTCGCACTTGAAAATGGAGAAGAATAATGAGAAATTTCGCTATATTCTGCAATATTATTATGATAAGGGGAAGAACGCTGCGCAGGCTTGTGATAAAATTTGTGCTGTGTACGGTGAAGGTACTTTATCGAAATCTGTTGCGCGGAAATGGTTCGCTCGCTTTCGTTCTGGAAATTTCAATGTGAAAGATGAGTCACGCTCCGGTCGTCCAATCACTGAAAAATCTGATGAAATTCTTGAAAAAGTCCAACAAGATAAGCATATCAGCAGTGTCGATATTGGCATGGAGCTAGGCATTGACCACAAAACTGTTTTGAACCATTTACACAAAGCTGGTTACAAAAAAAAGCTTGACGTATGGGTTCCTCATAAGTTGAGCGTGAAAAACATGATGGACCGAATTAACATCTGCGATGCGCTGCTGAAACGGAATGAAATCGAGCCGTTTCTGAAACGTTTAATAACCGGAGATGAAAAATGGATTACGTACGATAATCGGAAGCGTAAAAGATCGTGGATAAAGGATGGTGAGCCGTCACAAGCGTTCGCTAAGCCAACATTGACGCCAAAAAAAGTGATGCTGTGTGTATGGTGGGACTGGAAGGGAATCGTCCACTACGAGCTACTTCCAACTGGTCAGACGATTGATTCTCAACTCTACTGTGCACAACTAGAGAGATTACGCCAGGCGATTGAAAGAAAACGGCCCGAATTGATTAATAGGAAAGGTGTTGTCTTCCATCATGACAACGCCCGACCACACACTTCTTTGATGACCCGTCAAAAATTGAGAGAGTTTGGTTGGGAAGTTTTGATGCACCCACCTTACAGTCCGGATATAGCACCCTCTGACTATCATCTGTTTCGATCTCTGCAGAACTCTCTCAATGGAATTAAGTTGGTTTCAAAAGAAGCCTGTGAAAACTACTTGATTCAGTTTTTCGACCAGAAACCACAGAAGTTTTTCACCGATGGGATCATGGATCTACCAAAAAAATGGCGAAACATTGTCGATAATAATGGAGCATATTCGGTTTAAATGAATTCGTCCACGCGCCATGCGGGGACCAGTTGAATTTTACTGAAAAAACGCCACGAACTTTTTCCCAGACCCAATATATATATCGAATATATTCTTGCTAATGGCAACCAATTGAATTTATTTATTAATTGCTTTTACAGCTTGCAGTTTACCAACAATCTGTGGACGAAATAATAATATATTTTTTGTAGATAATTCTAAGGAAATCTATCACGCGCTTAAACTTGCGGTTCCTTAGTCAATTCTACATAAAATACTCGTACTTTGGGCGAGTCAGGGCATGTAAGTTACAATTCAACACTTCATAAACTAACTCGTTTTAGATTTATATATTCGGATGAACTTTCCTTCATCTTTTGGGAAATATAGCGAACCGTACACGTGCTCTAGCGTATGTAATAGACCTACGTACACATGAATGTACATACATAACGAAATAACGAGATAATATGCATTACGTGCTTGCAAACATTCATGTTATAACATTGCAAAACTTATCAATACATGTATTTTTAGTAAATTTCAATGGGAGACTGTGGTTGATTAAATTTATCAATTAAGGTTAACCCCATTCCACAATAATTTTCGTACTCTGTATACTGATTTCGACAACTAAGTCGTCATCATTAGCAGATACTGAATATCTTGAGGAACATGAACTCTTTTGACCGGGAAATCATCTTGAAAGTAAGTTGTAATGGAGGCTGTGGTTGAATAAATTAATCAATTAAGTTTAACATGTTTAATAAGATATACAGCAACTGCTGATGACAATTTAATTGTCGAAATTACATGGAGAACACGAAAATTATTGTGGAAAGGGGTTAAGCTTAATTAACTAATTTAAGCAGCCAGAGTCTCCTTTAAAATTTACCTTCAAGATGACTTCCCAGTCAAAGGAGTTCAATATTTTTTACAAGATGTACAGTATCTGATGATGATAATTTAATTGTCGAAATACGTATGAGCGATTCCTTAGTTAGATCATTCTTCCACATTTCAATCCAAGCCAATATATCTGGAACATAACCGATCGAAGTAATATCCAACATCTAATGTCAAAGAATTATGGACACGGGTTGAGGTGGCATGGTCGACAATTCTCCCGTTATAATGCATGCGTCCAAAGCAGTGTTGGTTCACTCTCCTGGTGAATATACTACAATAGTTTAGCACTAGTAGTATACTAAATACTAGTGAATAAATTCTAGCAACATAATATTGAATTAAAAATGATCTTGTAGTTTGTGACGAAGGAAGACTAGTATTGCTTTAGGTTTTAGGTCTACAAAATTAAAAAAATCTACTTCGTAATATTAAATAAATATTTTTAATTACGAAATGGCAGTGTTTTTGTAAATAAAATAATCGTATTATATACGATACCCGAAATATATTTAAATAATATTATTTAAGATTAAATAATTATGTGCTGTTGCAACGTGGTGTCTGTGAATCAAGAATAACAGTGCCAATATTTCAAAGCGAATGTACATATATACGTGTATGGATATGTGAATACGTAAATATTATTTCTGTCACAGTGGAATATGAAATTGTGTTTGTGAAATATTGGAAATTTGAAGTCAGGTGCTGGTACAAAACTTTGTTGCTGCTGGTTGCATTTGTGTTTTGTTGTTTGCTTCTTTATGTCTGTATTTATTACTTTCTCCTACATGAAGTCCATTTTTGATGTTTAATATATGTTAAAAAAATATTTATGTATGGTAAACTAAGTACGGTTTTCTTTAAAATTATAAAATATTCTTTGAAAGGTTTTCTGTTGCAAAGTAATGTTAAAGGAATTAATAATATATAAATAAATACAATAAATAACTTTCTCAGACGTATAGAATATATAAATAAAATTTTTAGAAATTAATAATGTTTTCAGTGTTTTTACATTGAGAACGGAAAAAGAAATAAAATATCAATATATAACATCTAAGGAAGGAGAAATACTAACGGAGCACGGAGAAATAATGGCACGATGGAAAGAATACTACGAAGAGTTACTAAACGCAGAAATAACAGAAATACAAGGTCAGGAAGAGGAAATGATGAAAAACGAAGATGAACTCAAAGAACATGAAGAAGATTGCAAAATAGAGAAGGTTATGGAGGCGATAGGATAACTAAAAAGAGGCAAATCGACAGGACATGACGGTATAACAGCGGAAATGCTGAAGCTACTAAGGTGTAATGGTTTGGAAATAATAACTTTGCTGGTGAACAGGACAGCATAGGAAAACATAATACCGGCAGAGTGGGAGATAGGGATAATACTGCCTATTTACAAGAAAGGAAATAAGAGACGTTGTAACAACTATAGAGGAATAACACTATTAAGCAATGTAAGTAAAGTGTACGAGAAAATACTGGATAAAAGACTGAAAACAAAAATAGAAGACTACATGGAGGGATCACCGAGCGGATTTAGAAAAGTGAGAGGGATACAAGACCACATATTCACGATAAAACAGCTCATATAAAAATACCATGGAAATAACAATAATAATAATAATAATAATAATGACCTTTATTTCCAACAGGCTAGTAGCCCAATAACAGGAAAATGCAAAATTATAAAACTGAGTTTGGACATGTGTGCAATAGATATAATAAAAATAAACGCTATATCAAAGTAATGTATAAAAGTAAAGCAAGTGAAACAAAAATCATTATAAATATATTATACAGTATGCATGCTAGGCAAACAAATCAACAAATTCGTTGGAACATTTGCTCAAAACGTAGATCGGCGTCCTCTTTAGAGAATTAGTTCGCGCCCTTGGCGCCACAAAGGGCACATTGCACCTGAAGTTCAGACGGGGCACTAAAAAACACAAACGTTGCAGTAGTGAAGGACAGTCAACACTGTTACCGAGTAAGCCACGCAACATCCTACCACAAAATTCCGTCCTCCTGACATGCAACGAGGACATATTATGCTCAATAAGCAGCTCCCCTTGCGACACACCCTTCATCGGGTAAGCACCACTAATCTTGAAGGTCAGGAATTTGAGAAACTTCCGCTGAACACGCTCTAACTTCAAGCTCTCACAAGCATATATCGGAGACCAGACCACTGACGCATACTCCAGTTTGCTCATAACATAAGCGTAGTATATGGTCTTCAGTACAACTGGGTCACAGAAGTATTTGGAGATGCGGAATACAAACGCCAGCGATTTGCAGGGCTCCGAGCACACACTGGTGCTTTGGGGCCAAAAGGTGAGACAAGAGTCAAAAATCACTCCAAGATCCCTAAACGCTCTCACCCTCCCCAAACTAACATCCCCGATGTGGTACATGGATTCGAAATGCAAAGTAGATAGTGAGAAGGTAATGGTATGGTACTTGTCAATGTTTAGTCTTAATCTAAACCGTCTACACTACCCTTCCAGGAAGTCTAAATTTGGCTGCAGGTCATCAACATCCTCAGAGGAACGAATTTCAAAAAAAAATCTTTATATCGTCTGCATAGGTAACCACCGAACAATCAATATGACAAAGAATGTCATTTATAAATAGTATAAACAGCAAGGGACCCAAACTAGATCCCTGCGGCATGCCAAACGTCAAAAAGAAATCATAAGAGGAATAGCCATTGTACGTCGTGTAACAGCGTCTCTCAGTTAGGTAAGATCGTAATAGGTCAGTTGAAGCATGAAAGGACATATATGTGGCATTTATCGATCTGCAATAGGCTTCCGACAGTCTACCACGGAAAACTATATGGAACAGTCTGAGGAAAAGAAAAATTGGGAAAAGATTCATAAATAATATAGCTAGCTTATATAATATATAACACCAGAAACTATGTAAGAACTACTAACATGGAATCAGAAGAATTTCACATGTCTTCCGCCACATTGCCGTCGACGATTTGCTGCCAAAAAGGTGACAAAAATTATCCATTTCTGAAGCAAATCATAATTGGAGATGAGAAGTGAAGATTGTATACAACAGTCTTGAATGCAAACAATCTTAGAACAGAGAAGATGAGCCGACTCGAAACACATCAACTAGAAAGGCGATGAAATATGTTACATCAAATGCGTCAATATATATATAACCCTTACATGCTGTAAAAGATTGTTCATTTTCATAAAAAAGGAAAGGAAATTACCTTCCAAACAATAATATAATAATAATAATATTTAAATCTCAAATTTCGTTTTATTCTCATAGGCAGATGAGTAATATATGATTTAACGTTTCTTTACTACATTATAACCAGTCAGCTGAATAGTCAGTATTGCGTTTGTAAGTTTTCGTGTTGGTGGGTATGTGTTATGTGTAGTTTTTATTTGCACATACGTAATACTTCCATAACTATTAACTCACTCTTCCATAGAATGATTGCATATTATTAGCATTACTATCTTACGCCCTGCTTTGTAGCCTTTTTTAATAAATGAAAGTATTAGAAAATAATCATACTTCATGCTTCATTATCACCTTAATTTAAATACAAGTAGTACACAGAAATGTTATTAGAGTTCTTTCAGCTAACAAATATTTGTACAGAATTGCAATTTATCATTTCTTAACGTATAATCAAGCACATTGTTTGTATATTTATTCCATACTATTTCCAGCTGACAAGTTTTCATACACGTACGTGAGCGCAAATTTGCATATAAATTATAAATAAAAAATATGTCCTTTTTGTATAGATACTACAGACTATGACCCTTCATTACGTATGCATTAATCCTGGAGGGACTATAAAATCAATATGCCAATTCACTAGAATCGTATGTTTCATAAGCCGTTGTTGGTGTCAAATTTTCACCCAATTCGTTTTATTGTTTTAACAAATACGAATACTTACGATAATTGATCGACGGCACGAAGTTTATTGCTCTGGCGAGATTTAATTTTGTTATTGGCGTTTTATTACCAGTCATAAATGTTCATATAAATATTTATGCCAGATTTTTAATAACGGCGGCCAAATATTTTTGGATAACATATAATCAACAGGTAAATTAAATTCCTGCCTATAAAATTGCAATACTTTATCATAAAGACAGTAGATACGACGATAAATATAACACCGCAAATATACATACATATACATTCACACTTCTAAATACCATTATTTTGATTATAAAATTTCTGAAATTCGTTCCCCTGAGGATGTTGGTGGCCTGCAGCGAAATTTGGACTTCCTGGAGGGGTGGTGTATACGGTTTGGATTAAGACTAAACATTGACAAGTGCCATACAATGACCTTCTCACGATCTACTTTGCATTTAGAATCCATGTACCACATCGGGGATGTTAGTTTGGGGAGGGTGAGAGAGTTTAGGGATCTTGGAGTGATTTTTGACTCTTGTCTCACCTTTCGGCCGCAAATCACCAGTGTGTGCTCGGAGGCCTGCAAATCGCTGGGGTTTGTATTCCGCGTCTCCAAATACACTTGTGACCCAGTTGTATTGAAGACCATATATTACGCTTATCTTTTGAGCAAACTGAAGTATGCGTCACTGGTCTGGTCTCCGATATATGCTTGTGAGAGCTTGAAGTTGGAACGTGTTCATCGGAAGTTTCTCAAATTCCTGACCTTCAAGATTAGTGGTGCTTACCCGATGAGGGGTGTGTCGCAAGGAAGCTGCTTATTGACCATTATATTTCCTCGTTGCATGTCAGGAGGACGGAGCTTTATGGTAGGATGTTGCGTGGCTTAGTCTGTAACAGTGTTGGCTGTCCTTCACTACTGCAACGTTTGTGTTTTTTAGTTTCCCGTCTGAACTCCAGGTGCAATGTGTCCTTTGTGACGCCAAGGGCGTGGACTAATGCTCTAAGGAGGACGCCAATCTACGTTTTGAGCAGATGTGCCAATGAATTTATTGATTTGTTTGCCTAGCATGCATACTGTATATATATTTGTAATGATTTTTGTTTCACTTGCTTTACTTTTATACATTACTTTGATTTACCATTTATTTTTATTATATCTTTTGCACACATGTCCAAACTCAGTTTTATAATTTTGCATTTTCCTGTTATTGGGCTACTAGCCTGTTGGAAATAAAGGTCATTATTATTATTATTATTAAAAGAACATACGCACAATGTATGCGCTATAAATATTTGTAAGTATAGATGTGTGGTGCATATATTAGTCAGGCTTGTAGACTTTTAATTTGACCTTTATGCCTGGCGCTGCTGCTTCATTTCCCAGCGAATCGCCCCCTCTTGCAAAGTATATCCTCAAGCCTGCGTTGATCGTCTCGTTGCTGCACTGACATGAATATTTGCTAATTCTGTAAGGTGTTATGCAGGAGTTCATTTCATAGCAGTGAAATGGCTTGTAGATTTTTAATTTGAACAGCGTGTCTGGCGCTGCTGCTCCATTTCCCAACGAATCGCCCCCTCTTGCAAAGTATATCCTCAAGCCTGCTGATCGTGTCGTTGCTGCATTGACATGAACATTCGTTAATTCTGGAAGGTGTTATGCAGGAGTTCATTTCACAGAAATGAAACGAAGATTTGAATGCTAACCTGGGAATGAGTTGAACCGCTATAATCCAGAGACGATCTTCTAAATATGCAAAAACACGTCTGTGTTCATTTTCTTATTTAACAATTGGAACTAGTTTGTATAAACGAAGACCTTATATACACTGGTTTGGAATAATTGATGGTGACGTCACGATTTTTTAACCAAATGTTATCAAAACTAATTTCTAGTAGACAAAAATGATTGCCCGAGATTCTTGACAACTGAAATTTTGACAGCGATTTTATCATCGACGTTCGTGCAATGTATTTCGCTAGTTTTATACGTTTCTCCTTATTCACAGCTTCAAAGGTAAGAAAAATCTGTTTTTTAACGTAAATTTATTTAAACAAACTTCTACAATTTTGTGAGTACATTTTTTCGCTAACGGTGAATTAAAAGACACCATGTTTATTATTTATTTTTAGGGGGGACATATTGCAGTATTGTAATATGATTTTGTCATTAGTACATGATAAATTTATGCTCAAAGAATATTTTAGGAGTGGTCAGCAGAATGACAACAGAACTTGAGACTACTCTATTCGTTTATGTCATTTCCAATTTATTAATTAGTTTTCGAACGAAGCAGGAGTTGATTATGAGATGTTTGCACAGCTTGTTCGCCGAATTGTTGCTCGTTTCCGTAGCATTGGTAGTATATTCAATGGAAAAATCTCCTGGACGACCATCAATTTTAACATCAGAAATTTTAGATGTTCGGGCGCGTTAAAACCAAAGTTCTACAAAGCCTCTACGACAGTTATCTCTTCAAACTAGTAAAAAAACATTTACGTAAATTATAAGATTTATTATTGACTGCATATTATTCACTTCTAGGATTATCTTATAGAACGTGCAATAGAGCTGTAAAAAATAGCTTATAATGTTTTTACCGTGCAAGAACTGTTACGACAAGATTGTAATCAGAGGGTTCTATATTGTTACTGGTTTAATGAGGACCTAAATGAGGGCAATATGGATCTTATGTTTTTTTCTGATGAGGCATGGTTTCATTTAAATGGATATGTAAACTCACAGAATTATCGAATATGGTCTACGGTAAATCCTTATATTACACACAAGACAACTTTGTATCCCTTTAAAATTTGTATTTGGATAGACATGTTATGTAGAAGAATATGTGGACCTGTATTTTTCAATGAAACTGGTGAAGAATATCGAAATCATATGCTACAGCCTTTTTTCAAACAACTAGATGATGATGAAATACAACATGAGTACTTCCAACTGCGCACACAGCATTTGCAACAATAGCTTTAATACAAGAATTTTTTGGCGATCGTGCCATAAATGCAAGAAAATTTCCTGCAAGATCTCCAAACCTACCTCCGCAGGATTGCTACTTTTTTGGATATTTAAAAAATTCAATATAGAAAAATCGTTTACATACACTAGAAGATTTACAGGAAGCCATCACAAATCAAATACATAATATAGGTGAAGTTCTACACAATGTTTTTGAAGTGCAAAAGTGCATTCAGAATAACGGGGGCATTTTGAGCACGAATTGTAAATTATAATTTATTTATTATTGCAAAATGTTTGTTAAAGAACAAATAAAAACATTGAAAACTCTGTAGTAACTTATTTAAACTACATTTTCTATTTTTACTATTCTATTCCATTCTAACCAAAACATTTCACATCAGAATAACCACCATTTAATACTATATGACTAGTTGCATAGCTATATAGTTGATTTTGTTTCCATACTAATTTCCTCTAACACGCTTATGATTGTAATATAATGTCAATATACACAAGTTAAGCAGCACAAGAGAAAATTTAATGTCATTCTCGATCGCTCTGTATTAACGCGCATTACATTTTATTATCGGTTATACAGAGTATCCGTTATTGTTCTGAGCAGTGCATTGTCTACTATTTTCAGTAATTGAAGAACTTCTTCCCAATGTTAACGTAAAATTGAAATGGCGAATACATATAGATTAAATGATTACTTAATTGACATTCATTTTGACAATACATGCTTACAAATATCAAATTTATATAAAATGTTTTTTGTCATTTCAGCTCATGTCGATAGAGCAAATAATTATTTACGTTTTTATGATAATTACTTGCGGTAATTATTATGGTTCCTCTGTTAAAGGATTAGTCAGTACTGAGGTATCCACAAAATTAATGCCATATATGGTTCGTCTACTATATAATGATGAGCATTACTGTAGCGGATCTCTAATCAAACCATTTTGGGTTTTGACGGCTGGTCATTGCATTCAAAAAACATTTCTGGTACATACAATTGCAAAGATGGGCGATGAAACTAATACTGGAAAAAACTCTGAAAGAAAAATACGATTAGCCATACAACATGCGCTAAATACGCCAATCAATACAAAACGTCAACACGTCAATAAAACCTTGGAAGCTTTAAATAATATTGGTTTATTGATGGTCGAACAACCATTCAGAATGGGGAAAATGATCAACGTAATTGGCTACTCAAGAAAAAAAGTTAATTACGAAGGGCGAACTGTCAGAATGGCAGGTTGGCGAAAGCTATGCAACAAAGATAAAGCTTCAGAAAGTCTACGCGTTGTAGATGTACTATTAGTTCATTGTGAAAGCCATGTTTTATGTCCGTATTGGATTAACAATAAAAATAAAGATGAACGTTGCAGTGGTGATTCGGGAGGACCTATTATAACCAATCATCAACTAATAGGCCTCGTGGTGTGTGGTTACAATTGTGACAGAATGACTGGAATATTACCCAATACTTTCATAGAAATATATCCTCATGCAAAGTGGATAGAAAACAAAACTCATTAATATACAAATCTTTTTAAATTGAATGGATTAAGACTTATGCGTATAGTTTGCTAGTATGGGATTTCAATGGATGTAGACCTTTCTTCTTTTTAAGGCATCCGTCTTTATATAATATGTCAGTTATAGCATCAAGACTTTTTATCTACCTCTTATGGTCTTCGTTTTCAAAATAAATTAAGACTATGCCTTTAAACACGACAATGCGGAAAAAAATATATGTAAACAGAATATTGTATCTTTTAAGAACACCAACTAGCATTTCAGTAAAGTTGTTATAAAAGCGCTTGCATCAATACTTTTTAGTTAATACATATACGGTTCTTGTTAGGATTTCTTAATAGAGGTGATTGCAGCTGGAAAGACACAGGAATTCTTGGTTACGTTAATTTCTGTAGATTTGGACACAATGCTGTTACAACTTTTCACAATTTGGGCTAAAGTTAATAAGTTATCAAATAACTAATTTATTAACTTTACCTAAATTATGATAATTTGTCAGATTTGTCAGGTAATTCTCAGAAGAATTACGAGGGAGCGTTTTTATATTCGCGGAATGGGGAACAAGGGGTGGAAATAAAAAAACCAAATTATTTTTCTTTTTCAATATATTCACCTGCAAGACGGATACATTTTTCACATCTTTCAATTAATTTATTTATACCCTCATAAAAAAATGATTTCTCTTTATCTGCAAAATACGCCGAAACTGCCTCCTTGACTTCATCATCGGCAGTAAATTTTTTACCCCGCAGCTCTTTCTTCATTTTCGGAAACAGGTAATAATCACTCGGGGCCAGGTCTGGGCTGTAGGGTGGGTGATTCAAAATTTCGAAGCCCACCTTATGCAGGGCAGCTAACGCAACGCGGCTCTTGTGGACGGGCGTGTTGTCGTGCAAAAGCAGAACACCTTTTGTCAATTTTCCCCGTCTTTTCTCTAATGGCTTCTTTTAGTCGCTCTAATATTGAAGCGTAATATTCTCCGGTTATAGAAACACCTTTATCTTTATAATCAATCAACAATATTCCTTCCGAGTCCCAAAATACCGTTGCCATGAGTTTCCCAGCTGATTGTGACACTTTAAATTTCTTGGAAGGTGCTGTGCCCTTTTTATGCCACTGCATGGAGTCTTGTTTGGACTCAGGTTCATAATGATGAACCCAAGTTTCGTCTCCAGTAACATTTCCACTCAATACACCATCCTTGTCTTCATTACAGAGTTCCAAAAATGCACGCGAACACTCTACGCGCCTGGCAAGGAACTTTATAACGGCACGATATTCGATTTTTTCCATATTTCACTTTTCACTCCTGATTATGTTACTTGGTTGACGATAGCTCAAAGACTAACTGTCTAATAACAATGAAACTTCGTATTTATACTAATCATGAGTCGCTGCACAGGCCACGCCCCCAATGCGCCTACTCACCCCTCTACAACCCGCTCATTTCGCGAATATAAAAACGCTCCCTCGTATTTGGAATTATGAATGGAAAATTTACTATTCCAAACTTAGAGCTTTTAACATTGCTTTTCTGTCAAAGAATATGTATACTTTAAGTCTTTAAATTCTGATACCGATTTCTTGTTCTATCTTAGAGTATCTGTATACTGAATATACATAGTCTGCCTATATAAGTAGACTTGCAGAGATATGTAGATTTATACATGACGTCATTTGGCTTGTCTATAAAGGAATTTGCTTTAAGGTTTGTTTTTGTCTACGGTAAGTTTTTAATGCCATTTAGTAGTCTGCTAAGTTTGCTCGCTTAGCTTTTAACCACTACGTGACGGCATCATAGCTTATGATAACTCTTTAGACACAAATTTCTCCAGCAGTTTCGTCTACACTTGCCTAGGGCAATTGTTTCTGTGGTGGATTTTCCAATATAAGAATTGTACGCAAGCTTTTCGTCAAATAGTACTCTTATCCAAGAACTTAGCTCCTACGGCAAATGGAATATCTAGGTTTCTAGTACTGGTGGTTGAAAGCCTTGAAGAATTTTTTGTTTATTTTTTTGGAAGATAGTTACTTTTTGCAAATTACGTATACAGCTGCTTGTATTCAGTTTGAAGTAATTTCTACAAAGTTTTGATGGGCAACTATTGAGTCTTCTTCTAAACAGTAAAAACTTTCATTAGGTTATTTAGTTTTTTGGAAGTCAAACAGGATCTTTTAAATTTATATATAAAACTAATTCTGATGATTTCGCGTCCGTACAATGTAGGTGTGTTCTTCCAGTTGTTGGGTTGTTGTCTCGGGTTAAAAGACGATTCTGTCGAGGACTATCTTTCAATATAGGTTAGATTATTCTTCATTGTTGTTAGTGGATTCGCTGCAAATACAAGACGACAAATACCAGGAGTACCGGATAGTCATTACCGGTTTTACTGACAGATGTCGCTAGGCTTAAGTACGCAGTGTTATGATTGGATACGTATGTCA
This sequence comes from Dermolepida albohirtum, assembly GCA_031893035.1. Taxonomy (NCBI): domain Eukaryota; kingdom Metazoa; phylum Arthropoda; class Insecta; order Coleoptera; family Scarabaeidae; genus Dermolepida; species Dermolepida albohirtum. The sequence continues at coordinate 24,954 of JAVIWB010003439.1, forward strand.
TTTTATTCTACTGACATCAAACTTTAAAACCATACGTATTATATTTCTTGAAAGTAACACCGTCACAGATTTGTACCTCTTTGAAAATGTCGAGTTTCGTGCCTGAAAAAGTGCATTTGCTACACGCGTTGCTTTTCTTATTTAGTCAAAAGAAAAAAGCCGCTGAAAGTCATCGTTTGCGCGTTGAATCTCACGGTGAGCATGCTTCAACCATATAAACATATGACGCAAGGTTTTGACAATTCAAAAGTAGTGATTTCGATGTGCAACGCAAAGAACGTTCCAGTAAACCGAAACGTTTTAAGATGCGAGACTGGATGGAGACCCAAATCATATAAAAAAACAATTAACAGAAGCGTTAAATGTAGCCCAAGAAACGATTAACAACCGATTACGAGCAATGGGAAAAATTCGAAAGATAGGAAAATGGGTGCCACATCAATTGAATGACAGGCAAGCGGAAAATCGAAAAATCGTCTATGCTGCTTCAAAGGTGTGATCGGAAGTCATTTCTGCATCGAACAGTGACGGGCGATGAAGAATGGATTTATTTCGAAAACCCTAAGCTCAAGAAACTATGGTTATCACCTGGCGAAGCTGGTCCAACGTTTCCAAGACCAAATCGTTTTGGTCGCAAAACAATGCTCTGTGTTTGGTGGAACCAGAGTGACGTGGTGTATTATGAACTGTTTAAATCTAGTGAAACAGTTAATACTGATCGCTATCGACAACAAATTATCAATTTGAACTATGCATTAATAGAAAAACGTCCAGAATGGACCCGAAGATACGGTAATGTGATATTACAGAACCATAATGTGCCGTCTCATACAGCAAAACTGGATGGGACACAATATCGCACCCATCGTCGTCTCCAGACTTTACCCCATCCGCTTATACTTTTTGACTTCAATGGGTTACGCGCTTGCAGAGCAGGACTTCGCCAATTTCGAAGAGGTTAGAAAATGGCTTGATGAATGGTTTTGCTCAAAGGACAAAAGCTTTTGTTGAGATTGCATTCATAAATTACCTGAAAATGGTCAACATGTGTAGAATTAAATGGCCGATACTTTGATTAAATAATTTTTTTCATTTTCTTGAAAATTATGTAGTGTTTTTTTAATAAATAAGCCGATAATAACTTTCCGGTACAGTACTAGACAGTGTAGACTTTCAGTTGAACGCCTTAGGTATTGAAAGAAATCATGTAGTTATAGTGTTTTAAATAAAGATTCAGATTTTTTCAGATTAAGACAAATACATAATGATAGTGATAGTACAGTAGTAATCAAAATTATAATAAAATAATTACAATAAACCGATTTCTTTGTTTTCATTGTACATACGAGGGAGCGTTTTTATATTTGCGGAATGAGCGGGTTGTAGAGGGGTGAGTAGGCGTATTGGGGGCGTGGCCTGTGCAGCGACTCATGATTAGTATAAATACGAAGTTTCATTGTTATTAGACAGTTAGTCTTTGAGCTATCGTCAATCAAGTAACATAATCAGGAGTGGAAAGTGAAATATGGAAGAAATCGAATATCGTGCCGTTATAAAGTTCCTTACCAGGCAAGGAAAATCAGTCGCGACCATAATGAATGAGATGTCATTGGTTTACGCCGACTCTTGTCCAGGAAAAACCATGGTGTACAAGTGGCATAGTTTATTTAAACAAGGAAGGGAATCCCTTGAAGACGACCCGAGGCCGGGCAGGAGCATTGAGGTGACCACGCCAGCACTTATCCAAAAAGTTGAACCAAGTGTACTCGAAGATGCTCGACTAAAGAAGAAACAACTCACAGAAGTGGTTGGAGTATCCGATACAACAATTTTTAAAATCCTACACGATCATCTCGGCATGTCTAAGGTCAGCGCAAGATGGGTGCCGAGAATGCTCACGCCGCCGCAAAAACAACAGCGCGTAGAGCGTTCGCGTGCATTTTTGGACCTCTGTAATGAAGACAAGGATGGTGTATTGAGTGGAATTGTTACTGGAGACGAAACTTGGGTTCATCATTATGAACCTGAGTCCAAACAAGACTCCATGCAGTGGCATAAAAAGGGCACAGCACCTCCCAAGAAATTTAAAGTGTCACAATCAGCTGGGAAACTCATGGCAACGGTATTTTGGGACTCGGAAGGAATATTGTTGATTGATTATAAAGATAAAGGTGTTTCTATAACCGGAGAATATTACGCTTCAATATTAGAGCGACTAAAAGAAGCCATTAAAGAGAAAAGACGGGGAAAATTGACAAAAGGTGTTCTGCTTTTGCACGACAACGCGCCCGTCCGCAAGAGCCGCGTTACGTTAGCTGCCCTGCATAAGGTGGGCTTCGAAATTGTGAATCACCCACCCTACAGCCCAGACCTGGCCCCGAGTGATTATTACCTGTTTCCGAAAATGAAAAAAGAGCTGCGGGGTAAAAAATTTACTGCCGATGATGAAGTCAAGGAGGCAGTTTCGGTGTATTTTGCAGATAAAGAGAAATCATTTTTTTATGAGGGTATAAATAAATTAATTGAAAGATGTGAAAAATGTATCCGTCTTGCAGGTGAATATATTGAAAAAGAAAAATAATTTGGTTTTTTTATTTCCACCCCTTGTCCCCCATTCCGCGAATATAAAAACACTCCCTCGTAGTTATTAGATTCATTTAAACGTCGATATTTAAGTTTCGCTCCATTTTTCCCTTCATTTCGATTTAAATTTCTAAAATGGTAACAAATATCAATACAATATTATTAGTACAGTTGAACAGACAGTCGTTTTTTATTTACATCTTATTTTATCATTAACAAAACCATAGTATTAGAATAATTTACAAATTTATATTCCACAAATGTTTCACAAATGTATACAATGTGTTCAAAGTGTACTCTAATGGATTTTAAAATGCCGCTTTAATATAATAAATTTTTGTTTCAACATATCGTGCGGATATTGTCACGAATTTTGGCCATTTTACGAAAAAAAATTACATTTTCACACTTATTTAAAATCAGTACAAATGCTTATGCCGTGCCATTTACATTTTATGCGTGTTATACACGTACAACATAAATTTACAAAAATAATTTACAGACACAAACATTTATGTGGGACATATTTTCGTAATTTAAGCGGAATATTAAATTTGTTTTATGACAATTTCCGTATTGTTGCAAAATAAACAAGATATAAGTAATGAAAGTAATTTTTCAACGTTATTAACAGCAAAAGTCTTTGTCATTAGATTTTGGTAAAGGCATAAATTGTGGAGGATATAATCATTAACTAAATGATTTAAGGAAATGCGGGTAGACGGGTAGATGTCTTTATTCTTTGTTTAGATTACTTAGAAGTAAACATATAACACAAATTCTATAAGATAAAATAGTAAATATTAAATATCTACGGGATTAAAACTAATTATTATTATTTTCAATATTTCGCATGTCAAATAGAAAATATTTTTTGATCATCAGATTACTTTTAATTTTAAAAAGTTTTTACTTTTCAAACATGTAGAGTTTCTAAATACAAACGTCCTTAATTTACACAGGGTAATAACCTTAACTAACGATTCTCCTACGTTTTTTTAATAATTCGGTCAGTATTAGATATACTTGAAGTAAATCAATGTGTGTTATGCTACTGCAACTTTTTCTAAATTTCCTTGATGCAGAACATCTATGTGGTTTGCCGCTGGTTGCAAATCATTTATTCTTTGTCATGCGCTATTCCATACCTGTTGGATTGTAAAAGTCCAGACGAGAAGGACATGGAAGAGTTAACATTAGTATTATTCTGAAATTCCATAGTAAGGCTCATCGCGTATTGTACTGCTGGGAAATAAAGCTTGTTAATTGTTGAAAATGACACTAACACTGGCTTTAGCATGTTATTGGGCCCATGAATAGACTAACTTTTAATTTGATTGAATGATCTTGGAATAACTCTTCGAGATCTACGTCCATGATATATGTATAGCCAATCACATCATAGCACCTTAAGTATGAGGCATACAAAACGTTTTATGAACATTCTTCGACCATCATGGGCCCATACAAAAATCGAAATTCGTTACTAAAGGTGACTCGATTCCCCTTTCTAAAGCAATTTTTTGTCATAATATTCTAATCTTGCAAATAAGTTTTTTAACAAATTGCCATCGTTTCTAGAATGACTGAAATAACTTCCACCAATATTGTGAGCGATAACTTTAAATTGAATTAAAAGTGTCACTACATATTATTTACATGAAACACCTTTACCGTATCCTTCGATTTCAACTACTCAAGTAAGATTATACTTAATTAAAACATCAGTCGATAGTAACATAATTTATATATTCAACGAAGAAAGTAAGATGTTAGGATTAATAATAAGGACTTATAAATATTTTTCAAGTACTGATCCAATTTGTCGTTTATATCGTACCCTTGTGTGTTCTATTTTAAGTATGTGTTAACAATTGGAACATACAATATGATTTTTACATGCAATGCATAAAGGCCATTCAGAGACATTTCGAGAGGTTCGTTAGAACTAGACGTAGTTTTAGATGCACATGCTATAGATATATTTGCCATGTGTTGAAAATACAAACTTTAATTCATAAAAGGGTTGAGAATAGGCACCAGAAGGTGTCTTCTGTATCAATGATATGTATGTAACTGAAGCTCGTGCACCACCGAAATCCGTTATCGTGCTATCCCACTTTCATGAAGGACACTGGGCTGTTATTATGTACTTTTAACATTGATCAATTGTCTGAATGTGAAAATTTGATAAACTTAGATTTGGACCGATGATTACAACTTGTGTTCTTTTGTTAAGAAATTGTCATTAAATACTTTCAGTTAAATTCGAACTCTAAAAATCTTGTAATGTAACGGCAGGAAGTCATGTTAGCAATAAATAGGTGTATTCGAATCAAAAATAAATTAAATTGTTAACTTAGTGATCCGCTTTTTCTTTTATCAGTGTGTAAATAATAATGACGAAATTTACTTTTTGTTGCATATCTATTTTGAAGGGACAATATCACCAAGTATAATGACAAAACTGAATCAGGAGCTAATTATACACATTACGTCGACTAGTCAACCACACTATTCAAATAATTATTATTTTTGTTTTAGTTTGCATTTTTATACACAAGAGTTCGTTAAAATTTTTTGGTTTCCTGGATATTTACAAACTTGCTCTTTGTTTTAATTTTAGATACGTTAAAATTTTATATATTTCTTAAAAAATATAATAAATCATAACCGAGTCGTTGTCTAAAAGCCGCAAGTATATACATTAAATTAAAAAAAGTTACAACTTCCAATTAATATTAAATTTCATCTGAACAACCGCAGCGATTTGAAATAATCGATAAAATTCAATATATAATATAAAAATACTGCTCAAAATAGCATTATGAGATGGCCATAAGATGTTATTAGTTGATGTATCGGAAACAAATTTTGCTTGTATAGGAGACGTTGGAATATTTCTGTTTGTTTTTTATCTTTTAATTTAAATTAGTGACTTAAAGCTTTTATTGTTCAGTTCCATACAATATATCACCTCCACTATAGTGTGAGCAGAGTATTTCAATGTGTTTGTACAATATGCGGATGTATTATTTATTACTTTGCAGTTAGATAATGTTTGTGGAATATGATCTGATATTGATGTCTTTATATTTCAATCGCTCAAAAATTCTTGTCGTCGCACATCGATTCAGATGTCAGCGGTCAAGCTGGTAGGCCGATATCATACACGGTGACACCGGGCACCCAAAAGGACGTGCGAAGAAATAAAGAGAAGGAAAAATAAAATAGAGCGAAAACCCGCAAAGAACACTCCTCAGTCAGAACATGGATATGCAAATGACGATAAAGAAAGACATACCTTCGTTTCTGGAAGAGTTCTATGATATTTTCCAAGTCGAAAAGTATTTTCGAAGATCAATGGTCGTATGATTAATACTTATCCACAATTACTTAAATACCGTGTCGCTCTTTTATTTTACCCCTCTGATTGAAGAGTTCCTACTTGACGGGAGGATAAGGCGTTTGCCAACTTGGGCAATGCCCAGGGATAAAAGGGGCACAGAAGAAAATATTCTAGAAGCTTCGAGAAAATAATTGGCCTTAATTCGATTCTCGCGTAGACAGAGAGTAACCATACACAGCTGCAGCTCATCCATTGGTGCAGCGAGTGAGACGGATATCGATTATGACTCACCGCGTTGCACATATAGACATAATAAAAACTCTAAATACGAAAAGACTCGCTTTTTGCGACTTACATAAAAGACTCTGTTGAATTGAATACGAATGTTAAAATAAAATACGAATAAACTACATGCAATTTGCCACGAAACAAACGAATATATAAGAATTTACTGACGCAACGTTTGACGAAACTAAATCGATGTGAAACGTTAAACAAACGATATATGAACATATATAAATAACCAAATATAGAGACTATATAGGGTTTCGACAAATGAAATAAAATATGCGGAAGATGGAAATCGAATCGTAACAGGATTTATTCAGATAAATTTTCAAATAGTTCTGATATGGTTCAGAGTGACTTTTACTTATTTTTGAAGTTTAAAAAATACTGCAAGGACGAGGTTTTAACCCAAAACATTTAATTGAACCCCGCGATAGCATGTTGATATTATATGTAAAAATGAATTTTTGAAATGCCTATTAAATGTAGTTGCTTTTGTAGTTCCTTCCTATACAATTTAAAGCCTAATCTTTGCTCTATACTATACATTAGTAGTGAATATTGAGAAAGATCAGATTCAATATAAGAGTCTTAATTATTTCAATTAGGAATAATATTCAAAGTTACAGTACTAACAATATACCTTCGAATTTTCCAATTGCATGTCCATGCTCGTGAAACAATTTAAGTTGTTTGACTGTCGGAATTCACTTCAAACGAGAAAGAAAAACTGAAAATCCTGCCTCAGATTCTAGGTTAGACCTTGACTTGATAGAATTCCAACTTTACACTATTAATCGCTATCAATTGATTCTAAACTTAAAATGTATTTTATCGACAAAACCGCTATTCATTTTTCTTTAATTTAAGATAAATTCAGGCTAGAAGAACTTTCTGTTAAGTTGCTATAATAGATTTGCCGTAAAAATATCACAATATAATATCAAAATGTATTGATTACTATTAAACCACACTAAATCGGCAATGGAGGTAATGTTTGTTATCAATATGTAATGATCATTATTAACAATGACCAATAATTTCGTGTCCCTTAGGGAATATTAATTGCGGTAAATTCATGTCTTTGTGTTTGCACGTACATATGTAACATCTTTGTCATATGTCATTTGAGCCAACAGGGTCACGTAATCATTTGAAATGCAATCCAAATTCACAGAAAGGTTAGTTTAAGAAATACAAAATAAATTGGTCCAACACTTATTGCATCTGGTCTCTAAAATGCGTACGACATATGAATAGAAACTTGGAAACCTAAAAAATTTAGTGATTTGGAACTCAATTTCTTACGTTTCCTTTTTCTTCAAAAATACACGTTTTATTTTTTTGTTACAAAAGTCGTGTCTAAATCTATTTAGCAAATTTCTTGATTTTCCAATGGTTAAAGTGGTCTAGCAAATTTATGGTACATAGTTAATATGTTCGAACAAGTTCGAAACTTAAATTAATGTCTTATATATATATATATAAAACACATGGATCAATAAGTCCCGAGACTAACCCATAGATGGCGCTCGTAGTAAACCAGTAACCACGTCTTTCTAGAGTACTAACCTTTGCTTGAAACGTGTCAAAATTTTAAGTCGATCGGACCAGAAACAGCTGAGTTATCGAGGTTGGAGTAAAGTCGTTTTGTAGTTTGTTTAAACAATGGAAAAAACCGAGTTTCGTGTTCTGATAAAACATTGTTTTTTAATGGGTAAAAACACCACGCCAGCAAAACAATGGATTGAAAAATGTTACCCGGACTCTTGTCCATCAAAAGCAACGATTTGTCGGTGGTTTGCCGAGTTTAAACGTGGTCGTACCGACACAAATGACGCGGAACGCTCGGGTAGACCTGTGGAAGCCGTTACACCGGAAAATGTGAGTGAAGTGACAAAAATTATAATGAAAGATCGTAAAGTGAAGCTCCGTGAGATTGCTGAGATGACACAGATATCATATGGAAGTGTATTTACTATCCTTCATGAAAAATTGAGCATGAAAAAGGTTTTTTCCAAGTGGGTGCCGCGATTGCTCTCGATGGAACAAAAACATCAACGAGTCGATGATTCAGAAAGCTGTTTATCGCTATTTACTCGCAACAAAAAAGATTTCTTGCGTCGTTACGTGACCATGGACGAAACATGGATACATCACTACACTCCAGAGTCGAAGCGGCAGTCATCTGAGTGGCGCACAGCTGGCGAAAGCCGTCCGAAACGTCCGAAAACGCAGCAGTCAGCTGGCAAAGTCCTGGCGTCAGTTTTTTGGGATACACATGGCGTGATTTTCATTGACTACCTCGATAAAGGTAAATCGATCATCAGTGATTATTATATTGACTTACTGGTGCGTTTGAAGGAGGAAATCGCAAAAACACGACCGCACATGCAGAGAAAAAAATCCTTTTTCACCAAGACAATGCACCCTGCCACAAGTCGATGAAAACAATGGCAAAATTGAACGATTGGGTTTTGATCTGCTTCCCCACCCCCCATATTCGCCAGATTTAGCCCCCAGTGACTACTGGCTCTTTACTGATCTTAAAAAAATGCTCCAGGGAAAAAGATTTGGCTCAAATGAGGAGGTCGTCGCTGAAACTGAAGCTTATTTTGAAGCGAAAGATAAATTTTTTTATAAACATGGTATTGAAAAATTGGAAAAGCGTTGGAACCATTGTATCACCCTAAAAGGTGATTATGTTGATGAATAAAAAAAATTTTGCAAAAAAAATGTTGTTTTCATTGTTAGTTATTGATCCATGTGTTATATATATATATATAGTCATATATATGAGGATGTGTCAAAAAGTACATGAAATGACGTATATATGACCCAATTTTAAAAATTGTCCCCTTAACAGCGTCAATAGCCAAATGTTAGATTACTACGTTTATTAATGTTGTTGTGACGCTTGTATAATGAAGAGTCTTCCGGAATTTTTGAAGAAACGAATAGTGTTACAATTCTTGCAATTATTAAGAACTGTTTCTTGAAACACTTATTGGCAACAAATATCATACGAGATTAAGAATGGTCTGAAAAACTAAGCTCGTTCATTATCCACTACTGATAAATGAGTTCATGAGTTAAAATTTGATTGTCCAACCTATGAAGATGCGCCATGTAGTGGGCCTCTGAAGCCTCCCACAATGCTGGAAATTGATAAAAAATTCATATCACCTTGAAAGACCGTCATTTGAAAATGTTTCAGATAGTGGGGTCTATAAGTATCTGTATATGGGCAATATACATTTTGAATAAGAGTTGGCTATGAAAATGTTGTCCGCGAAGTAGGTGACATGACTACTCAGTACTGGTCGCAGTCGAAAGCTTTCGATAAGTACCAACACAGCAACTGAGCAAAACATCTCTTGTCTGAAACCTTCGCTATAGCGTCTACCAATTCCAAAATTGCCGTTATGGCCGATCCATTTTTGCGAAACCCATGCTGCGCTTCAAAATATTCCATCTTATCTTGTTACTTCCCAATGCTGTCTCAAAAATTTTTGAAATGTCTGGGAAAATAGATATTGGCTTGTAATTATTTAAGCAATTAATCTTCTCTTCCCTAAAGATAACTGGATTCAATTCCTTTAGAAAGACATCATGGAAAAGGACATGACAAAATGTGTTACAATTCATAGCACCCTCAACTGCAAGTGAGGAAAAAGAGAAACCCCCTCCTGTAGAATTTGGTTTTGGTTTATTACGGAGAATACGATTAGATAGAGAAAACAAACTACTTAATATTGTGTGATGAGAAACTGCTATTTTTTTTTTTAAATAAACGATTGTTATTGAAGCATATTTGAAAAAGTGTTGAATAGTTAGATGCTTGTATTAGTCAATATCTTCGTTCTTTGAATAAAAGAATTGATTTATTATCAGGACCGTTTTTCACGTGCTAAAAACGATTAATAGCACTAATGGTAAACAATTTGTTAATGTTGGTAATAGTAACTTAATTTCATTAAATCAATATCTTCGGCCTGGAAAACACATCCTATTATAAAAAATTAAATTTTCGTACCAACTAGCAGATAAAGTCACCATTTAAGCGATCGTAATGTGCTTTGTTAGTTATGTTAATGTTTGATATTTAATTGGACAAATAATAAATTTACACAGCATACAACGTTACTGCCGTCTTTAGTATTGACTCTAAATGAGATTCTGTATTTCGTTATGTTATAATATAATGTATCTAATTACAACAAAATGTTCCATTAAGAAGCTTTGTTAAGAATTCGATTTTTTTATTGATAAATATTATAATTCGTATTCAATTAAATATTATTGCTATTTCATAATTAATGTAATATAATTGAAAAAGGGATAGCAAAATAGTAGAAACTTTTCGGAACATGCCGTACATAGAATTTGTCGATATTAAAACTCAGTTGTATACATTAAAATTTTGAGCAGGAACTGACATTATGGAATCTTTAGCGGAACCGCTTCGTCATTGAAGATATCAATAATGCTTCGCTTTTGTTTTTCGTTTTATTTAACTGATATGTTTTGAACCTCACTCGTAATGTTTAGAATTGTAGAAGATAAAGTTATCGATTTTACATTATTGGCGAAGCAGTAAATTGCTCTAACATAAAATTTTACAAATATCAATATCAAAATGTAACTATGGCAACGTAAGTGGTGTGAAAAGGAAGTCAGTAATACTCTTAGAGGGAAAACTTTCATTAAATAAAATGTAAAATGGTTACGTTTTGCTGAATATTTATAGTTTTAATATTTTTGTTACCGTTTTTAGTAAAGCAAGCTATATACTATAAATTTTAATTCCTCATACTTATAATTTCATTTAGATTAACTCAGAATTGAATTTTATATTATCCTTTAGATATAGGAAATCAATATTTTCTACCGCGTAAGTTACATATTAAATATAAGTTTATTTATTATTGAGGGAAACTTCTCGAGAATAAGAACACAATGTGTTATAAACTTCACGCCAGTGAACTTTATAAGTCTTTTAGAAAAATATTGCAAACCTTTCTTTTACAAGAATTACACTAGCTCATGCAATATCTGTTGCTTGAAATATTTTAGCTGTTGGCGACTGCCGATAATATGCTTATTTCAAATATATTAAGATTTGGTTTATCAAAGTTTTTGAGTTACAAATAATCTATGTTTAGAAAAGAGGATATTGTAGCTAGTAAGAAAAATGTATTAGAAAACAAGATTAATTAATAAAAAGATCTAAGAAACTTCACATTAAAGCTTTTTTCGTATATATAGTCGCAGCAGAGACCAGCAAGCAACATATGCGTCTCTCAGAAACTCTGACAATGCTCCTCCACGATGCCTAAATCCTGATGCATACATCTCCCTACTCCTCGCTCGGGTCTTTTGGGACACCTATCAAGATGACTAGAGAGAAAGTGAAATTTAACGCTTATATTATATTTTTGAATGTAAAAATAGATCTTCTACTAGTTCAATATAATTCTCTGATTTTCAATTTCCAAGAAAGTTTTACATCACTTTAGACAAAAGCTGTCCAAGCATTGGATTCAGTGCTCAGTCATCGAGTCTGTAAATTTGGTAACTTTCGTAAGATGTCTGATTTGGGAACCATCAAAAAAAACCTTCTTTAACCTTTTCCACAGTTAGCTGAGGAAATGTTCGGCAACTAAAAGCAGTCCCATTTTTGTCAAGAGATTTAAAAAATTGTTTCATGATACCTAATTTGATATGTAAGGAGGCAGGATAATTTTGTCAAGAGTTGCCACTAGATCGTGGGCTACATTTTGCTTACCAGACATTATGCTTCTGGAAGTGAATTTCAAACTATATTTTTAGCAAACGCCATTCACTCGGTTCATATTGTGTCAAATCCACTTTTATCAACAAATTTGGTTTCTGAAGATTCCGTTAATTAATATCTGAACAAAATGCAGAATTGTCTTCTTGGGCAAAATAATTCCTTAGCTCTTTTTTCCTTTCCTGATAAAAAGTAATTTTTGCGCCTGGAGCAAGCAAATGTTTTCTTTCAGTGGGGATGTCAACAATTCAGAGGCGTGTTTGGAAAGATTCAAATCTCTTACAAGATCAACCAGCTTATGCTGCGAAAAGCATTGGAGATGATTAACTTTCAAAGTCAATACCATTCTTCAATGATTTTGTTTCTAAATCATTTTGTACTAAGGGTTTACATATGTTATCGAAACCGATGGAATGGAAATGTCAACTGAATGTTGCACTGGAAGCTGCATAAATGTAGTACTTAAATACATCTATTTAGCTCAATTTTTACTATTCATAACCTTCATGTGAACTATAAAAATAACAAACATTTAGATGATTTTTTAGTTCTCGCAAAATAGTTCGGATTATAAATTTAGGCATTTCTTTTGCCGCATTTCTATTTCAAGTATTTTACATACGATTTGCAAACACAATTGAGCACCCAGGGCTTATCATTTTTGTCCAAAAGTATGCCGAAGTACTGTAAATAAGTGCTTTTAATGAACTCAGAAATATATTTTCTATAATCTTCGAACACGAATTCTCCATATATAAATATATATTGGTTTGTTTAAATAATACCATTTTGGACTACTAAGGGCGAAAAAAAATTCCATCAATAGTCTTAATACAGTGATGGTGCTTAAAATATGCCGTTATCAATGAATAAATGCACGTAAACGACGAAAAAAAAATATCGAAGTAACTGTATGTGTACAAAAACAGTAGATTTGAAAATAACATGTTATAAATAAGATTTAGTAGCTACGAAATTCGTGGCAACAGACAAAAAGTAAAATTTTATAGAGCAGTGCTATAGTAGAAGAATGTATTCACGACATTGATTAATTAATGTGTCTCCTTACTTTCAAATATTTACATTTTCTTGCACTGCGCATATACATTACTTTTATTAACTGTGCCCTAAACTTAAACAAACTTTGAGCGTCCGCAAAGAACACGCAAATAAGTTTTTGCTATTAATAAATCCTTAACTGCAAACAAACCGTGTCAATATCGGAACGAACTAATTATATCTTGCAATTAGAAACCCTTATTGGTAAATAGTACGCTTCGAAAAGCATAACATTTAAATAAATTAAGACGGGTAAAAGAAACTTTGCTTATTATTACAAATTAAGAATGTATTCTTTATTATTTACTATTGTCATATATATTTGGTAGAAAAAAACTATGCCTGAGTATTTTTGAGTTATTTCTTGCGAATGTATTCGCTTTGTTGATATTTTTTACGAAGTTATTTCTTTTAAAAGCTATGGAAGTTACAAAAGGACATAGGAATAAAAGAATTACGTAAATGGGATCACTGATCATAGATCATAATAAGCTGTAATTTATTGAAAATGTGTTACAAGCATAAAATTCCACCTGTGTATGTTATTGGAGTAAGTGTATTTTTGGTACGCTACGCGCCCTCTCGTGTCTGTCCGCAGTAGTTCATAATCAATACGATCGATTTTAATTTATCTATTATAGATCCCCATCCAAACTTTAATTTTGTTTAATACAATATAATTAATCAAATCATGTACTTATTGTCTTTGTATTGATTGAACTTTTTCCCTATAGTTTTGTAATTACCTGGCCATAATCTTAGCATTCACTTTTTCTTTCGCCTGTGATTATAAAAGAAGATCGCGCATACCTTTTCGCTCTCTTCCACGCCAGACTCCCAAGAGTAAACAAATTTCTGCTCTTACACCAATTTTGTGATTTAATTCTGGATTAAATAATCAGAATTATTTTGTGGAAGGAGTTAATTACTGTCCCATCGGTAGTGGGATTTGAACAAGCAGGTTACGAAATTTTATCCACCTTATGTTAAGATAATTAGACCCGGTTAGTAAAAGGCTCCATAGCACGTGGTGTATGAAGATTCAAAGTTGATTTCGTATTGGTCGTATTTTATTGAAGAGACACTATTAAATATTGTCAACGTCAACTAGAGATTTGTATGCTAAAGCTTTGTATTTCGTAGTGGCCTAATTCCTTTTATTTCTTTCTCTACTTTAACATTAGGGTTCTAACTACTACTACTCTTCATACCTACCTACTATCTGTGGGTAATATAATAATTGTCGTACGTACATGTGAATGTAAAAATCTCATACCCATCTGATTAGGAAGACAAAGATTGATCAGCACGCTCAGGGGGTAGTAATTGAACCAGATTCAACGAGATCATTGAAATATTGTATCTGGGATAAAACGCTCGTACTACTATTTTATTTATTAGTTATCGTAAGTGCTAATCAATTCCGAAGTAGGTGGTAACAACATTTAGCATTTAATTGATCATTTTCTTTGCTCATTAACAAGTATATAATTTGCCATCAGCCAACTATTATAGTTTCCTTTTAACTCACTTAACGATTGCCTTTGAGAACCATGGTAAAATTTTACTTATTTCTGTCAATATTACAGTGACACTGGAAAGTGGAACTTTATTTATCGGTATAATTTTTCTTTGTAATTATTTTGTGAGTGTGCTCTGTTATTGTAACTGGTAAGTGTCCAATTAGGAGCACATATACCCTTGCATTTTTTAAAATTTTTTGCGAACCAGCTATATGTATAGAAGGGAAAGTTTTCCCATATTTTATTTAGAGTTAATAGCAATAATGCGTTTCCTTTTATGTTCCTTAAATACGTATTCATAATAAACGATCACACTTGATACCTTCTAAATTAATAGTTTTGAACATACAATAAACCTGTATAGAACCAAACTTTTCTTTTTTGTATTTTCTTCAAAAGGGTTTTAGTTAGCAGAACAACGAACGTATTCTTTTTTTTGGATCTTTTGTTTCAACATAGGTGGAGAGGGCTTTCAGGGTTACAATATCGTGGCGGCCTATTACATCGTATTAAGATGGAACCCCTCCCACTCTCTGCATTTATTTTGACTAGTAAGCACTCTGGAAGTTATGCGAGAGGATCGCTAAATAAGTAAAAGAAAATACGGGCGTTGATTTAAAGTCCTACTGAGAGAAGGACAGGGCGCTGCACATGTTAATAAGTTGCATACAAAATATACTGGATAATTCTCAAAAGCTGTAGAACTCTGTAGTGTATTATACATACCTGGATTAATCTATTTTATGCATTTGTTAGATCCAGACTAACATGTGATTAATTATCTGGTACCTAATTTGTGCTATATATTATATTATATAATATTCTATATGTTTTATTTATTAATAGTATTAAATTTTTCTTCTTAAAGTATCTTATAATTTTGGTGGAAAGTGTTTTTCCAGATAGAGTACGTGTATATAATTATATTTAATATATATATATATATATATATATATATATATATATATATATATATATTCTATTAATAAATATGTAATAAATATGTAATTTATGAATTAAAACAAACAAAGGTAATTGTTATTTCAGTTCTCATTTCCCTTAATGGTTTCCTACTTCCTTTATTGTTAATGTGACATTCCCTGAAGTGAAAAGGAATGAATGGGACCCGAAAAAAGCATATAAAAATATCTTCCGTATTTAAAAATTTAAAACGTACTTTGCAAAATACGTATAAAAATAGCTATTGTTTTCAAAAAGGAATTTTAAGAAATATAACCAAAAGTAATGCCGGGAAAGCACTTGGGGTTTCTTCAACTGTCATATTTCAACCTCGTAGATTTAATCATCTCAAGAGAATGGACAAAATCCATATTTGGAAGTAAGTATTATAACAAAACCATGTCACGTTATGTAGCACATCATTTTCACTAAAAGGAACATTCATCATAATAAAGCATATTTACTTTTACATGTTTGTTGGGTAAAAATTCTTTACTATCCTGAGTATATGCAATTTAATAAATGATGCATAAAATATGATTAAATTATATAGACTTAAAGCTTAGGTGTTCCATTAAATTTCATTTAATGTGTCTATGCTATTCATTTATGGGGCGAATCTTTATATGACTTGTTAAATTCAATCGAATTAATTCTTTTATGTTATATAAAGCTAATGTAAATGGAATAGTTAAAGAAGATAAAATGAATTCATACTGACAATGAGAAGCAATTTATTACAAATAAAAGTCATTTAAAAATAAAATATTCGCAATTGGGTTCTTTACATATACGATTTAATCGGTCTTAAATAAAAATCTGCCATGTATATTCCAGTCTCTTTGTTGCTATATAATGAGGCTTAGAGTTCTATGATACCATACGCAGTTGATCATGAAAGGGGAATATTTTCCTAGCATAAAATGTTAAGGAGTTTTTAAATTTACGAAATGTACTATTGGAAATTTACAGCTTTTATGTAATTCTATTCAGCTTTGTCTGTCCACCCAACTAGTAAATTAGAAGCCACGTGAACAATATATATGTAATGATTCAACGCAACCGAATTAAAAGCGCCAACGAAATCAACCATATTCAAACGAATTCGAAATAATTACGTGTAAATTGTTTTAAATAATTTGAATTAGGTATATTTTCCAAAGTAAATATTTCCAAGAGACTTAATTATTTGATTTTCTATAGAAAGTAAAGTATACTTCTGCACAACGAACTCCTCTGTATTTCGTTTTAAGTTGCGATATTTTAAATAAATTTGTTGGATTGCTTTCGGCTTCATTAGAGAAGACTTACACAATTGATAATTCCTTTACAAGAAATTAATTTCCATATTGTAAATTCGATTTTTAGCAAGGAATTTTTATCATCCTATTATTGAAATTTCAAAGAATTGTATTTAGAGTGCCTAAGTGCACTATCGAATAAACAGATGAACCAAAGGTTTTCACAGAATGAACTAGAGAAGTAAACCCTAATGCGAACACGGCGAACTTAATGTTGATATATGACCATGTGTATATAAGTGTGCGTTTTGGCTTTCGACGGTACAGATCGTGTAGGGAATTTGTTTCGTCCGCCTTTTTGCCACGATGTCCAGGTGCGACACTGTTCAATTGTCTGCTGATAATGACAACGTAGTTGTCTAAATACGTATACGGAATACTAAAATTATTGCGGATAGGGGTTATATATCAACCTTAAGTGATTAAGTTAACCAACCACAGTCTCCATCAAATTTACCTTTTGTTGGTGAGTAAGAACGTAAATACAATAGTTTGGAAAATTGTTTTCGTTAGAAAGAAACCAGTTTAGAATCTGAAAATGATAGCTCACGCTTGATGCTTGTAAAATAGTTATCTTATAAATTAAGAGATATAATGGAAATTTTAATTATAGAATGTGCAACTAAGCTCCAGACACATTTAATTGTATCTTGCAAGAATCATTAGATCATAAGAGACAAGCTATTTATGAACACCTGAAGTAGACCGATTCGACAACATTTAGCACCCGACCTGTCCCAAATTAATACGAGTGATGAGAATTCAAGATTTGGTGCAGTAAGTCTTCAATGATTTGAGCAGTGCCATGGTTTAGCAACAATCAGGAAGTGAAAAATAATTGAAGAAAATCTTCTGATTAATAGTTCCCTAAAATTTTGTATAATTTAGTGAGAGTTATTCCACTGGTTTCTAAATAGAGATATTCAATTGTGCCTTCTTTATCAATAAGGTTGATATATAACCCCTTTCCACAATTAACTATTTGTAAATTCTGTATACGCATTTCGACCAAGATGTGCACATCTTGGTTTTCAACGGTGCGGATCGCGTACGGAGTTTATTTTTCGTACAATTTTTTCGCCGTGTTTTACCAGGTGCGACACTTTGAAATTATCTGCTGATGATGACAACTTGGTTGTCGAAATGCGTATACAGAATTTACAAATAGTTAATTGTGGAAAGGGGTTATATATCAACCTTATTGATCAAGTCAATCAACCACAGGCTCCATCAAATTCAACTGTGCCTTCTTTGTTGTCTATTCTGGCTAATTCTTTTCAAAATTTCTGCAAATCAGGCTCTGAACTTTCGAAATTTTCTCTTCCAAATTTTTTTTTTATAATTTTTAAATGATTCTTTTATATTCGGTATTACAATATATATATATCACTTAAAGAATTCAAGTCTTAGATTTTACTAAGATCTTTTTCTTTAGCCATCTTCCTAGTGCTTCTCTGGCTACCTATTCTTGTTAACAGCGAAATAAAAAATGTCTTAATTTACAATAAGGAATTTTTTCTAATATAAACACGGCATTTATAAGAAATAATATTCGTATTCATAAGAAATAGACTTTAGTAATTTTATTCTAAATTTATAACAATCAAGCAAATGTCAGCTTATGGAAAAGAAATTTCCTTGAAATTAAATATATAATTACATAATATAACAATGTAGGACAGACATTACTTCGAAATGAAAACACTTATAGAATTACCTTGTTTCCTTAAGAAATATAAAAACCACTGCGGCGAATGGATCTATGAGAAACAAAGAAAATATTTTTCGACGTAATAACTGTTGTCAAAAATGTCAAAGTGTAATATAAAGGCTGATGGTTTACGAGCATCAAGTTATCGATTCTTTCAAGGCTTGCACAAATAAAAACAATGTTTCAAGTAATAAACCCTAAAAGCAGAAATTACGGGCTATAAAATTCACATTACATTTTTCTTTTTGTTAAGAGTACATATATATTTTCCGACAAGTTTATACATATACATATATATATGTACATATATATATATACAATTTTTATGTATATATAAACTTGTAAGTATATATATATATATATTATTATGAAATTAAGCAAAAGCCTTGTGAAAAGAATTCATAATAATAAACTATATTTAAAGTAAAGTGTGACATGATACTTGAGATGGAAAATAATTTCATCTTAAATTATAATATAATCTCGAAATGTTAAGGTATTACAGTATTGTGCAAATTAATAGAACCATGACTATTTTTTTAGTTTTCTGCATGTGGCAACATTCTTAGGTCAGTTCTGTAGTTTTATGTCAAAAAACATAACCTATATCAGTGGGAACACATTACACAGCTATTCAGTGCATTTTAGAGAGTTTGTTCACATATACTCTTTCAAAGTTCAAATTTTGATTTATATTGTGCTTTTACTGATTGTTCGCGATATAGATATCACGCCCAGAAAACGTGAGAAGATTGTAACATTAAGTGAGCACACTTCAATGACACAGAGAGATATTGCTCAGGAATGTGGTGTTAGTCAAGGAGCAGTAAGCAAGATCCTAAAGCAAAAAAAGAATACCGGAATAGTTGAAGTGAAACGAGCGGGAAAATGTGGGAGAAAGAGGAAGATGACACCCCAAGATATCACTTTCATGGTCAGAAATAGCAAGCCGAACCCAAGAAAAACTAGTTTTGAATTACAAAAAGACTTAGCCGACGCTGGAGTGAAAGTGCATGACTCGACAGTTCGTGGGAGACTTTTAGAGTCTGGAAGAAAAGCCATTCGACCACAGAAGAAGCAACTCCTCACTCAACGAATGATGAAGCAGAGGCTTATTTGGGCCAAGAAATATGCCGGATGGAATGAGGAAGATTGGAGAAAGGTGTTATTCTCAGACGAGTCCCATTTTTTGGTGCAGGGGCAGCGATCAAAATTCCTAAGAAAAAGTGGAGATGAAAAGCTCACTGCAGCTCATATCGATCAGACTGTCAAACATCCTGTAAAGAAGATATTTTGGGGATGTTTTTCGTACATGGGAACTGGATCGCTGGTGCCTATAGAAGGCATGATGAACAGCCAGAAATATAAAGAGCTATTGAATAAGTATTTGGGAAAAGATCTAAAGAAATGTGAGCCAAACGGAGGTGTAATTTTCCAACAGGACTCAGCTCCATGCCACAAATCGAAGGTTATGGTCAAATATTTCAAGGAAAAAGGAAAAATTCTCCTCGACTGGCCTGCAATTCTCTAGACTTAAATACAATTGAAAATCTGTGGGCCATTTCTAAGGCTAGGTTACATAAAATGGACTGTACAACGAAGACAAAATTGATAGAAGCAGTAATTCAGGTGTGGTTTCGGGACGAGAAAATAAAGGAAAACTATCAAAAATTAATAGATTCCATGCCGAAAAGAATTCAGGCTGTCATCGCAGCCAAAGGAGGGCATATCTCTTATTAAATTACTAGTAGTTTATAATTTTATACCATCTCATCGTAATTATATGACAAATAAAAAGTTTTCTTAGTTATATTGTGTTTGATTCCATTAATTTTCACAATACTGTAAGTAAAATACATATTATGTACACTTGATGTGTGACAAATAGGAATAGCATAAATACTTAAGCTATAATTTTTAAGAATATTGTACTAGTGCTAGTTAAATTGTGTTAAGTGTGCACTCGTACTATATAAAATCTAATTAATAAAAGCTTATAAAAATATACAAGCATAAAAAATAAACAAGATTAAGCTATCTTCTTCTGGGCTTCCGGGCTAGAACCGCGTCACTTATATATCTGCTGACGTTTCGTACCCATTTATATGGGACATCATCAGGGCTCAACTACTGCACTGAAACTTAGTTTGAGCAGATATGCAAGTGGAAGCCCAGAAGCACATACCATGGACCACGACCGCAGAAGTCTACGTACCAGATTAACAAGTTCAAATACATTTAAGTTAAATTGATACTTATAATTTATAAGTCAAAGTCACTAAATTAAAAAAGTGTAGTGTTATTGTATGGTTAACAAATATTAAATTAATTATTTTGCAAGGAAACTGTGAGCGTGTCAAACTCAAATGTTCACAACTGTGTCTTGATAACCTTCTTTTTATTATTGTCGTCATTAAGGTTGCAGCGAATTGAGCCTTCGTTCGAAGTGGACTTGCCATCTGTGCTGCCATGATAAAATATTAACTATTCAAGTAGAACAATTTGTCAATATGAAATTCTTTTTAAAGCTCGAGGCCTTAACTACATTTCGTGAACGAGTAAGACGACGGCTCCCTGAAATGTGGAAAAAAATATGGTTTATTCTCGAGGACAACACTTAAGCCCATACTGCTCTGTTTGTCGAGAAGTTTTTGGCCAAAGATGATATCTCGGTGTTAAAATATCCTACTTATTCACAGGATATCTCCTCATGTTACTCTTTTCTATTTCACGAAGTCAAACCATCATAGAAAAGAACCATATTTGAAACAGTATAGGCTTTCACTAAAACGACAGAAGACCATGAACATGCTTTTGAAAAACGACTTGCAGCACTGCTTGGTCGA
The DNA here is from genome assembly GCA_031893035.1 of Dermolepida albohirtum. Taxonomy (NCBI): domain Eukaryota; kingdom Metazoa; phylum Arthropoda; class Insecta; order Coleoptera; family Scarabaeidae; genus Dermolepida; species Dermolepida albohirtum. Next base: position 46,368 of record JAVIWB010003439.1, read on the forward strand.
GTGGAAAATTGGCATGGAGTAATAGAGGAGAGTATATTGAATGGATAATGTTAAAATTATGAAAGAATGTCAATAAAAGATGCAGCACTAATGTTTTCTTTATAGACACATCTCTGTGTCTCGTCTAGAACCATACAACAATGATATCCGGAAATTTGTCAAAAATGGATTGATTGTAATTGGTGCAAAGAGATCATCACATCCAGTTTAATTCGACCAAGATCCTAACTCGCACTACCATTGATATGGTCGCAAAATATGTGAAACTATGGAGATTTCTAAGCACCCCAATAACCTTAACCGCGATTATGGCTACCCCCTACACAGCGCCCGGCAATCCTGCATCTCCAAACTACCCAACCGCAACCGTAACGCTCCATTGACCCATGACACATTACCCATATATAAACCCTTCCACCATCGACTTACACCAGTTTCAGTGCAATAGTTAAGCCCCGAAGATGTCCCATACAAATGGTTACGAAACGTCGGCAGATATACAAGTGACGCGGTTCCAACCCGGAAACCCAGAAGCAGATATCATCACATGATTCAAATAGCGAAAAGAATTTGTATTTAAAATTTTCATTTTAGATAAGGACCCCTTTGTGACAGTTATTAATGTAATATGAATTAAAAAGGTTAATTAAAATTATTATAATGCAAAAGTTTCAAAATTTAGTATTCATGTAGGTAACAACATTTGGAACTCTAAAAATAAATTTATGTGATACGAGTAGACTATTTATACAAAGATATTTAAATCTGGTTTATAATTTGAAAGAAGTTTATTTTTGAGTTAATTAAATATAATTTATGTAAATAACTAATATTAACAAGTATAGTTGAATGTGAGAAATTCAACACGTCGACATTGAGAAGCAGAACGAAGTCGCGATACCAATCTTACATTAACCTTATTCATACCCAAGGGGTCACGCGACGTACAATATTTAATACTGATAATTCTTTCGTTTTCAAATCGTATCCTTGTAAAACCAATTAAATACTTTGTGGAATTAACACTTCAGTTGGTTGACTGAGACGCTCTTTCTTTTGGAAGATTCTTGTTCCAAACAGAAACATTTTGCCTGCACTTTTTTGCAATAGAATGTGAAGGAGTAAATCACCATAAACACCGTCTAAATATTGTGTAATTATTTAACTTGACGAGGTTTCCCGCTATTGTTAAAAATTTAGTGAAGTGCGATATTCAATTTTTTTCAACTAATGTGTTTTTTGCACTGATGATGTTACCTGATTGTAAACTGATAATTACTGGTCGCAAAGTTTTTTATAAAGTAGGAGTAGTGTACCTGCAATTATGGCACAACACACTCTGAACACGTTTGAACATGCAACAGTATAACACTTTGGGCCATCTTTGTCTGTCTCATCAGAGTTTGATGAACACAACGTTTACTATTAATTGATTGATACTTTTATGAAACAAAGTTAGTTACAATGTGAATGTGGGAAAAAAACTACTAGCTTTAATGATTTGATAGTATCAGCAAATTTTGCAGACACATCTTACCTTTCAACCCAGTTTACTAAAAATCATTCTAACATACTTTCTGACCTTATTCAGTAAGCTGTTGTGACACCTAATAATTTATTAACTTCCTTGGGTCATTCATCACAGTACAAAGGGTACTAGGAAAGTTTTGCAATATGACGCAACGATGAATCACAGGAAGCTGCTTGTTGCTGCATGTTGAGACATGTTCATACGTGCATAGTAGCCGACGCGCCATGTCGATGGGCTCAGTTATTCATTAGCAGTGAGAGTGTAAAGTGCTTGCAATGACATCGTGGTCACAGAATGAGATGAGGCCAGTTTTGCGTTATAATTTCGTGCGTGGTTTAAACATAGACCAGTGCTTCAAAGAAATTAGTCTTGCACTAGGTGATGTTTGTCCACATCGCACAACGATATTCAGGTGGTATAGAGAATTCCAAAGGGGAAATTTAACTGTGGAGGATGCTGAGAGGCCGGGAAGGCCACGAACATCAGTTACGGAGAAAAACGTTACTACTGTGAGGAAACTGCTTGGCGAGGACAGGCCAGCGACCTACGAACAGATAGAGAGTACTTCAGGCCTAAATGCAACAGCAATTCATTCGATTCTGCATGATGATTTGCACGCGAAGAAACTTTGTTCTCTCTGGGTGCCGCAACCACTGACTGAAGAGCAGATGACACGACGTGTGACTTGGTGCCGGGAGATGCTAAGAAAGTTAAATAAGGGACAATCTCGGTATGTAAACAACATCGTGACAGGTGACGAGACTTGGCTGTACTATTACGATATGCCGAACAAAACTCAAAATAAAGTTAGGGTCTTTGATAATGAGGACACACCCGTAGTTGTCAGAAAATCCCGATCTTTAAAGAAGAAAATGATGTATGCTGTATTTTTCAAATAGAGTGGAATTGTGGAACGCGTCGTTTTGGACACACAGAAGACAGTCACAGTTAAGTGGTATACTGAACAGTGCCTGCCTAAATTCATTGGATCTATGAAGAACCTGTAGCCAAAATCAGGAAAGGGCACCTAGTACCTCCATCACGATAATGCTCAAGCTCACCGCGCCAAAGCTTGTACCGAATATTTGACTACGATAGGTTTGAAACTTCTCGAGCACCCTCCCTGCAGTCCAGATCTTGCTCCCTGCGACTTTGCACTGTTCCCGTATGTGAAAATGAAGCTAAAAGGGAGGAGGTTTTCCAGTGATGAGGACCTACTGTGGGCTTAGGACAACGAGTGTGAATTACTCCCTAGTAAAACTTGGCCTAACTGGTTTAAAGATTGGTTTCGGAGGATGGAGAGGTATATTGAGTGTAGAGGAAATTACTTTGAAAAAATTAAATAAACAAAGCTGTATTGCAAAACTTTTCTAGTACCGTTTGTACATTTGCTAATTTTCGACAACTTAGGTTGATTGCAGATATGAGTTCTACTCCAATCTCTTTGCAAATGTATCGTATTGCTAGAAATAACCTGTTCATAAATTTTAGAATCCCTGGAATTAATGGCACTTTTGTTGGCTGATAAAATTATTAAACGTTGCGATAATTAATAAATTATGGTGTTTCTAAATTAAGTAATATTATGGTTAGGTGGCACTTTACTGTATATTAATAATTTGGTATAGAATATATGAAATAACTTAACGAAACTTATTAAATGGATGTTAATTGATATGAGAGTATATACATACACATATAAAGAATTTTTCTAAAGTAATAAATGAAAAACAAGAATTATATTCATCGAAATTTTTATTACTTAATATATTTGCTGTTTTGTCTGTATTGTGAATGATGTTTATACTTCGGGTAGTTAAAATAGTATGCACTGGAAAGTTTATATACTGCCAATTTTGATTAAAATTGTTAGAAATATGTTTCATTAGTTTGTATCAAATCAAAATAGTTTCTAGGTAATAATAATAATAGGTGGAAAGCGATAAAGAAATGGAGAAATGAAATATCTACACATATGTAGTTGTTCACGAGCTTCGGCAAATGTTTCAGAAGTGACAGTGTGATGGAAATGTAGGTCAGATGGGAAAACCGATAAGATCACTTCAAGATGGAATAAGGAGGATGTTTCTTCGGAGAACCTGCTATTACTATGAATATTACTAGTCTTACGGAGATAATAGAAGACCCGTGTCCAGTGAAATTTAGGGAAGTATTTCAAGAAAATTTCTTTTTGGTCGTTCTCCTACACTCTTTGATGGTGATATATACGTACTGTGTTTTTTCCTATATTTCTGGGAAGTTATGTGAACATATAAAAATAAATGTGTAATATATATATATATATATATATATATATATATATATATATATATATGTACGGTGATCAGGAATTGAGGGATAATCATTAAGCAGGACGATTCTATGATTAATTCTGAGTCGACAATCCTAATACAGAAATGTTGTATCGTCAGTCGTTAAGTCGTTAAGGCAAACGTGACCATCAATGTTGAAAATATGCCAAAGAAAAATGCTGCGAATTTTTTTAAATTTGAATTTGTTTTAAATTCATTGCTTATATTGGAGAAATATAAAAATAAAGTGTACCTTTGTGACATTACATTTTAGAATATTTGTAGTTGGTAATTTTGATGGAGCCTGTGGTTGATTCACTTGATCACCGAAGGTAGATATATAACCCCTTGCCACATTAATTTTCGTATTCTGTATACGTATTTCGACAAATAAGTTGTCATCGTCAGCAGATAATTAAAAAGCATCGCACCTGGAAGACTATGGCAAAAAATACCCGTACGAAAACATGTCGTCGAAATACGTATACAGAATACGAAAATTAATGTGGCAAGGGATTATACCTTGTCAAGTCATAAATACTGGTGCACAACTGAACGCACTCATTACGAATATAACACTGGGCGCATCCATTTCGTATTGATTGCTATTTGACAGTTGACATTTATGTTCTATTGTGACGTAAAAAGTTTTTGACATTAATTGTTTACAATCATGGAATGGGGCGACATCGAAAATCGTATTGTTGTAGTTGGCCTAGTAAAATGCAACATGGGATAAGGCGATATCTTTAGGACGTTGCTACCGCTTGAAATCACTCGCAAATTGTGTATTGTGTTGTGAAGTTGTTTGAGGATACTGGTGGAGTACGAGACCGTTAAAGATCCGGCCGTCCGCGCACTGTTAGAACGCCGAAAGCGATCAATGCCGTGAAGAAACGAATCGACCGAAAACCGCTGCGAAAACAGAAAATCTTATCGCGGGAAATGCAAATTTCGCGAAAATCCATGTCTCGCATTATCAAAGAAGATTTGGGACTCAGCGCGTACAAGCGACAAACTGGACACCTGCTCACGATCGCATTGATGGAAAAACGCAAGCGAAAATCGAAAGCGTTAATCAGCCGGTACGCGAAGAACGCTCACAGACGAATTCTGTTTACTGACCAGAAAATCTTCTTACCGTAGAAGAATCGTTCAGTGAACAAAACGATCATGTTTCTGCTCGGTCATCCAGAGAAGCATCCCGAGGATTCAAAGAGGCCACCAGTCCGCGTCTGTAATGGTATGGTGGGAAGTGAGCTACAATGGCGTTACCAAGCTCCATTTTTGCGAGAAAGGAGTAAAAACATCGGCCAAAGTATATCGATCGACCGTCTTGGAACCCATCGTGAAGCCTCTCAACCAATCAATAAGCCATGGACTTTACAGCAAGACTCCTGCTTACAAAACAAAAGCGACTCAACTGAGGCTCAAAAACAACGTTTCGGATATCATATCAACGGATGATTAGCCAGCTGGCAGTCCAGACCTCAACCCGTTGGATTACTAGTTGTGGTCAGTATTAGAGGGCATGGCTTGCTTTACTCGACACCCAAATATTGAGTCGTGGAAGCGAGCCCAATTTCCCCATGCACGAACTGCGACTCATGATCGATGAGTGGCCACATCGTCACAAGTCGTGCTGGAAGGCAAATGGAAGTCATTTCAAATAAGTTGTTCTAAAATTTGTAGCCATTGAATAATCCAATAAAAACAAAAAAATTTTTTTTTAATATTAATTCGTTTTCATTTGGCGTTGATTTTTACTTTGTTACTTTTACGCTATTAAATGGAAGAAAATATACTTTATCATAGCCAGATGTTTACATTTGATGACATTTAACATTCACGGAGTGGAGAAACACTTTTTTGACTGATTGTACGTAAGCTTCGATATTTTATACTAGAAAGAAATTCACATTTTTTTTTATGTAGCGAAGTTGTAATTAAGATGAATTAATAGGATTTTTTACGATATTAAGTATTCGCAAAGTAATTAAGTGTAGTTTATGTTTCTTTTGTGAATATGCCGTAGGAACTTTCAGTTAGTTTAGTGCTCTTAATTAATTAAGGTACACGTTTTTCTTCGTCTGCATAATAGTTCAGGCGTACGCTAAAGTTGAGCCTTCGGACTTTTTTCAGGTCATTATTTTAGAAAATATGTTAATTCATTAAACATTTTCTGTAATATTTCATAAGTGAAACTTTGGTTTGAACACTGAGCACAGGGTATGGCTTTTTAGTTTTTTTAATAGATGCTAAAAATACGAAACATAAATTATTAAATATTTTTGCAAGGGAGACGGAAAGAAACAGTAAAGTATTTTTGAAATACTTTTTAAGTTATTTAATAGTTTAGCCAGCAGGATGATAAAACGATAAAAAATCATTCTTTAGTTTCATTCACTAACTAATACATTTTAACTTACGTTGCAAAATTTTAAGATATATTTTATACAAGATGACAGCAGATTTCAAGTTGATATGATACTACTGTGGGCAAAAAATAGTAAGACTTTTTAATTTAAATTTCGCGCGAAAACTCATTTGTCGAAATATTTTTTTTCTAGGTTGGTATGACCGTCAGTGCTACCTGTGCCAAATCTCACATCAAAATAATCATTAGTGTTTAGTATACGCTTGTCTTTATGAAATACAAAAAGTGCATTCGGAGATTTTTACAATGAGTGAAATTATTCAACAAAGAAGTTCCATTAAATTTTGTGTACGGAATCAAATTTCTGGTGCCGAAACGTTCAGAATGTTGCAAAAGGCCTTCGGTGATAATTGATTGTCGCGAGCAAGTGTTTTTCATTGGTATGAATTATTCAAAGAGGGTCGAGAACGCGTTGATGACGAACCACGTCCACGACCGCCATCAACATCAACTGATGATTAACACGTCAATAGAATCAAGGAATTGGTGCTTGAGAATCGACGATTAACAGTCAGATACCTTACTGGCATCGTTGGAATATCGGATGGATCAGTGAAAACCATTTTAACAGTTCATTTGGGCCTAAGAAAAGTGAAAGCAGGATTTGTTCCAAAATCACTCAATTTTTTCGAAAAACAGCGTTGCGTTGACGTCTGTGAAACAATACTTTCTGACTATCGTGACAAAATGAAAAGCATCATAACTGGAGATGAGACTTTGATCTACGCTTATGATCCGGAAACAGACGATCAATAGGCCGAATATCGTATCAAACAGGAGCCGAAGCCCAAAAAACCACGTCAAAGCAAGTCAAAAATCAAGGTTATGTTGACAGTTTTCTTCGATTGTCGAGGTGTGGTGCACTCCGAATTCCTTCCGACCGGCCAAACTGTAAACAAAGAATACAATTTGAGTGTTATGCGTCGTTTGCGCAATGCTATTCGTAAAAAGAGGCCAGAATTATGGGCCGACAACTCTTGGTTTTAGCACCACGATAATGCACCGTCGCATACTGCATTAATTCTTCGTGAGTTTTTCGCCAAATTTTCAACCAATATCGTACCGCAACCACCGTTTTCACTTGATTTAGCTCCCTGTGACTTCTGGCTATTCATCAAACTCAAACGACCGCTCCGGGGAAACCGTTTTGAGTCAATTGAAGACATTAAACGCGAATCGCTACGCGCATTGAAGGCAATTCCTGAAATTGACTGTTTCGAGAATTGGAAGAAACGTTGGCACAAGTGTATTGGGGCCAGGGTGGATTACTTTGAGGGGGACGAAATAGATTTGGAAGAATAAATAAAGAATTTAAAAATTATGAACAAAGTCTTACTATGTTTTGCCCACAGCAGTATATAAATACTATACCTTGTCTTAGAATAAGGAGTGATTCAAATTGCTGACTAAAACGCGCAACACATAGCATAAAAATGTAACTTACCATAAAAATGAAACATAAACAGTCGTGAATGTAATAGTTTGTCAACAATATTATTCTTAATCTGGTACGTAGACTTCCGCGGTCGTGGTCCATACTATCTGCTTCTGGGCTTCCGGGCTGGAACCGCGTCACTGGTATAACTGCCGACGTTCCGTACCCACTCATATGGGACATCTTCAGGGCTCAACTGTATTCCAACTGTAACTGTAGCAGTAATTGAGTGGGTACGAAACGTCGAAAGTTATACCAATGACGCGGTTCCAGCTCGGAAGCCCAGAAGCAGACAATATTAATCTTTTTCTTTATTATATAAAAATAAATGAAAAAAATTCATTTTAATAGAAGTATGACTGTACAAGCGTTACTTTTTGGATTAATACGTACAAACTATCCAAAAATTAAGATTAAATATTATTAAAATAAAATAATGTAAAAATGTAATTAAACGTTTACAGGTTATGAAAAATGGCGGATATCTGACATTTATTTATCCATATTAAACTTGCACGTTCAAGAACCAATGAAATCTCTTAAAAATATGTACTATTTTGACACAGTATTTGAATCACTCCTTTTTCTGAAACAAGGTATAATATGTCTAAGGCGTTTAATAAAATATTTTCCTGAGAATTGGCGACGAAATTTAAAGTGTTTAGTATTCCTAAGTGTGTGGCTATCGCATTAGCAGATTACCTTTAGGATAGTATGTCGTAACATTTTACACATTAACATGCACTATTGGAGTACCGCAGGTCTCCTTTCTATGGCCTCTGTTTTAAATTAAACCTTTATACTAACGATCTGCCCTTTCAAGTTCTCTATGGTTACCTAATCTAAACTAATGACTTTAAACTGTTTTCAAGGGTGAGTGATGCTAGTAATTGTAATTTTTAGGAGTGAATTTGAATTCCATTGCTTGTTAGTGTAAAACTAAAAGCCTGAATGTTAATATAATTCAAGAAAAGGAAATCTAGTAGACTTGGGTAGTGTATTTCACGTGAAATTTTTGTTTAAGTATGATTTAGATTTTGTTTTTAGCAAGGCTTTGGTAATGCTGGATTTTTTTGGTTAAAAACAACAAAGCATTTACCGAAATCGTCTCATTATTTAGATTATATTTGTCGTTTATAATTAATGTTAGAAATGTTCGAATGTGGGAGCGTAATATGGTTCCGTTATAGTAATTATATTTGTGACATTGAGTGAATACATCGTGTATATCCAAAAAGTTTAATATTTTCGCAAATATGGCTCTGGATACACGATTGTAAATCCGAAATGAAGCAATAATCCAAACAATGGACTGAGGCTGACACAAGTACACCGAAGAAGACAAAAACCATATTTTCAGACGGAAAGGTTATGGCTACTATTTTTTGAACAGCAATGGAATCCTTCTCATCGATTATCTTCAACAAGCTAAACCGATAACACAGGGTAACAAAATGAAAAAAAAAATTTGGTGCCGGAAATCTAACATCTGATTTTAGATGTTTTTAATGTGCTGATTCCAAAAATGCCACCAGATTTTTTCTATCAGCTGTAGTTTTTGAGATACAGGTTACAGGTTAATTGATATTTTTTTCTGATAAAGGACAATAAATAAAGAGATAAATATGTACTTAATCGTCAAAATAGAAATTTCCCAGAATGTAATTAGCCAAATGGAGACCTGGAATTGTCCCTGACCCAATGTTCCTATACTAGGAACTACTATCAACGAACCTTTGGTTGCAAGAGAAAAAATCTTACTTCCGCCCTTGCATATCAAGCTAGGCTTAATGAAGCAATTTGTGAAGGCTTTAAATCGAGATGGAAATTGTTTTGGGTATTTATCACGTAAATTTCCTGGCATTAGCACGGAAAAACTAAAAGCTGGTATATTTGATGGTCCTCAAATAAGGCGACTTGTTAAAGATCCACAATTCACCACATCAATGAACGAGACTGAATCTAACGCTTGGTGTTCATTTGTTCAAGTAGTACAAAATTTTCTTGGCAATCATAAAGCAGAGAATTACGTAGAATTAGTGGAAACTATGTATTGTAGTGAAGAACAGGGGGAAAGATTCCATCAGGATATTAAAACTATGGAAGATTGTTATCAAGGACGATGGGATAGCCACATGATGGTGGACTACTGCAGGAGCCTTCAGCGAGACTGCCCTAGTAAACTCCATTCTAGAAAGTCGTATAAAAGAAAACTTTTATGTGATTAGTGACTAATGTAATTATGTAAATTAAGTTTTTGCAATAAATACTTAAATCCATGTGTCTTGGTTTTCTTAACTGTCAATAGTATTATTATATATTATAACAGCTATAACGTAAAATATATACACAATTTTTTTAAAAAATCTCAAAAACTAGATCTGATAGACTAAATCTGAGAACTTTTTTACATTCTGCATCCAAAAATTACCCAGGAACAGTTAAAAAATCGCAGGCACCAAAATGTGTGTTGGCCTGTGTAATAGGTGAAAGCTTGCTCGGCTGGATGAATGAAAAGATATGAATGTAGGTGGACTAAATGTAATGAATTACAAGAATTGTAGTTGGAAAATAAAGTTTTTGCCAAAAAAAATGTAATTTCTTGTCTGAGTTCACTAATTACTGATCCGCCCTCGAATCTTAAAAATGTTTCGGTTTTCAGCTCATGTTTTTATGTTCACTATGAATAAAATGAAATAAAAAGCATTAATTGATTTTTACATAAATAAATCGTTGATTACTACCATAACAAATATTAAAATTTAAACAAAAATTTATTAGCTTTTTATTATTTATGTATCTTCATGTGCCACAAGAGTTAAATTCTTGCTTTGTTCCTGGTAAATTGACATTTCACTACTACAAAGTTTGAACCCGTAATGCATGCCATCATACTCCGCATAACAAAGCCCAAAAGGTAAACAGTGCTGGCATGGCTAGTTGCACATTCTCACAGACCAAGTTTCCTTCCGTTTTCGTTTGAAAGAAATTACTCGCAGCACTAAAACGAAACTAATTAATTTTGCAATATTGCAAACTTACTTAAATGATTCTTTATCACACATATGATCAAATATTCTACAATTGTAATGATCGTGTCAATAAATTTGCTCTTTATAATATTACATACGTCTTACATATTTGACAAACATGTTCCGGAGATATTTATATCTCACAATTTATAACTGAAACAAGGGGAAAACATTTTAATGATACTTTAGGAAATGAAGAGGCTAATACTTTAAGTGATAGCTTAATTTTTTTAAATTTATAACTTTCTTTTACTATATTAAGGTTGCACTGGAAACCGTTGTAATTCTATTCGTTGAAAACTCACCTGCTTAACTTATGTTGATATTTGGAGTGATGAAAAATAATTTTCTTTCTGATAGAATAAAGTCGTTATAGAACGAGTACATTGAAATTAAGGGAGATTACGTAGAAACATAAAATTATCAAGAAAATCGGAGATCTTTTACTTCATTGTAGGGTAGAAAACTTTTCTAGTTCCACTTAATAAAAATACGTCATTACTTTTCCGGCAATTCACTGAGATACAATTAAGCCGAAACCAGTATTTTAATTATAAAATACAATATGTCTGTTACAAAATCATCTATATGTACATATATGAATCGTGGGCTTTTCAATTGCTTTGTCGGTTCTTAGAAGGACTATTCTGGTGACATTTCAATAAGATTCCACTCATCTTCTTTTCTGGTTCTCGTTCGGCTTGAAACTGGCGAAAGGATCAGCAAAATTCACTGTAGGATAGCCGAAAAAAAAGTCAACTGTTCATACGGTGACCATGAAAACACCAAGATAAAAATATATGTATATGTATATACATGTATATATATATATATTTATATATATATACGTATATTCATATATACTACATAAAGAAAACAATTGTCACTTGCTGAATATGCGACCAGGAAGTATAAGGGTCATCATCGCAGAATCGGCAGGTAGTAGGCGACAGTGAAATATAGAAACATCAAAATTTTAATCAAAAAATGGCTGGAAATTAGCGACATCTGCAGAAATTACAAGAGCTCTTTAAAGTGAATGAAGTAAGACGTTGGCGCAGTAATTAAGCTTTTAATGAAATTTTTTTGTGAATACCGAAATGTTGATTATTATAATAATTACTAGGCGAATTTTGTATTTATAAGGTTAGATTATTAGATTTATTTGTGCATTAAAAATATATTACTTTTATGGTAAGATAATTTTGATGGAGCCTGTGGTTGATTCACTTAATCACTGATGGTTGATATATACCTCATATTTATTTATTGAATCCTAACCTAAATATTTTACCAATAAAATCAGTTGGTAATTTTTAATGGAGCCTGACTGAAGGTTGATATATAACCCCTTTCCACATTCATTTTCGTATTCCATATAGCTAAAATGCACGCCGTGTGCGATTTGGCTTTCAACGGTACAGATCGTGTGCGGAATTTGTTTCGTACGGGTATTTTGCCGCAACCTTCCAGGTGCGACACTGCTTAATTGTCTGCTGATGATGACAACTTAGTTATCGAAAGACGTATACAGAATACGAAAATTAATGTGGAAAGGCGTTATATGCCAACCTTCAGTGATTAAAATAAAATCAGTTGTTTATTAATCGTGTTATTTGGTAATTTACTTGAATCATATCTTCTACTATATATACATGAATATTTGTTTAATACAACGTAGTTTATTCAAAGTCAAAAACGTATTAGAGAATACAATGAAAATAAATATGGCCTCCTTACATTATTTGAATATCTGACTGTAGACGCGACTTGCAGTTTTTCGTCTTTTACGTAGTAAATTATAAACGTACTTGACATAATGGCGTCAACGCCTGAAACCATACTATATAAAGGCAATATTAATAAATGCTTAAGCAGAAATTCTATTGACATAATAAATGCTACTCAGCTATATTCGTAGCGAAAAACATAGAAGTAAGGAAAATCAAAGAAGGTAAATGGGAAATATAAAGTCGTAAAAATATATAACTGTACATTTACATATGTAAATGCATTTCCAGTAACGTTTAATACGCAAATTATATTGGAGATAAACGAGTTCAATAATAGGGCCTAGAATGTCAGGGCAGTTCTACTACCGAATAAAGCTGCTCTAATATCTTTACTATACTGAAATTAAGATATAAATATCGAACGCGTATATAGGAAGTCGTCTTCTAAGTAAGTACTTTTTAAACATGAACTAATAAGCTTTATAAGCTTAGATGACACGCAACGGTTGCGGTATAAATCCCTAACTCTTCAGAGTTAATTTATCTTTGCGTATAATTAAGGTATCTTTAATGTCTCTTTCTTTGTATTTAGTACAAACTATTTTTAAGAATATGTGTTTTTTGTTCCATGAACCCGTTCCCCGTGTCTCCTTAAGGAATAAAGTTCATTCGAAATAATAACTGTGTGCTAAAAATAATCAAAATTTCAGCCATAATTTATCCAAAAATGATTACCGTGTTCTTCGTGAAAACACGTCGTTTCTTTAGCGAAAACTATTTGTTGTCACATATAATAGCTTCCATTGTAAAATCTGATATTAAACCTTGTACTTTGTGAATATTAAAAGAATCATTCAAATGTTAATGACACTCTGTTCCCTACGCGTTTCGACGAATTCATCTATCATCAGGTAAACTTGTGTTATTATTGTGGACTGCTTTTCGATCTAGAAAAATAATGAAAAACAGTACTTCCTTCTGTAGTTCAAACATATGAATGTACGAACGAAAGAACAAGGGCGTATTCATCTTTCTAAAATCCGTAAAAACTTTAAAATCGCGGCGAATTGCCAATATATTAATGTTAAGGGAACCATTCAAATGCTAATAACACCCCGTTTACTACGCGTTTCAAGGAATTCACTTATCAGCAGGTAAACTTGTGTTACTAACGTACGAGTTTTTGAGAGCTGCTTCTCGTACCTTTTCTATACAGAAAGATAATAGAAAAATAGTACGTTCTTTTATCGTTTAAACATACGAATGTACGAACTAACAGACGAGGGCGGATTTATCGCGCTAAGATCCGTACAAGGTTACCCTTCGTATACAGACAACACTTTAAAATCTTGGTTACTTGCCAAGAGATGAATGCTAAAAGAATCATTCAAATGTTAATAACACCCAGTTTACTACGCGGGAAATTCACCTATCATCAGGTAAACTTGTGTTATTAACGAACGATTGTTTAGGCTGCTTATTGTACCTTTTCGATACTGAAAAATAATGAAAGAAGAGTACCTCTCTCTGCCGATAAGCAACACTAACAACTTCTTCATAATCAAATATTCATTCGATATGTATATTTCGTATTCCTTAGAGATGTTTACAGCCTCTGCTATTTCAAACGTTTTCTAACGACGGTCTTTAAGCACCATAACTTACACTCTTCAGCAATTTCCGGTGTAGAAGGTATAGATTTCAAACGCTCGCTGCGAAGAGCACCTTTTACGATTGTAGGATCACATTTGAACTCATTTTCATTTATCAACAGTAGAAAATGGAGAAGCCGGATTCTTTACAACATTTTCCATCTCATTAGGAATATTTGTCCAAATACGCTTTTTAATGAACAATATTTAATGATTTAACAATTGAAGGTTGATATATAACCCCTTTTCACATTAATTTTCGTATTCTCTATACGTATTTCGACAGCTAAGTTATTATCGTCAGCAGATAATTAACCAGTGTCGCACTTGGAAAACTACGTCAAAATACCCGCACGAAAATAGATTTCGCACACGACTTGTACCGTTGAAAGCAAAAACGCATATATCAACTTTCAGTGATTAAGTTAATCAACCGCAGGCTCCATCAAAATTATCTTTAATATTTAATGACACTGTCGATCCCAGTAAAAACTCCAAGATGGCCTTAATTAAACAATTGTCAGAACAATACGTGGCGATATAAAATTTCTTCAGGATTGAATCAGAGCTATCACTTCGCGATTTTTTTAATTCGCCCTCGTAATTTGATCGTCCTCTAAAGTGAAAATTAGGCAAAGGCAAGGTCCTGTTACTATTTTAAAACAGTCAGCTTCTAAAATTATTCAGTAGTAGTAATTATAAAAGAAAAAATATTATACCCAAATAAAAGACTGTAATGACATAAAAGGGATTATATGTAGACAGCAGTAATAAATCTCGCTTATGAAGTTTAACCCTTTGTGGAATTGCATTATAATGCTCTATCATAAGGGAAAATTTCATATTAAAACTTGAAAATAAAAATATTAAAATTCTACTGGCTTTGGCTTATACGTCATAATCCTTTAAGGATAAAATTAATACATCCTGTAGTCGGCAGAGAACTGAAGCAATTCATCAAAAGCTTCTAACATATTTCCTCTTTCATCCCAACATAAACCATCATTTATTTTACTCCTTTTTTTACTTCTACGATGCGGAAATTCCATAAAATCCGAATGCGCGACACTACTTTCACAAATAATAAGTAAATTTGAAAGAAAAGAGTGCAGAATATTTAATAACTTTGCACAAATTAGAATGATTATTACAGGAATAGTAATATACAAACAACAAATCACGTGTATTTTTTGTAACGCAGATATTTTGCGAGAAAAGGTAATTTTTGTTCAATTTTACACAGCGTTGATATAGTGGTAATATCACGTGATGACTACCGAATCTTTATCGCCGTTTCCTTCTATTCGTTGATGCATAGACATTAAGTAAATTGTTGGGGAGATAAAGCAGTTGGATGGTCTTAAATCTTAGTGGTGTACTCACAAAATGTGGGGAAACATCTATCACTAGTATATACATTTAGCAGTATCTCGACTCCGTTTCTAGTGATGTATATGCGAAGTTCAAGTTTGACAGGTTAGTTAAATAAACAAGAATAAATTCGTCTCTAAAACGTAAGTATTGTCTTCAGTAATAATTCGGAGATGTACGGTCGATATAATATCAGACTTCAATCTACGTCATTAATAATATTATAAAAACCTCTTTCGGATATTTCCTTTTCATTATTTTCTACTATAAAACAAAACGGAAAAGAAAATTATGTAATTTAGATAATGAGAAATAAAAAACAGGCTTTGTCAGTTCATTATGTATAGAAATGCGTTTTAAATAACCCATACAGGAAAACTGAAATAATATACAATATAATACATTCTCATTATATATTTAGTACAACTATATAATATTATTATCATATAAAATATTGCAAATACACACACACACACACACACATATATATATATATATATATATATATATATATATATATATATATATATATATACGAGGGTAGCCGTTTATATTTTGGGAACTAGCAACACTGTTTGTGCTGCCTCCGATCCGATGATTGCATCGTGAAGTTTGTCATTTTTGACAATATATTTACCTTGACAGTTTTATTATCCGGTCGCTATTTCTACTGTTGACAGTAACTTGAAAATTTTATGTCAGCGAAAAAATGCAATTAACTCGCGAATATTATCGTGCAATTATTTTTCATAACTTTCGGCGTCAATTATCTCAACAAGAATGCATTGACGAGCTGAATTCTTTATATGGTGATGAACCACCATCGGAAACTACAGCATATCGTTGGTATAGTGAATTCAAACTTGGACGGCGTTCTTTGGACGATGAATTTCGTGAAGGTCTTTCTACAAATGTTGTTGTGTCGGAAAACATTAATGCAGTGTCTGAATTGATAATTTGATAATCCACGATCATATGACATATCGTGAGATCGAGGCATCTCTAGGTATTAGTAACACCAGCCTGAATAAGATCCTGCATGAACATTTAGCCGTTATGTTCATATTGGATACCACATAATTTGACAACCGCGCAAAAAATTACTCGCATCTATTGGTGCCAAGAAATGCAGAAAGAAAAACAATAGCGATGCTTCAAAGAACATCGTCACGGATGATGAATCTTGGATCTAAAAGTATGAGCTCGATAGTAAACAGCAGTCGACTGTGTGGGTATTCCAAGATGAGCCAAAACCAACGAAAGTTGTTCCCACTCGATGCACATCAAAATAAATAGTCACCTGTTTCTTCGGAAAAACCGATCACGTTGCAATCATGTCAATAGAGGGTTGTAGAACGGTTAATTTCGAATGATTCACAACTATGTATTTGTTTGCCAAAAGTTTTTAAAGGAATAAGGAAAACAAGCTGAAAACGACAGATCATTCTCCACCATGACAATGCCAGCTCTTACAAATCGGTTCAAACAATTGAATATTCGACAAATATTGAATTGATTAGCCATCCGCCGTACAGCCCTGATCTAGCACCCTGTGATTTCTTTTTGCTCCCAGACGTGAAGAATAAACTTTGTGGTCAACAGCTTTCTACGCCGGAAGAGGCAGTTGAGGTATTCAAAACTCATATTTAGCGAGAGCAAAAAATGAAGAACTGCTGGCAATAAAATGCTTGTAATATATTTTTACTGAAACGAAATATATTGTTAGAGTAAAAGGCGGATCTTGAGAGTTTATACATTTATTACGTATCTACTTTGAAAGACTATGCCAACCTATTCCCACAGTTAAAATTGCAATGTCTTCAGTCGTCGAAGTAAAACAGACAATTTCATTAATGTAACTAAAATAATTAATAAAACTTTTTGGCTCAATATTCGTAAAAAAAGTTGAATAATTATAAAAAAAATAAACATGTAACCCTACTAAATGATATATTCATTTAAAAGTTTTCAGTGAAAAGTTAATATTAGAAAATAATTAATATCATTTAAATCGTAAGCAGAGCAGTTTTGTAGTGCCTTTCATGCAGTATTTTATTACCATTTAATATTTTCCTAACATAAGCCTTTGTTGTGTAGTAATGAATTTCGAGGAAAAGCAAATCTTTCAGGCTAAGATAAGATCATCTTACATAATGAAGGAAGTCGTTAGGATAATGAACTTTGAAGATGTTTGTTAAAATACAAAATTCAATAAGCGTCTACAATACACATTATATGTACGGTAAACATAATTTAAGACTTAACTTTATGATGGCAAAATGTTAATACACACTTTGTACGTGGCTTGTTTGAAATTTACCGTATGTTATCTATTGTTATTCTCTTAACCAAGTCAAAGGTAATTTTTCACACTTTCTGAGTAGAAATGAAATACGAATAATTGAACACTATACCTAGTCAAGTCATAAATACTGGTGCACAGAAAAATCGACGCCAAATGAAAACGAATTAATATTTAAAAAATTTTTTTTTGTTTTTATTGGGTTATTCAATGGCTACAAATCTTAGAACAACTTATTCGAAATTACTTCCGTTTGCTTTCCAGCACGACTTGAAACGATGTGGGTACTCATCGATCGCGAGACGCACTTCATGCATGGGGAAATTGTCCACTGCACGGAGAAGGGCTCGCTTCAACAACTCAATATTTGGGTGTCGAGTAGAGCAAGCCATGCCCTCTAATACGGACCACAACTTGTAATCCAACGGGTTGAGGTCTGGACTACCAGCTGGCCAATCATCCGTTGACATGATGTCCGAAACGTTGTTTTTGAGCCACAGTTGAGACGTTTTTGCTTTGTGAGCTGGAGCAGAGTCTTGCTGGAAAGTCCATGGCTTATTGGTGAATATTGATTAGTTGAGATGCTTCACAATGGGTTCCAAGACGGTCGATTGATATACTTTGGCCGATATTTTTACTCCTTTCTCACAGTCTTTGACGGTGTCCTTTCTCACAATCTTTGACGATCTCGTACTCCACCAGTATCCTCCAACAACTTCACAGCACTATACACAAAATTGCGAGTGATTCCAAGCGGTCGCAACATCCCAAAGATATCGCGTTTTTCCATGTTGCTTTTTAGTAGGCCAACTACAATAATACGATTTTCGATGTCGCCCCATTCCATGATTGTAAACAATTAATGTCAAAAATTTTTTACGTCGCAATGAAGAATGAATCGTAATGAGTGCGTTCAATTGTGTACCAGTATTTATGACTTCACTAAGTATTAAGTATATGTTGCTAGTTGAATTTATTTGAAATTTATCCCATGCCAAATACTTAAATATAAAATGAATAATAAAAAATCTATTCTAATTACATATGTATTTGTGTATTTAATAGATACATAGAATAATTATAGTAATAAGTAGACCAGTTACATTTGTAGGCACACCAGATTCGTAAAAAATACCTGCTGAATATTTATGTTGACTCATTCCAAGATGAAGGATCTGCTCAGTTACGTGTTAGTTGGCACGTACGTACTTACAAAATTACTACATCGGATACCATCCTGTCGCATCCATAAAAATTGGCCTCTCTACGTATGCAAAAAGATAATGTTTGTTGCAGAGATTATAAGAATATTTAATTGGTCTAATGAGTATATTATCAGACTATGGATCTAGTGAACTTGACTCGATTACTGGACACAGATCTATGAAAATAAGTATCCGAATATAAAAGATTGGAGTAACAACAGATAGTATGGTAGACGACGTTTCTAGTCTTAACATAAAATTTAAAGAGTAACAAAACTGCCGTGATACAATTTTAGGAGATTTCAAAAATAATTGCGGAAGACTCACTTTTATAAAATGAAATGTAATTAGGTTTATGCATAGATTTCTTTTAGTTACATACAGCAAGCTTTCGCTCTTACTTTAGGCATCTCTATAGTTTGAAGGATTTACGTAATCCACACTTTGACAACCTTTTTCTGCGGCTGCCATTCCCCTATTAGCTTAGTGGTCAAGTATATGGAATTATCAATCTTTGTAATTTCGAGTTTAAGTTTGAACTTGACACTATACACTGCGTTGTAAATACAAAATTTGAGAGACATGCATTCGTCAGATTTTAGTTGTGGATCAAATTTATTTGGCAAAAAGCAATTTTCCTCAAGGTTATCTTAATGATGGCAGTAGAAGGATAGCGCAAATCCTTTAAACAAAGAGCAAATAGGAATTCAAATGAGTAATTTTCATCAGGGTTAAGAATTATGGCAGTAGAAGGATTACGTAAATCTTTCAAAGAGCAAATAGAAAATCAATTTCACGTCATGGAACAATAGATACTTCAGCGCACTATTGTTTATACGACGATTCCAATTTAATATTAAAAATAATATAAAAAAGTTAGAAATGAATCTAATACAAATTTATTTATTTATTTTGATTCGAAATGAAAAGACAAAAATACGTGGGTATACGAGGGTGGTTCCAGAAGTACCCAACCTAAGAAAGAAAACACAAAAATTTTAGAAAGAAATATATTTATTTTTTAACATAATCCCCTTTCAGCTCTATACACTTTTCCCAGCGATGTTCGATAAGTTCGATACCTTTTCATAATAAGAACTGTCTTGCTCCTCAAAATAGCCGTTAACTGCCGACATCACTTTTTCGTTGTTCGAAAATCTTTGACCAGTGAGCCATTTTTTCAAGTTTGGGAACAGAGAATAATCCGAGAGGGCTAAATCTGGCGAATAGGGTGCATGAGGTAGCAATTCATTTTGGCCATCGCAATAACGGATTTGTGAGCTGGTGCATTGTCTTGATGAAACAACACTTTCTTCTTAACCAAATGCGGCCGTTTTTGCTTGATTTCTTCACTCAAACGTTGCAATAAGTTCGCATAATACAGTTGACAGTTTTTCCTTTTTCAAGATAGTCGATGAACATTAGTTGATGAGCATTCTAAAAAATCGATGCAATCACTTGCCTGCAGACGAAACGGTCTTCGCCTTCTTTGGAGCCGGTTCTCCCTTTTGAGTCCCTTGTTTTGATTGTTCTTTTGTCTCGGATTTAAAGTGATGGACCCATGTTTCATCCATGGTTATGAAACGGTGCAAAAATTCTGCTTCGTTGCTGTGAAACATTCAATTGAAACAACTTTACGACACTGATTTTGCTCGAACGTGAGTAGCACACAGCTTTCTCCTGTCCAAATTTTCAGATAATATGCGATGTACCATACTTTTTGAAATGCCTACTATGTTTGTTAGCTCGCACACTTTCAGTCGACGCTCATCCAGTACCACTTTGTGGAGCTCGAACGGCCTCGTTTAAAGTCTGCTACCCAATATTTCACTGTTGTAAACGAAGGAGGAGACTCACCCAGAGCAGAATCCAGTTCACCTTTTATATCGATTGGGCTGAGGCCTTTCAAATAAAGGTATTGTATCACGCAACAATGACCAATTTTCTTCATTTTTACAAATTCACAGAAAGTGTTCATTATTGATGGCTGCCAAACAAATACTAAACAACGTGGCGTTTTCATACTTGAAACATATGCTTTATAGATTGTGTGCTTTCTAATACAGCGAGGTCGAGCCGGGTACTTATGGGACTACCCTCGTATCTTGCATTTAACCTTCCTTTCATAACTAAATCGCAAACTGTCATCACTCGAATCTCTAGGTTAAGTCTGATTACACTAGCTATTTTTGTGGTTTATGCTCAACTGGGTCATAATCAGTCTTTCCTATTGGACGCCCTTACGGGAGCAACAGCTGGACGTAGATTATTTATTTAATTATTTACATTATTCCAAACTCATTGACCTCTATTTCACTTTTCTTTCAGACATATATAAATTATAAAATTTATATGGAGTTAAAAAAGATATTTCAAATGGAATAAATTTTATGGGGCGGAGAAAAGGAGAACTAAATGAATAATCCAAAATTGACGACAATAATTTATAAAGACTTGTTTCCATCTAATTTCAAATTATTTCAAGCACACTAATTACATGTATTTTTATTCCACGTTTGTATTACTTGAACAAAATTATAATTCCCGTCATTAAACACAATTTATTACGCAATATTACCTGACATAAATTCAGGAAATTCAGTATCTCACAATGGGAAACAACGGTGTCTAACAAAGTGAAATTACTTGTACGAACGCTGCGCATTGTATAGATCTTTCGTGAGACAGTAAAATCGATGGATGTACGGTGGATAATTGACATTATAAATTATGACCAGATTACTATTAGAACACACCTGTTGTTTACCTTGTTAGTGTGAGTTTAGAGGTTGCGAACCTTTTTCGTCTTTCACACAACCACAAATTTATAGAAAACCTTACGCAACAGGTGGTAATATTAAGGATTTAAAGTATAATGGTCGGACGGGAATATACATAATAATATTTTTCAAGGGAAACATAAAAAGGGAAAAAGGGCGTTTCGTAAATTACGTTTTTTATTGTAATTCTTCAACATTATAAATAATAAACGTGAATCTTATTTTATGTCATTCGATGGAAATTTGATGGCTTGTGAAGTATTGGTAGAATTTTTTATGAAATTTCTTTCTATATCCTGAAAGAGGTATAATTTAGTTAAGATGGGCGCATAAAAAAACTAATATAAAATTGACAAATGAACCGACTTTAATTTTCAACAAAAATAGTAAAGGATCAGTATTTTAAAAGGAATTACACAAGAACTGCCTTTGCATATGATAAACACCCCGACCATTTCACTGGAGCATGTCGCTAGAAGCAGTTTCCTATCAATCAAAGCATTTGACACAATAAAATCTTTAGTATTACAATTCAACTCAAAATATTCAAGTTGGAATAAATTTAATGGTACACCTGCACCATTAAATTCAACACGGATTTACAAGCTATTCACATGAATTATATTGTATTAGCAAATGCCATAAAAACCTTGTAAAATACTTCATTGGCATTAGTGAATCAAATGCAAGTAGATAAATTGAAAACAGCGCTATGTACATACTTTAAATGACGATACGAGTATTCGTATATTAGAATAGTTTCATAATATATTACGAGAAAATTCAGATTTTGCCATATTAAGAGACATTTACAATAACACTTCTTCCACAAATATGTTAAGTTAGTTCAAAGAACATTTTAACTATGCAAGTATTAGGTAATTTTGATGGAGCCTGTGGTTGATTCACTTGATCACCTAAGGTTGATGTATAACCCCTTGCCATATTAATTTTCGTATTCTGTATACGTATTTCGACAACTAATGTATATTGAGTGTACATTCTGGTTCTCAACGGTACGGGTATTTTTCGCCGTAGTTTTCCAGGTGTGACACTTTTTAATTATCTGCTGATGATGACAACGTAGTTGTCGAAATACGTATACGGAATACAAAAATTAATGTGGAAAAGGGTTATATATCAACCTTCGGTGATCGAATGCAAGTATTACATTAGTAGACACCGAACGATCATTCTCTTTATACAAGAACATTTGTACAACACGATGAACACCATTTAGCGAAAAGGTTCTGGAAACTTACGCTATGTTGTAGATATTTAGTCGAGCAAGTTCAGATTGTTAATACTTCTCTCGTAGGTAAGTGTTGTTATATGCTCGTTTTGAGCTCCGTGTCAAATTTCTTGAACCCCACTGTATGAAGCAAATTAACACCTTACGTGAATATAATAACTTGCCTAATTTTGAAATCATTTATCAATTCTTAAAAGTACAATTTCCATTAGATTTAATTTGGCCCATTACGGTCCTGTTTTTGAGTTTTTAACGCCAGCTACAACGTAGTTGTCGAAATACGTATACGGAATACGAAAATTAATGTGGAAAAGGGTTATATATCAACCTTCGGTGATCGAATGCAAGTATTACATTAGTAGACACCGAACGATCATTCTCTTTATACAAGAGCATTTGTACAACACGATGAACACCATTTAGCGAAAAGGTTCTGGAAACTTACGCTATGTTGTAGATATTTAGTCGAGCAAGTTCAGATTGTTAATACTTCTCTCGTAGGTAAGTGTTGTTATATGCTCGTTTTGAGCTCCGTGTCAAATTTCTTGAACCCCACTGTATGAAACAAATTAACACCTTACGTGAATATAATAACTTGCCTAATTTTGAAATCATTTATCAATTCTTAAAAGTACAATTTCCATTAGATTTAATTTGGCCCATTACGGTCCTGTTTTTGAGTTTTTAACGCCAGCTACAACCTAGTTGTCGAAATACGTATACGGAATACGAAAATTAATGTTGAAAAGGGTTATATATCAACCTTCGGTGATCGAATGCAAGTATTACATTAGTAGACACCGAACGATCATTCTCTTTATACAAGAGCATTTGTACAACACGATGAACACCATTTAGCGAAAAGGTTCTGGAAACTTACGCTATGTTGTAGATATTTAGTCGAACAAGTTCAGATTGTTAATACTTCTCTCGTAGGTAAGTGTTGTTATATGCTCGTTTTGAGCTCCGTGTCAAATTTCTTGAACCCCACTGTATGAAGCAAATTAACACCTTACGTGAATATAATAACTTGCCTAATTTTGAAATCATTTATCAATTCTTAAAAGTACAATTTCCATTAGATTTAATTTGGCCCATTACGGTCCTGTTTTTGAGTTTTTAACGCCAGCTACCCTTATTTTGTAATTAATTAATTAAAGCTGACTTATGGTAAGTCATTTTTATCTTTTGTGATATCATTAGTGTCATCTCATTCGTAATACCCTATGTCTGGTTTCTAACTAGGTTAAGGTAATGATGGCTTCCTCCGTTGGTGCTGTTTCATTTAATTATGTGTTAATTAGAGATTTCAATGCCATTGAACCCTTGTTCAAGAACTTGGAATATCTTCCGTTATATTTCACAGATTAATTGTCCTGGGATCAGATATACGTCATTTAAATGCTATCTTTTTTCGGTATTTTCTTTAAGCTAAAGAAACATTCGAGAACGATACTTTTTCAACAAGTCACCTTAGTGCGTAAACGCGTTTATAGCCTCCTTTCTTCATGGTGTTTAAATTTGGGTTACTGCGGGGAAAACGTTAATTCCCTCAACTGTTGACGAGCTATACCTATATTTAATTTCTTCAAAATTGATTTATTTTAATAACCTCTCTATTTTAGAGTACTATATTTTCCTTTATTAATCATAATATTGTATGGCCTTATTTGAAAGTCAATGTAGGTTTAGACATGTACATTAAATCAGCCACCGATAATTCAGCGAACTGTATTTATATGTTGACTAAACATTTCGAATTGTTTATTCTATGTTATCAAGTCAAAAGTAATTACAAAATCAGAATTAATTGTATTGAAAAAGAATTGATTCTTATCTGCAGGGGAATTTTATATTGTCTAACATCTTTTGAAAATATTACTACGTGTAATACAAATGCTACTTTAATTGCGAGCAAAATAAAGGCGCATGTAAATGTTCTAAATTTCCTTTGATGTGTGTTAAAAACCAATAACATCTGTCTCGTTTTACGTTTTATTTGGATTTCGGGAGAAGTTACGCTTATGTTGAGGTACAACGCAAAGATTTACACATTTACACATTCACACCGTCTAAATGTTTGTATCCACTTTAAGGTAGTTCATTCCGGCAACGTTTACTTTCAGTTCCGATTCTGAGTCCACACTTTGCTACGCATAGCTTATTTGCCCAGAATACCCTGATGATATATCGTATGTTGGTGGATATTTTATTACAACCTCTTTTCATTTCTACATGTTTACAGTAACTTCTATAATCACTGTGCAAATTTTTACAGCTAAATGGTTTAGTTGTTTAAGCTTAATAACGAAAAGTTATTTGCACTTGTAAATTATTATCAAATGTTTTCAAAAATTTCTTGTAAAATCAAAAAACTCTTATAGTTACGATTATCCTTTACATTTTCATTGGAATTCCTGTAAGCTTGTGATGCAGACCTATAAAAAGCTTTAGATTGGGTAAAACATGAAAAATTTGATATGCAACGAGAAAAAGGAATATTTGTGGAAATTTATGAAAATTAGAAAAATTCGATTTAGAAATAACTATTTCAAATCTGAAGTAATTACAACAGCAGATAAAGAGAAAAAGATTTTTAGTTATAGATTATAAGAATTAAATCAATCAAGAAGATCAAATATTTCAGGACAATAGCGAAGCTACATTTATTAAAATAGACGCGACAAATATTTTGCCAAACATCGTATTTTTGATAAAAGAACAAACAAAAGATTCATGAATACTTATCATACCAATGTAAGGTAGTTAGACCTTAATAGGTAGACTGAAACAAGTAAGATGGGTGCTTTCTTCTTCTGGGCTTCCGGGCTGGAACCGCGTCACTGGTATAACTGCCGACGTCTCGTATCCATTTGTATGGGACATCTTCAGGGCACAACCACTGCACTGAG
Organism: Dermolepida albohirtum; assembly: GCA_031893035.1. NCBI lineage: Eukaryota > Metazoa > Arthropoda > Insecta > Coleoptera > Scarabaeidae > Dermolepida > Dermolepida albohirtum. Next base: position 72,322 of record JAVIWB010003439.1, read on the forward strand.
ATTGAAACGTCGGCAGATATACAAGTGACGCGGATCCAGCCTGGAAGCCCAGAAGCAGATAGCATGGACCACGACCGCGGAAGTCTACGTACCAGATTAAATAAGATGGTGTATATCGAACAGAAAATAAATAAGCTAGATTTCAGTTGCGAAAGAATGAAACATTGTTCATAATCATTATTATTACAATGACGATAGAACAAAAGAAATTGATAACGTAATGTATAAAAAGGCAACATGGTATTTCGTGAAATGCAAAGAGCATTGCAACTAATTTATACTGCACATTAAATTTAGTGCATAAACACAAATTAAGCATGTCAAACTCAAATATAAAGGCCACTCGAAGAGCTTTTAATATGGCGCAACTGATGGCACGTTGTAGATTAAGATATTTTCTAGCCTCCTTTGTCGAGGAGGATATTAATCCTATCAAAAAAATATCTGCTTCCGATAAGCATGATATTAAGAGATTGAGTTAATATTTGAGCATTCACACGCACCGACAGTCCATACCATTCCGCATGAACATCTGTGATAAAATGATTTGTTTCCTTTGGGCATCTAATTCAGATGCACATATGGCAGAATACGTTAGTTTCGTGAAACACTCGAAACGTTTAAAAATCATCTCATTCTGTTAACAGCATCTTGAAGGATAAAGAAACCTGGTACTAGTCTATGACGCGTCCACTAGAGCACAGAGCAAAATCTAAGATACATTCGTGTCTGAAGCAGTGTAACACTCAAGAACATCACCTGAATAGGGGTTTAAAAGGTAACAATAATATTTACTATTTTACTGTTTCTATACGTAAAGATATGATAAAAAATTAAAGATTGTGTTATGCGAAAATATAAGAAGAAACTTTTAAGAATCAAGTATTTCATTTACAACTTTCAGCAGCAAAACGTTCAAACTTCTGTCTGTGCTGTTATACTTCATCACTATATAGTTACCTACAAATAAATTTATGAGTAATATTCGCCACGAATTGAAACTGAATTTATGTTTCCCATTTAATTTAAATGCGATCGATCGGCAAATAACTATCAGAGTCGATTATTAGTAATGGCATTCCAAGCGAATTGTTAACACTATTCTACCCGTGATATATTACTGCGTGATACATTTGCATTTAAATTAAAACTGAAAGACGACGTTGCTAAAACTAATTGACACGTTATTCGATTTCCAGATTTAAGGAGAATAGGTTGATGGTATGCGTTGTCAGAATATGGAGTGGCCATTTTAACGAGGATAATTGTCTTCTCTGGGAATATCCTGTTCCCAAGTTAAGCTCCTAGAAATTGGATCGTATCAAGTTATGTACGAGCATTAGTTATCAGTTGACACGTATATATATATATATATATATATATATACCCACATGTTATATACACGTAGGCATCGGATGAAAAATATATATGACCTATCTAAGGAAGATATATATTTGCGACGTTCTAATAAGCTTTTAAATTGTTAAAGACTTTGATTCCAGCTTCTCGAGAAAACGTAATATGAACAAAATACAACAATAAATAAAATTAACCTATAATGTTGCTTCCTTACCAATTTTCGACCCTTTTCAGGGCAATTAATTTCTTCTTTGCGCCCTATAATTATTCCCATCTGTAAACCGAGAATATTTTCCAATAAATATAAAGAAACTTTCCTCAAAAATGAAAATTGCATGCTTTTTCTCGAACTTGCATGTTTTCCGGCCACTATCTCATTTTAACGAAAGTAAAACCTTATTATTATATTATCAATAATATAACATTAGTAGATTTGTATTTGCAGAACCTAAATAAACGTTTGTGGCACGACCGTAGCCGTTTATATTTCGGGAACTAGCAACATTGTTAGTGTTGCCTCCGATCTGATGATTGAATCGTGAAGTTTGTCATTTTTGACAGTTATTGTTGACAGTAACTTGAAAATTTTATGTCAGCGAAACAATGGAATTACTCGCGAACATTTTCGTGCAATTATTTTTCATAACTTTCGGCGTGGATTATCTCAACAAGAATGCATCGACGAATTCTTTGTATGGTGATGAAGCACCATCGAAAACTACAGCATATCGTTGGTATAGTGAATTCAAACTTCGACGGCGTTCTTTGGACGATGAATTTCGTGAAGGTCGTCCCACAAATGTTGCCTGAATTGATAATGCAAGACCGTCATGTGACATACAGTGAAATCGAGGCATCTCTAGGTATTAGTAACACCAGCGTGCATAAGATCCTGCATGAACATTTTGCCGTTAAGGAGCTATGTTCACGTTGGGTAGCACATAATTTGAAAGGACTTGCGTCGATTGGCGCCAAGACATTCACAAAAAATACAATGGCGGTGCTTCAAAGAACATTTATAAAGTCGTCATAGGCGATGAATCTTGGACCTATACGTATGAGCCCGATAGTAAACAGCAGTCGACGGTGTGGGTATTCCAAGATGAGCCAAAACCAACAAAAGTTGTCCTGACGATAACCTCATTAAACATCTATGGTTAGGAATTAAAAGAAAGTTAAGAATGCACCATATCTGATTTAACAGTAGTTAAAGGAAGCTCTAATTAAAACATGGAAGAAAATAAGTGTCGATATAACAGAAAATGTTTCTACTTGACCTCAGCTTTTACAAGCTATCATAAAAAAGGTCCAATGAATTATTAACTTAATTTTTTGATATTAATTTATGTAATTTATTTGTATTTAGCTACACATTATTTACGAATCTATGACAAAACTTACTTTTAGTTATTTTAATATAAATTCCAAATAATGATTATGTGATTCGTATAAACACTACTTTATCTGAGCAATTCCATAAGTATGCAGACTTATGCAACTAACTGTATACACAACGCGATAACTCTAACATTCAATAAGTAAGCACTCATTAACATTACATAATAACGAATTATTTGAGTGTTTTGTTGTAACACAATAAATTATAGAGATATTAGAGACGTTAATAATATACAATAATCGATTTCAATGATACTTATGAATACAAACAAGTTTAACAAATAGTCCACATGTCTTTAATTTTTCTGGAAAATTACAGAAAAACGCTAATTGCACGCTCCGCATAATCAACAAAATAAAGAAAACAATGAGTTAGTGTATACAAAAGACACAAAAGAACCTCTTTCTTTTAATAGTTTTAAACGGCAGCACACAAATGACCTGTTTCATTTTGTTAAGAACGTGTCATTCTCCGACCAAGTGATTAAGTGAAAGGGAGATGTATTATACGTATTCTACATTCCTATATGCATATGTATGAGGGCGCCCCAGTTAAATACAAAAAGAAATAAGCATTGAATTTTAAACACAATATTTTAAGGAAAAATTTGCAGGTTATAATCCTTATTTACATAATTATATGTATATATATATATATATATATATATATATATATATATATATATATATATTAGTGTAAATGAACGTTTCTATAATACATGTAAAAATGTAGTCAATAAAACTACAAATCGCCATGAGTAACAGTTTTTTATTTTTCTAACACAGGAATGAAAAGTTAATTTAAAAATTAGAACAACCCGAAAATGACAGAACGTAAAGCCAGGAATTTATGAATAACTGAATAACTTTGGAGGCCATTGTTTATTTTAAAACTAGAACAGATTGCTAATATAAAATATTTCAATAGCTGGCCAAATTTATATTTGCATTTTTTGGTGTGAAATACTCAAACATCCAAAATTTGGATTTTCTTTTACTGTATTTATATTCGCAACAATCTTGAAAAGTTCAAATCTGTTGATGACAATCAAATATTTGGACCTGAAAAAGAACATTTGAGATATATCTTGTCAACAACATTGAACATTGTATAAATTTGAGCAATTTCTTTTTATTTAGTGCTTTTTCTCATCATTTTCTTTTCATCCATCTTCCAGTAAACATAACCGACACTGGAACGTAGTACAAAGATCGTCTTTAGTTCCAAAAAATTAAGAAAATTTCTCGGACGACACCGATGACAGGTACGATTTGAAGCGTAACAATAAAAACTTCGCTAGAGCGCAGCAGAATGTAAAGATCGTTATGGTCGATTTTTAGAAATATCTGGCGATGTCTCTATTATAAGACGCACGGATCTATTATTCAATAAAGCTGTGAATTATTAATTCTGTGGTCTACGACGTCATAACAAAAAGTGCATCATGTTTCTTGTGGAACGGTCAATAGATGGAAACGAAATAGTGTCTTACCTGTTAAGATATTATATATTTTAAAATTGGGCGGCTGAATAGATTACGTTAATGTATAGCGTGACAGTTGCTCGTTACAAAATAGAAGCCAGAAAATAACTATATGTTATCTTTTAGTTTTCAAAATGTAGTGCCCTACAAAATTCATTAATTGCAAATACTTCTAAAGAGGTTACATGCGTATGGGAGTAGAGACATTCGTTCTAGGATCGAGAAAGTAATGACGAAATCTTCGGGCTTTTCTTTACTATATACTTAGGACTGACAACAGTTAATTAGTTTTAGAAGACCTAATGTTGGCACATTGCAAATGAATATAAAGGGATTTTGAAGATTTTAACGATCTATAGGGCAATCCTAAATCTGGTATTCTAATAAATAAAAAGAACGTTTATAACGGGCGGGCCATCTATCGGTTTAAATTTGAACCACCGGTTATTTCGAATCTGGCAATACTTATGTCATTCTATTCTGTCACAAAATTCAGGATATTATCTCCACTGAACAAAACGAATCGATTTACGCTTGAACAACGTTGGGATTTATTGGAAATTTATTTCCAAAACAAAGACAATTGGTCGAAAATTGCGCGAAAATATCGTACAAAATTTGGTCGCATAGAAGGAACAACAGTGCCCGGTACACGCAAGTTTATTGCTAAAGTTCGTGAAACTGGTTTCATTGTTGATGCGCCAAGACGTGAGCGTGATCGTACACCCGAAAATATCGAAGCTGTGGCTGAGAGTGTGCGTAAGAATCCATTAACATCAACACGTCATCGTTCTCAAGGATTGAACATTTCACGCACCAGTTTACGTCGAAGTTTGCGAAAAGATCTCGGTATGACGCCTTACAAAGTTCTATTGGTTCAAGAGTCGAAGCCGCATGACCATCCGCTTCGTTTTCGCTTCGCTAGATTGGTCAACAAGAAACTGCACGATGATGTCGATTTCGCCAAAAAAATCATATTTTCGGTCGAAGCTCATTTTCATCTTGGTGGGTACGTTAACAAGCGAAATTGCCATATTTGGGGCTCAGAAAATCCACACGTGGTCTTACAGAGGCCAATGCACTCATTACGAGTAGCTGCTTGGTGCAGCTTGTGGAGCGGAGGCATCATTGGCCCATATTTCTTTGAAAATGAGGACGGCGCAACCATTATGGTCAATGGAGACACCCATCGCACTATGATAACCGATTTTTTTGTGCCCGCTCTTCATGGTATTGATGTGAGTGATGTTTGGTTTCAATAGGATGGTGCAATTTGCCACACATCTCATGCCACAATCGATTTATTGCGTCAAACGTTTGATGGTCGCTTAATTAGCCGAAATGGTGATGTCAATTGGTCGCCAACAAGCTGCGATTTGACACCGTTGGACTATTTTCTGTAAGGCGCCGTTAAGACAAGTGCTATGCCGATAAACCAGAGACAATTGAGCATTTGAAGGCCAACATTCGTGGTGTCATTGCCGATATACGACCTCATACACTCGAAAAAGTGCTCGGTGCCATATGAATGAAGTAATATTCCATCTCTAACCGGAACAATTGCACTTCACAAAAAAAAATAAATTTGGCAAAATTTCAAACCGTTTTGTTTTATTGCATTTTTAAATTTAAACTTTTAAATGGCCCACCCGTTATATAGTTTTTGAAAGAATTACCAGGCATTTTACACCTTAAAGAAAGCTTTGATCAAATAGAATTTAAGTAAGTAAATTACAAGCGAGTCAAGGGAACTACTTTTAGAGAAAACAGAGTAGCTTATTGCTTTTACTGCCTCTAAGGGATACGTTAATACTTATTTCTACAAAAAATATAATGCCTTGTAGAAGTTGTTGGCCCGGGCATCCAAAGATTCTATGAACTTAAAAATCTTTCTGATATGAATGTAAAGGAAAATGGATAAATTCAAGAATTAAGTTATTTTTATTTTTATTTTTTTATTTTAATCCTAAGCTCTTCTACCCTGCGGTATCGGACATTGAATTAAGTTAAGTTACGAGGGAGCGTTTTTATATTCGCGGAATGGGGGACGAGGGGTGGAAATAAAAAAACCAAATTATTTTTCTTTTTCAATATATTCACCTGCAAGACGGATACATTTTCCACATCTTTCAATTAATTTATTTATACCCTCATAAAAAAATGATTTCTCTTTATCTGCAAAATATGCCGAAACTGCCTCCTTGACTTCATCATCGGCAGTAAATTTTTTACCCCGCAGCTCTTTTTTCATTTTCGGAAACAGGTAATAATTACTCGGGGCCAGGTCTGGGCTGTAGGGTGGGTGATTCACAATTTCGAAGCCCACCTTATGCAGGGCAGCTAACGCAACGCGGCTCTTGTGGACGGGCGCGTTTTCGTGCAAAAGCAGAACATCTTTTGTCAATTTTCCCCGTCTTTTCTCTTTAATGGCTTCTTTTAGTCGCTCTAATATTGAAGCGTAATATTCTCCGGTTATAGGAACACCTTTATCTTTATAATCAATCAACAATATTCCTTCCGAGTCCCAAAATACCGTTGCCATGAGTTTCCCAGCTGATTGTGACACTTTAGATTTCTTGGGAGGTGCTGTGTCCTTTTTATGCCACTGCATGGAGTCTTGTTTGGACTCAGATTCATAATGATGAACCCAAGTTTCGTCTCCAGTAACAATTCCACTCAATACACCATCCTTGTCTTCATTACAGAGGTCCAAAAATGCACGCTAATATTCTACGCGCTGTTGTTTTTGCGGCGGCGTGAGCATTCTCGGCACCCATCTTGCGCTGACCTTAGACATGCCGAGATGATCGTGTAGGATTTTAAAAATTGTTGTATCGGATACTCCAACCATTTCTGCGAGTTGTTTCTTCTTTAGTCGAGCATCTTCGAGTACAATTTGTTCAACTTTTTGGATAAGTGCTGGCGTGGTCACCTTAATGCTCCTGCCCGGCCTCGGGTCGTCTTCAAGGGATTCCCTTCCTTGTTTAAATAAACTATGCCACTTGTACACCATGGTTTTTCCTGGACAAGAGTCGCCGTAAACCAATGACATCTCATTCATTATGGTCGCGACTGATTTTCCTTGCCTGTTAAAGAACTTTATAACGGCACGATATTCAATTTTTTCCATATTTCACTTTTCACTCCTGATTATGTTACTTGGTTGACGATAGCTCAAAGACTAACTGTCTAATAACAATGAAACTTCGTATTTATACTAATCATGAGTCGCTGCACAGGCCACGCCCCCAATGCGCCTACTCACCCCTCTACAACCCGCGAATATAAAAACGCTCCCTCGTAAGTTAAGTTATTGGCAAAAATGTTAGCAGTACGTTTTATAATCTGAGTAATATTATAATATTTTGTTCAGAATTAAAAGAGTTAATTACAATTAATTCTTTCGCTTATCACTACAAAGTATTTGTACATACTTTTATTTTAAGAAACAGACCCTAGTAAGTCACATTAGAGTACAAAAGTTTTTGGATCATACAGTATTAAGTAATTACCTCTAATCTAACATTTATTTAAAAAGCTTTAATTATGTGAATTAATCAGGACTGAGTTATATCTGTTAGTTAACTAAATAAGTAAGTGAATACAAAGTGTAGTTCCTAAAATACAAACGAATCTCGACATAATGTCACATAGATAATATGCTGATGAAAAGAGGTTGCGTACGTGCGTAAATGAACATTATGTATTAATGTGTGCGGTACTGTAACCTTGAACTAGTTCATGCCAAAAATCGATTCAAGTTCATATTTACAAGCTTCAGTACTATTTTTTTTTTATAATAGACTGTATCAGATGTTTGTTCACATCAAATACTTTTCACAAATATCGCGGTTTCGTATAAACTAATAAAGTAGGAAATTATCTACTCTATTATTCGATTTAGAAAGTCGAGTGATTCCGAATACTATAAATAGCACAGTTTTCCTATTCCATACACATAATTTTCGCAGTTGATAACTTTTGCGAATTGTAAAATTGTCGAATAAATAGATATTTACAGATCGCCGTAAATAATAGAATTTGTAACATATTAGGATTACTAACTAAAGTAATTGTCATACAATTGTACCTGTTTTCAGATAATATTAACTACCATTTGCACTAATTCAATGAATGTATATGTTTTAAATTTAATATGGACGAAACATGGTAGCTTTCCTTTAAACATGTATCTACAAAAAAGTATCGCGTTGTATGCCGAGTAATTAATCTACGAGGGTAGCCGTTTATATTTCGGGAACTGGCAACATTAACAGTGTCGCCAGTTCACTATCCCCGATCTGATGATTGCATCATGAAGTTTGTCATTTTCAACAATATATTTACCTTTGCAGTTTTATTATTCGGTCGCTATTTCTACTATTGACAGTAACTTGAAAATTTTATGTCAGCGAAAAAATGGAATTAACTTGCCAACATTTTCCTTCAATTATTTTTCAATAAGTTTCGACGCAGATTATCTCAACAGGAATGCATCGACGAGCTGAATTCTTTATATGGTGATGAAGCACTATCGAAAACTTCAGTATACCGTTGGTATAGTGAATTCAAACTTGGACGGCGTTCTTTGGACGATGAATTTCGTGATAGTCGTCTCACAAATATTGTTGTATCGGACAACATTAATGCAATATCTGAATGATAATGCAAGACCGTCATGTGACATACCGTTAGTAACACCAGCGTGCATAAGATCCTACATGAACATTTAGCCGTTAAGAAGCTGTGTTCACGTTGGGTACCACATAATTTGACAACATTTATGAAGTCGTCACAGGTGATGAATCTTGGATCTATATGTATGAGCTCAATAGTAAACAGCGGTCGACTGTGTGGGTATTCCAAGATGAGGCAAAACCAACAGAAGTTATTCGCGTTCGAAGCACACCAAAACAAATGGTCGCCCGTTATTTCGGAAAGAAAGGTCACGTTGCAATTGTGCGTTTAGAGAGTTGTAGAACGGTCAATTCCGAATGGTACACAACTATTTGTTTGTCAAAAGTTTTTGAAGAAATAAGGAAAACAAACCGAAAACCACAGATCATTTTCCACTATGACAATGCGAGCTCTCACAGGTCGGTTTGAGCAATTGAATATTTGACCGGGCAAAACATTGAATTGATAAACCATCCGCCGTACAGCCCTGATGTAGCACCCTGTGATTTCTTTTTGTTCCCACACGTGAAGAATAAACTTCGTGGTCAACGGTTTTCTACGCCGGAAAAGACAGGCGAGGCATTCAAAACTCATATATTGGAGATATCGCCTTCGCAGTGGCAGCAATGCTTTTCGGATTGGTTTAAATGAATGCAAAAGTGCATTGATTTTCAAAGAGAATATTGTGAAAAGCAATAAAACTATTTTCGATAATATAATTTTTTTTGCTATTCTCCTATGACATTTCACATCCACGTAAATGGCTAACGTGATTAATAAAATATTATTATTATTACAAAAAAACCGTTAATTCCTAGATTTACCTTTCAAAGAAATATATTAATTACATATTCAGCTCTTCATCAACGATTAAGATCTAATATATAACTTAATATAACTTAAAGTTGTTGATAATTGGATAAATAAAATTTACAAATCGTTCCTTTTATAAGATTAATTTCATTATGTAATGTATTTATTACTAGCCATCTACGATTTTAGTAAACTATGCTTATCAAGTTATCTATTATATATCTTATCAAGTTATATCTTATCAAGTTATCTATATATATATATTAGTTTCAGTGCAGTAGTTCAACCCTGAAGATGTCCCATACAAATGGGTACGAAACGTCGGCAGATATACTAGTGACGCGGCTCCAGCCCGGAAACCCAGGAGCAGATAGCATGGACCACGACCGCGGAAGTCTACGTACCAAATTATGCTTATCAATATTATAAAGTTTCAAAACATTAATTAAGAAAAGTGCTAAAATTCAATTACAACTAGTATCAGTTCCTGCTTCGTAAATGGAGTTCTATTTTTAAAAAAATATTCACAAAAAAACTGTAATTTAATATCTTAAGAATTAAATAATGACGGCGAACGAAGTGATTACTTGAAAAATTGGGTATACGTAGTGTTTTTCTAATGAATAATGACGATACTACAACAAAGTTGAAGCCGAAGATAAATTAGCAAAATTAACTGAAAAGTACGGACGGTGTGTATTAAAATTCGTTAACGTTCTCTGAGTGCTAAGTGTTCGCTATAATTTTAAAGCTGGTGAGTTAAAAGTTTTCTATGTTTACCGTTCATCAATCTTCGTATTTTCGCTCCGATGCAACCCTATTTCTGAGGAATTTTAATACCGCTTTTTCCGACTCAATCTCCGTATGCAAAACTTTATCTGGTCCTCACATTCATCACGTCCTGATTTCTTAGAGGATTTATAACCTAAATTATATATACGCTACATATAGATCGTTTCGCAATGTATAGTGTCATATATGTGTTTATATTGTTAGAGATGAAATATTACAATACAGTTTCGATTTTATAAATAAACTCTAACTCATATTTTTTAGACAATATTCGTATTTCAAAACGAGACGCAGTAAATAACTTTACCTTCTCCGGGATTTAATATCATAGAAGAATAAGCATACTGAAACTGAATAATGAATAATATCATATCTCCCTCTCTCAACCAATACATAAATGTATTGACCGACAAAGCGAGAAACGCTTCTATCTCACAAGATCGGTAAACTAGGTTTCCAGTGTGTAATAGACAGAAACTTGCGTACTCGGCTTTATGCCAATTAAAGAATTTTAAAAGGAATCATTCTATTATTAATAACACCCTATCTACTACATATGTTTCATGGATAGACCAATCATCAGGCAGATTCTGTGTTATTAATGAACGATGTATCGAAATGATATGATAGACGCTATCAAGGAATCGTTCATTAATAACACAGAATCTGCCTGATGATTGGTCTATCCATGAAACATATGTAGTAGATAGGGTGTTATTAATAATAGAATGATTCGTTTTAACATTCTATACTGAAACTGATCTCTTAGCACATAAATCTATATTTTAATTATAATAAAATTAAAAAACTGCAATTATTATTACTAAACAATCGTTCCTTCAGAAATTAAATTTTTGTTTTATTAAATAAATAAATACTCGATACTCTATGAGGATGATTTGACGGGAAGTGAGACTTGACTATTAGTGCCATCTTTCGAAAAACTGAAGGGATTTGTTCTAACTTTACTATCATTTCTATGGTGACGTGAAATTTCATAAATTTCTAATACTTGATTTGAATGTTACAGTATCTTATTACTAACGCTATGGTAAATAAGAAAATTTACACGTCCTAGTGCCAAATTATTGTAGGAATGTCGCGATAGCTATGGTGTTGCAATCACAAAAGAATGTAATAAACTAATTTATTACGAGCATCAAAATTCTAAAACATTTGGGAAGCTGAAAGAAAAATATTGGTAAAAAGAAAAAAAAACAAGGTTGTCCTTAAATTTTTGTTTAACTGAATTAGATAAAATAAAAAATACAAATTTTGAAACCTTGACTAACGTATATTAAAAAATAATTTGCGAATGCAATGTATTTTCAAACAAAATTGTAGTTAATTGCAAAGATTGTAATAGATTATGTAACTAAGCTGTATGAGTACAATACGTGGGCAAGGTGAAAAGTTCTCGGCCTGACACAGAGATGGCGTTACGATTAACAGAAATTTATGTTTCCTGCGTGGCTGCATGTGTCTTTAGTTCATATGAAAACTTTCAACTTGTTTTCTCAAGTAGTTTGTTTGCAAGAATTTTTATAGTGACGTCGTGCGTGTTATTTTTTTAAATGGATAAACTTGAATATCGTGCTGTTATAAAATTCTTTGTTTTGGATGGTTTAATCTCTATGGAAATTCATCCGAAGTTGACAAAAGTGTACGGGGACTCTGCTCCTTCGATGCCAACCGTTAAAAAGTGGGCAGCTGAATTTAAACGTGGTCACACGTCCCTCGAAGATGACCCACGTGATGGACGGCCAAAAACCGCAACCTCACCAGAAATCATCGAAAAAGTACATGATATTGTGTTGGACGATAGGCGAGTGAAAGTGTGTGAGATAGCTGAGGCTATGGGGATATCAGAAGAAAGGGTGCGAAACATTTTGCACAAAGAATTACAGATGAGAAAGCTCTGCGCAAGATGGGTGCCGCATTTGCTGAATGTCGATCAAAAGCAAATGCGCAAACGATTTTCGGAGCATTCTTTGGACCGATTTAACAAGAATCCGACCGATTTTGTGCGGGGATTTATCACCATGGATAAGACATGGGTCCACCACTACACGCCAGAAACGAAACAGCAGTCGAAGCAGTGGGTGAAAGCCGGTGGTTCAGCGCCAAATAAAGCGAAGTCGATCGCATCTTCCGGAAAAGTCATGGCCAGCGTGTTATACGACGCAAAAGGAATCTTGTTAATTGATTACCTTGAAAAAGGCAGAACAATCACAGGCGCATATTACTCTAACCTTCTTGATCAGCTGATTGCCAAAATTCGCGAGAAGAGGTCTGGTTTGAAGAAGAAAAATATCATTTTTCATCGGGACAACGCACCTGAACACAAGGGTGCGTTAGCGATGGGAAAATTGCGGGATTTGAGGTACGATTTGCTCGGCCATCCTCCCTATTCTTCTGATTTGGCACCCTTAGACTTCCATCTATTCCCAAATTTGAAAAAATTTGTTTCTGGAAAGCGATTCATATCCAATGAAGAAGTTGAAAGGCACCAAGTGTGTTGAATTCAAGGGAGATTATGTAGAAAAATAATATCATTTTTTAAATTTAAATCGCAGTCTTTCATTGTCAGGCCGAGAACTTTTCACCTTGCCTACGTACACAAGGTTTCATAAAAAATTAGGCATTGAACGATATGTAGACTTGCGTGTGTGATGCATGGTATCCTGTATGAACATTAAATGTACTATGTCTGAGAGAATGTTTAAAAAAAACGGTTCTTTAGAGATCTCAAAGTCAAGGGGCGATTTTAGCAGTCAATCAAGGATTGAATAATCATAAAGAAATATGTAAAAATTAAGAAATAATTAAAATCTGGATATAATTAAAACATTAAAGCACTTATCTTAAAGTACGCTCTTCGTTTACACATGCGAAGCTATTATAGGTAAAATGTTGAAAAATTTTAATGTTCTAACTCATAGAAAACCATTTTTGTTTAATCATCCTCGTATTTTGAATTATTTGCGATCACTTAAACATTATCATATAAATATAACACTTTAGAGTATGTTACAAAGATACCAGTAACAGTGACGTCCGTTGCTATCCCTACTGTTCTTATATTATTAAACCAAATGATTACTGAAGCAATCAGTTTAAACTATACAAATATTATATGTATGTTCGTGCCTGAAGATATAATCATCTTGCATCAGATTGTTTTTATCCCATCATTTTAACTGTGGCAACTTTGATTTATCGTATTGTTATTCATCAGATGCAATATCGTGACGTCAACATGAAAAACAAGTTGGGAAAATATGTCTTTGGCTGAACATATCGCATGCTCATGTTTTTTCATAATTCGTAAACATTGTATTACTACAACCTTGAATTAAATAAATAAAGTATTGATGTGGAAAGCATAAGGATGTATTGTAAAAAAGTGGGTCAATGTGAATATATAGGTATAGAAAAATATACCGGGGAAATTTATAATATAAGTATATTTTATAAACTTAAACTAAACTAAACTATTAACTACGCCAACCATGAAAGAACTTTTTTTATAAATTTGGCTCCACTTTATGCTTTTTGACGTGCTGAATTCGAAAATGAACTTTAAAGTACCACAGGACGTAAAGTTTCCTGGCATGTTTACTTTACGTTATTTATGCATTGTAAGCGTATAATAATGCCTTGGTCTCTACACCTAATTAAAAATTTCCTGGTTTGTCAGAGGCAAAGTTAAAAGGAGGCATATTTGTTGGCCCTGACATTCGAAAACTTATGCAAGACCCTATTTTCGAAAATGCGATGGACTTGAAAGAAAAATCAGCATGGGGTGCATTTAAACAAGTTGTTTTGAAGTTTTTAGGCAATCGGAAAGACCCTATGAAAATATAGTTCAAAACATTTCGAGAACTTGGATGTAACATGAGTGTGAAGGTGCATTTTTTACGCTTACATTTAAATTTTTTCCCTGACAATGTTGGAGCTGTAAGTGAGGAACAAGGGGAGCGTTTCCACCAAGATATAAAGGAGATGGAGAAACGGTATTAGGGTCGTTGGAATGTCAACATGATGGGAGATTACTGTTATAGCCTTCTACGAACAGCTCCAGAAGCATCATATAAAAGGAAAAGCTACACTCGAATTTTTACCGTGAAGAGGTTGAGGAAATACAAAACTTTAGATTAATATATACTTCGCCTATGTATATTCAAGGCTCCAGTATGGTGTGGTTTTCTGGGGCAATTCCATCGACTGGCGGAGGATATTTATCCTCCAAAAGTCATGTATTAGAGCAATTTATGGCATGAAACCAACCGAGAGTTGTGTGGGTGTGTTTCGATCTGCCACAGTACTAACAATGCCCTCAATTTATATACTCCAGTGCGCGCTGCATGTGAAAATAAACTATAATGAATTTTTTAAAAAATATGAAACGAACCACACACATGCTACGCGAAACCTTCGTAATATGCATCTTGTGCCCCCACGAACGTATTTTACAAAAATACAAAAAAATGTTGTTCACCATTGCGTAAAAATGTATAACCACATACCGCTTCGGATTAAGAGCTTGCCGTTGGCCCGGTTTAAAATTATTTTTAAGTTTTGGCTAATAGAGCAAGAATTCTAGTGTGGAAGATTTCTTTAAAACAATTGTAGACATTGGCATATAGCATAGGTCAACTGCACGCATATACATACATGTATGTATATATACTTACTATCTATTTTAACTTGTGATTGTTTTTTCATTGTTATATATTTTATACTTATGACATATTCTATGTTTTTTGACATTATGGAACGTAATAAATATTATTATTATTATTATTATTAATAAGTAAAAGCCTGTTCATACTACACTATCATTGTAATAATAAAATTTTTCAATTATACTCTGATAATAAATTACGTACCTTTAAATCTTAACTATATATTTTAGTACTATCATACCCAACAAAAGATAAGGATTGCAAAAAATTGGTACGTGGTAGAACAAAACTGATTGAAAATTTGGATTCAGCACACCGAAATACATAAGAAATAGTTTGAACTTTGAAAAAAGTTTTTAAAAAATATTTATTGGTTGGCCTGTGATATTAGTTTACTTTCGACGACTAGAACTTTTTCATAATTTTATTACTACAGCCTTCACGTAACTAAAGCATTGGTGTAGAAAGTTGGAGTTTAAAAAAGTACATAAATATATAAGTAGATAGTATAGCAGAATGTATCAAGTAGGTTTATAATATATATTTTGTAAGATGAAAAGATATATCAATTAATTCTAAGCTAAGTTTCGATTACATTAATATTTTAAATTCTATTTAAAAAAAATAATTGATTAAAAAGAGTACTAAAGAAACGGTCATAATTTTTTGGATGTTTTATGAAATTGTTAACCGAAAATGAAAAAACAGAAATTTATGATGGTCAATGTTTTGCAAATATTTTTAAAAATAATATAAATGCTCCAGATTATTCTTCATTAAATTATTAAGTTCAATATTTAAATTTATAATGGAGATATAATCTAAGTTGTAATAGATCTGTTACTCATGGCATTCCACAAGGCTCAGTATTGGGTCCTCTTCTATTTACTATATATACCTCCTTTTTTCATACAAGTGTGAGGCATTACAGGATGCATATGTATGCTGACGATATTCAGATCTATCACTCATTTTCTGTTGCTGATAATCAGGTGGCTACTCAGCATATTAATTGTGACCTGAATTCAATTTCAGAATTTCCATCTCGGCATGCACTTGTCTTGAATCCTTCTAAGACAGTGGTTCTCATTTTCGGAAATAGGAGTGGTGTTGCCCTGCTTCGAAATAATACAAATTTTAATATTGCAGATGTAGATGTACCTGTTCAATCTGAGTCGAAAAACTTAGGAGTTGTTTTGGACACTCAACTTAGATTTGATGCGCATGTTCTTCAATGCGTTAGATGTACTTACATTAATTTAAAGTTAATATTCCCTCATAGGCACTGTTTAGCTATTGACACCAAGCGTGGCCTGTGCGACTCGTTAGTGTTGTCGCATTTTTCGTTTGGTTGTGAGTTACATGGTGCATACTTAAGTGTTAATTCTGTCTCACGCATTCAGAGAGTTCAGAATTCATATCTGAGATTAATTTTCGGTATAAATAAATTTGACCGCAACACACACAAATTGAGTGTGACCGGATGATTGAATATGAGGGACAGACGAACTTTGCAAATGGCCACTCCGTTTCATAGGATCGTGGTGTGTAGGCAGCCTGCATACTTATACAATAAAATTACGTTTAGAATAGATGTGCACACATTAAATTTGAGATTCAGACACACCACCAACACCGGTTGTGCATCGAACGGCATTGTATGAGCGTTCCTTTTCTTACCAGATTGCTAAAGTTCATAATTCTGTACCTAGTGTATTTAAGCGTTCCTCTGCGACACGTGTTAGAGCCCTTTTGAAGCAGAAGCTATTGTCCAGATAGCTGTGTGTGATCTTCTCTACAACTTACCCAATCATTTGATTTTAGCTTGTTGTGTATCATTGAAAAAAGTTTTTTTTTCTCTCTCTGATATATGTACTTACAGAATTTTAGGTTAAATTAGCTTTTAGGCATTTTTTTCTTCCGTTAATTTGATTGTTAGTCTCAGGATGCATAGGAAAAACAACTTTGCTTGAAGTTCATATGCACCTTGGGGTTTCCAAAGGGAGAAGAGGGGAAAAATAAGAAAACTTGTATTTCGATTTATATTGTGTAGATAAATTTGCATATTTCTTTCTTTTTGTTTGGAAATAAATTATTATTATTATTATTATTATTATTATTATTATTATTATTATTACTATTATTTTATATATATTCTTAGCGACGTTTCACTACTCCGTTTGTGTTTGAAATTTGGTTCTATTTTTAAAAACTAGATCGATTGAATTCATATTCAATGTAGCGTTAAGTATTGACTACGCCTGAGTTTATTTTCAAGTACATTTTATAAATAAAAAGGAACAAATAAGTAAATAATCGTTCACCGAACAACTTCTGCAGTATCCAAGAGGAAATAACGATATCGAAATTGAAATATAGTTTCATAGAGAACAAACTGATAACTATAAATGACTTCCGATTCTTTGATATTTCTATGTGAACAATTCATACTCGCGCTACATTCTATGAAATAGAATCTGAGAACGAAACGAAATTTATTTCATTGAGAAACAATATCCTTTCGGCAGTATTCAGCATCAGATCCACCCTTCAAATTTCATACGTTAATAAACACATATTATTATTTGTTTTTTTTGCATGTAGCTCATTAATAGAGCGTATGACGTGGTTAGCATTATTTGCAAAATTCGAAACGTGCTTGACATAATTCAATTGAATTATTATATGCCTTTATAAATCGAATATATAATAATTATTCGGACCAATGAATTTAAAATCAATGAACTTACGATACGATGCCAGGAACAAAATGAGAGAATAATTTGGTTTAATACATTTTTAAGCCCGCTTAGGAAATGATCGAACATTGACAATAATAAATAGCTTATGAAATAGAAATTCTAAATGTTCAAGAAATATAAACGTACACATTTTATCAGCGACCTTAATGTTTCTAAAACTATTCCTGTTCCAGTTAAAATGTTAATACGAGGGTAATTTGACAAGTAGTGAGAATGAAAAAAAAAGAATTTTTTAAATACAAAATAATTTTTATTTTTCAATATATTCTCTTAAAAGAGCAATACATTTATTCCAACGGTGCTCCAATGCCCTTATGCCATCTTTAAAATGCAATTCCGGAAGGCTTGCAAAATACTCATGTACGAAGATGATAAGCTCATTGTTAGACGAAAATTTCTTTCCGCCTAGTGCCGTTTTCAATTTTGCAAAAAGGTGGAAGTCGGAAGGGGCTAGATCCGGCGAATAAGGCGCATGCGGTACTAATTAGAAATGCAACTCGTGGATTTTGGACATCGCAACTGTGCTGGTATGCGAGGGAGCGTTGTCTTGGTGAAACAGAATCTTTTTCTTAGCCATTCCTGGCCGTTTAGCACGAATCTCAACATTTAATTTTTGTAGAAGTCCTGCATAATATTGTCCGTTTATTGTGGTACCTTTCTGAAGGTAGTCAATGAGCAAAATGCCCTTTGAATCCCAAAAAATTAATGCCATCACCTTGTTTGCCAATAAAGTGGTTTTCGTGTTCTTTGGAGGTGCAGAACCACGTTCTAACCATTGTTTCGACTGTTGTTTAGTATCGGGTGTACTGTAGTGTATCCAAGTTTCATCGCAAGTAACAAATCGCCTACAAAGATCAACCGGATTCCGCTTATAAAGGTCCAAACACTCATTGGAAATGCGCAAACGAGTGAACTTTTGATCAGTCGTAAGCAATAGCGTCACTCGTCTTGCCGAAAGCTTGGAGAGGCCCAATTCTTTCGTTAAAGGGAGGTGTACGCGTTCTGTTGAAATGTTTACCATGTCTGCTATCTCTCTCACTTTGAGTCGTCGATCTTGCGTAATAATATTATCAATTTTTATAATAATTTCCTTAGAAATCACGATTTTGGGTGCTCCAGAGCGCGCTTCGTCAACACAGCTTGTTCTACCACGTTTAAATTCATTTACCAATCTACTTATTGTGGAGGATGATGGAGCAGATTCACTTAATGTTTCTCGTAACTCATCTTTTATTTCGGTAGCTTTCATACCCTTAATTACGAAGTATTTAATCACCGCACAATACTCTGCTTTTTCCATTTTAACAACACGACGTGTTGCTTCTTTTTCAATCAGCTGTCAAAAATAAACTAATCAACCGATTTATCTAAATATCGGAATGTAAACATATAAATAGGCAACCTAAATTACAGTGCATTTGTTTTACCAATTAAAGCGCCACCTATGTGTCATTCTCATTACTTGTCAAACTATCCTCGTACGTGAGAAATACAGTTATTAATATAGAAAATTCAATTATTGATTAATTTGAAGTGTTTTGGTCATTCATTAGTAGCACGAGAAGTTGTAGCAGGATACTGGGCAGAATGTCCTTTGATGTGCATGAATCTTTCCAAGTTGTCAACGTCTTTGCCAGAGACACAGTTGATCAAATATCTACAATGTTTAAGACTGCATGGTGATACTTTTTCTATGAATATTTTCAGTATATTTAGTGCTGGCGTTTTGAAATCTATCAAAGGGCTGATGGATGGACTAGTGGCCGGCCACGATCTAATTCCAAGAATCGAAGGTGTTTTTGTTCGGTCATTCGAAATATTACTCAATATTTCTCAGACATCAACGTATTGCATTCTCTGGAGGGTATCTAAAATTTGCTCAATATTTAAGCCATGTAACTCAGCAGATGTATCTAACTGTAGACCCATGTTGATTCTTACGAATTTTTCTGGAGTATATTTATGAGGTCTGATGAATATTAAACATAATAATTCAATGATTTTCTAAAGCCAATAAGACATTGAGCTCAAGCCAAAGATGTTACTGGTTCCCAGATATAAAATGAAGCCCAATATTATCATAGTTTATTAATAATACTTGCCAACAAATTTCAACTTTTGGTATTGCGATCAAGTGAATAATTCTACTCCTATGTGCTTCTGGGCTTCCGGGTTGGAACCGCATCGCTTGTATATCTGGCAAATATACAAGTGACGCAGTTCCAGCCCGGAAGCCCAGAAGCAGATATTATGGACCACGACCGCGGAAGTGTACGTACCAGATTAATTCTTCTCCTAATTTTTTTAGAAAGCATAGAAGCACTTACTTCACTAATTCAATAAAAGGTAAATGGTTAAGTTAGCTCTAATTTTGTTTAAATTTTAATGAAGATTTTCTTGATCACTTAAGGTTGAATCTGCACGAAACAAGCCAAAACGGACAAGTTTTGGTTTGCTTGACGGTATAGATCGTGTACGGAATTTGTTTCGTGCGGGTTTTTGCTGTAGTTTTCCAGGTGCGACACTGTTTAATTATCTGCTGATGTCGACAACTTATTGCATTCCTGAATAAGAGACACTAATTCACTATTTACGAATGTTTCGAAAAGGAATTTGAAATTACATTTAACTTTTAAAAAAGTCATGTTAAAAATTTTTATACAGTAGTATTGATATAACATTTCAATACATCACTTCCATTAGATACAATTTTAATTTCTCTATACTCGTATAATACACGTGGGATCGATAGAGTGAAATAGAGTGAAATACAACTGGGGCAGTCGTCCCCATATTATGAGTCAATGCGCTCATATAATCGAAAGCGCTGACCAAGAGAGTAATTTTAATTTACTAGGCTTTCTTTTATTAAAAAATAGTTTTCACATTTTATATAACGTATGCTTAAATAAACTAAAGATTCAAATAGTATATGGAAAATAGAAATATGCATAATATTAATAAGAAAGTTTTTGAATTATGCAACTTAATTCTCGTACGTTCGTATACATATACGAGGGTCATTTGAAGAAAGAGTAACTTTTCAAAAGTTAGCAATACTTTCGCCATGATGAGTATACTGCTGATTTCAGACATCTTTTAGAAGCATAATGTTAAAATTTATCCCAAGTCTATAAGACAGATGATACTGCTACTACTACTACTATCGTCTAAACTATTGGTTGTTTTTGTTTTAATGGGGAGAAAAAGACTTTCGTGTGTTAATTAAACATTCTTTTTGTGTGGCAAAATAATTAAAGAAACTTAAGCAAGGTTGGTGAATCTTCCCCTATCCATGAAATAATTTGTAGATGCTTCATTGCTTACAAAGTGTTTACGTGCGATTAGAAATTGCTGAATGTTTGAGGTCTACGTTTACAGTAAATTTTCTGGAAATGATTGAGTTTATCGAGAAGATGCAGAATATTTTACATCAACACTTAAATATAATAAAGTTAGCCGTAGGACGGATGACGCGTTTGCTTACTTTTGAGCAAATGTGAACTCGTGTTTCAATTTCAAATTACTGTAAGGTTACAGACGTTTAAAATTGGAACACGAGTTCACATTTGCTAAGTTAAAAAGAAATCCAAGAAAATTTTTTCGTCACCGCAGATGAAATCTGAATACATCATTATACTCCACAAACAAAGACAAAGCTATGGATTCCCTCCGATGAACCGCTCCGAAGTTGGTAAAAACCGTTTGCTTTAGACCAATAAGATTATGGCCACGATCTTTTGGGATTCCAAAGGCATAATTTTCATCGACTATTTACAAAATAAAAGCATAATAACCAGTCAACATTATACTGATGTTTTGACACGTTACCAAAAAGAAGCAACAACATTTATCTAGAACAAAGGTTTTGTTTTCTTAGTATCACTCCCTGTAGCATTCATCCACTACGGTAGCCGCTGAATCTATCAAATTACAATATGAATTGTTACCTCATCCACTATATTTGCCTTATCTGGCAGCGAGTAATTTTTTTTTGTTCCGAAATTTGAAAAAAATGTCTTGCTGAAAAGAGATTCAGGACGAATGAGGAGGTGATAACCGTAACGGATATCTTGATTTTTATTGGCGCTAAAATCTGTTTCAAAAGAATTAGAACTTCCGTAATTAACATTTTAATAACAATTAAAATAAATTAAAGATCATACGCTTGTTATTTTATTCCTGCAAGATCACCCTCTTTGGGAGGTATATGGGAGGCCGGTACAAAGAGTGCAAAATTTCACATCAAAGAAGGGTTATCGGTAATAGCGTTCTGGCATTTGAAGAACTTTATATCGTAACACAAGTGGAGGTCATTTCTAATTCACGTCCTCTTTCCAACGATCCAAATGACATTATGGCTTTAGCACCCTCACATTTTTTAATTGGAAGATGAACTGCTCTTCCTATGCCAAATATTGTATCGATACCTGAGAACCTTCTCACTAAATATCAGCATCTGCTATCTATGTATCGGCATTTTTAGAAGAGATGGCATCGGGAGTGTCTTTTTGATAAACAACTTCTCCAAATTGGCACGATGGCGTTAATCAAGAAAGGAAAACCTTCCCAATGCTTTATCCTAGTTTATTTTGACGAGATTCTGAAAAATTACTCATTTGATTAATTTACAAAGTCACTGAATGGGAATTATGTTGAAAAATAAAACATATTTTTATCCTAAAATAAGCATTTCATTGAAAAATGATTGTCCGGTCAAATCGCCCTCGTGTACTATATTTAATATTTTCTTATTCAAAGATATAATTTATTATCAATGTAGCCACTCTACTGATACTTTGCTACAATTTTTTAAAAAACCCATTACGAAATATTCAACTTGTTAAAATAAATAAAGAAAATTTCACGTACTCGTCACTCACATTTTGTATTACTATCAAGTAACTAACACTAAATTTAATAATGAAGCCTTTATTATTCCTTAAATACGCTTTTCCTGAAACACAATTTATCCAACACGTCTAGCATTAATCTTAATAAAGATGAACAAATACTAGCAATTTCTGAAGACTCTCGGGCAGTCTCCCTGCAATGCAGTGTTTAGCAACATAATACGATAACTAAGTTAATTCGACATCACCGAGATTATAAATTTGCGTCGAATTTAAAATGCGCATTCGTTTGTTAATTTTTGAAATTGCGTCAGCTCGATTTAATAAATGCTCGATTGACGTTTACATTGCTATGCGTTCAATTGAATAATAAAAATTTGGTAAAGGAAATATGGAAAATTGTGTAATTTTGTAATTACAATGAAGTATAATCTAATATTCTTTTATATATAATATATTAGATTACATTATATATAGGTGTTTTTTTAAGAGCTTGAGAACTTAAGATGAAAATACAAGACAGAAACATATTTGGAATGAAGTTTTGTTTATTATAATCTGGTAGATAATTTCTTGACATTTATTTTTTAAATATGATTTCTTGTTGGAACTAAATGTCGACGATATCTATCTGATTAATTTTTGGAAACAAAAATTCAGTTAACTCGATAGCGTTCGCCATTCACCGTAATGGCAGCTCCTTCCTCATTTCGAAAAAAATAAGGACCGATGATGCTGCCAGCGTGTATACCGCACCAAACAGTCAATTTTAGTGGATGTAATGGTGTCGTTAACGGCTTTAGGATTGTCTTCGCCCCAAATACGACAATTTTGTTTATCGACATACCCATTTAATCAGAAACGAGATTCATCACTAAACACAATTCTTTGATAAAAATGCTCATCTTCGGCCAGTTTCAATTGAGCCCAATCAGCAAAAATGCCACGCAAACGATGGTTGTGTGGCTTCAATTCTTGCACGAGCTGTATTTTATAAGTACGTAAACCAATATCCTTACGTAAAATTTTCCACGTAGTCGAAGGACAAAGGGCAACAAGTTGTTTTCTTCAATATTTCGCGCCACAGCAGCAATATTCTCTTCGGTACGTACATTTCTTTGTCTTGTTGATGATTTTGAATCGAGAAGAGTAAAATTAGTGTGAAAACAGTCAATAATTGCACGAACTGCTTGCTCAATAGGCCGATTATTTTGACCGTAAAATGGGCAAAGTACTCTATGAACTTCGCGAACAGATTTACTTCTTTCAAAGTAAATTTCCACAATTGAGAAGCATTGTTCTGGCGCTAAACGATTCATGATGACGTGCCAAACCTTACTGAATGGAAGTGTCAACACAGTTTGACATTATCAGCTGTCAAACCATAGTTATCGATATCGATAGTTGCCATGCAGGTTAAAAAACACCCATTATAATTTAATCGCTCGTTCGAGAAAATAAAATATTTCATCTCATCATGCGTTTCTTTCTTATGCCTTTCGGTTGATGTCTAATTCTGTTACCAATATATTAGTGTTACTGCAGAACACAAGTTCATCATCCATATCAACAAAATTCCACATTTCGACGTGAAGAAAATTATATTATTCTCATAAGTCAGTGTACATTATTACTGAGTCCTTTTCAAGATATCAAATGTGGAAATGGGCATTGTTTCTCATATATATACACTTGAATAAAACAGGAAAACTTGAATTCTCATCTGATAACCCTTGTTTCATGACTAGCGTTTCGATTTTAAAAATTCAAATAATTAAATTATTTCCAAGTAGCAATTTAATGGACATCCTTTTAGTTGTCTCAAAAGAATTGATATTGCAAAATGAATTCCATTTCCGACTTTTTTTGGAATTCTTATTTTAAGAAATAAATAAAACTAAGGAATATATAAAACACTTTGTCTATATTTCACACTAAATTGTATATTAACAGAGACTAGTTTCGTTCTTTGGATTTTATTTACACTTGCATATATCTTGGACATTGTTTTGAAGTATTATTAAGTACATTTTCAAGGAATAAAATCGTCGTTCTGTATACAGCAGGAAAGTAAAACTGAAGTAAATAATTTGAAACGTGTGCGTGATATTTCGTTTTCATCACACATACATACCTAGTCCTGCTATAAATACTGATATAAAGGTTTTTAAGTACAAAAAGAAAACTGCAAGTTGGATTTAAATTATTTTTTGATAGTTTACTTTGGCAGCTACAAAAAACAATGCAAATTACTCGAAATGGCCGCCATTTGCCTTAATACAACGCTGAAGTCTGCAGGGTCACTCATCAATCGCTGTACGGACGATATCCATGGGAAAATTGTCGACTGCTTCTGTTAGCGCTTGCTTCGATGATTCCAGGTTGCGATGGGGTCTTCTACAGACCATGCCCTTTAATATTGACCACAGTTTGTAGTCGAGTGGATTTAGGTCTGGGCTTGCTGACGGCCAATAGTCAGTATTAATAAACTCAGGTACAAGATTTTCAAGCCATTGCTGAGTCGTTTTGGCCTTGTGTGCGGGCGCAGAGTCTTGTTGAAATATCCATGGTTGGTTTTGGAACATGGTGTAGTTCAGGGGCTCTACTATATTGCTTAAAATGTCTCGTTGATAGTTTTTGGCCACTGTTTTAACACCTTTTTCACAAAAATGCAAGGAAGCGACACCGTCATAGGATACTCCCCACCAAACCATCACTGAAGCAGGAAAATGACCTCGCTGAATTCTTGGCACCACTTCACTGGCTTCCTTGGAGGACCGTGCATACACCCTATCACTCTGCTTGTTAAAAGTTTCTTCCACGGTAAAAATTTTTTCATCAGAAAACAAAATCTTTTTGTAACGCTCTTTGCCGTACAACGATATCAGGTGTCTGCATTTTTTCTTCCAATTCTTTTTTAATTCAACGTTAAGGCGCTGTCCTGTTTGTCGTTTGAAAGCTCTAAGTCCTAGGTCTTGTTTAATGATACGGCTCATGGTTCTCGGAGCAATACCCATTTCACGAGCCATGATTTTCTGTTTGCGGACAGGATGTCGATTGATGCGGGACCTCACAGCATTGATGGCCTGTGGTGTACGAACTATGCGAGGCCTGCCAGATCTTTTACGGTCGATTACATTTCCAGTATCAATGAATAACTTAACAGTACGATACACAAACACACGCGTAATATTTAACGATTTCAATAAATCAAAAATACGGGCTCTTTCTATTCCACACTTATGAAGTGCAATACGGCTCTCTTTATCCGACCATTCCATAATGACGACTCACGCTATAGTGAAATTGTTCGGCACTTTTGTAAAGCATATATCAAATGTCAGAACTGCCAACATAAAATTTTTGTGCTTTCAAGTTATCATCTGCAAAAAGGAGCGTTTACACTTGTATCAATACTTATGGCAGGACTAGGTATATGTAGAAACAAGTTGCATAAATACTTTACAATTTATGTGTAATGTTCACGTCTATACACATACTTAGAGTAGGGCACCATAACACATCGGAATAGCCCAACACAGATAAAAAAGTTGATCCAAACATAATTTATGTATAGAAATTTTCATGTTTATGATACTATCTCTATAATTAATTTACCATTATATTCTGTTGGACAAATATTTGTATACTCTTATTAATTAATAATAACATTACTAATGGCAGTTTTGTTACACACCATTTAATTTGCATTTCGAAAATTAAGAATTTAATTAACAAATTTGTGATGGCACCGATAATTTGGGAATTCTGTCAAATATACAAATGTATTGATTCCATGAGATATTTACTTTAACGTGTTATATATGTGTCTATAAAAATTTAATAAAACACATACACTTTCCTTTCGAAATATGTACATATGTGTCATATACTGTTTATAAACAAATTTATTTAAACGGTATAATATTAAAAACAGGATGGAGAGTGGAAGAGTAAAGAATGAAAGAGGTTGTGGAAAAAAGGATGTGTGGAGATAGAAGGAGCAGGGAGCGATAGACAGAGCGAGGAGGAGAGAATTGGGAAGAGAGAAAGAGAGTGGTAAAGAGGAAGGGAGGGAGAGGGTGAAAGAGAATGGGCAGGGAGAGATAGATAGAGATGGTTTGGAGAGGATCGAAAGGGTGGGGGGAGGGGGAAAGCGGAGTAGTGGGGAGAGGCGTAGGAGAGAGAGTTTAGGGGGGGAGAGAAAGGGTGAAGAGAGGTAGAGATGGAGTGATGGAGAGAAGGAGAGAGGATAGAGGATAGAGGGAGAGAGAGAGAGAGAGAAAGAAAGAGAGAGAGCGTACTGTGTAACTACGTAAATCTTGTCAAAATTATTATCTGCCTCATATGAAGTTTTTAACCGTGTTGTAGGTTGGAATTAAAGTAGTGGTAGTTGCAATGGTATAAGCGATAGTCATCAAATATAAACAGCTCTATTTAAATTCCTTTATTATTTTACGGTAAGCTCGACAGCTCTACATTGTCAAAAAGAACGTATGTATGTAAATTTAAATGTCGCATACGTAGTAGAGAATCGCAATTTGAATGAAGTTGATAGTGTATAACTAGACAGCGGAATGCATTTACAATAAAGCAACTACAATTTTGTTATCAAATTGTATAACCAAAAATCTTCAAAATTAGGTATTAGTATAAGTGAATATTATAATTGCGTATTTATTTTCCTGCTATTGTCATGACCGTGGGCATGGCAATGAATCATTGAGCAGGATTTTTAGGGGAACATTCCACGAAGTAGAACGGAATTGAATATAAAAATAGAAGAGACAATTGGGTGGCATAATTGCACAAAAAAAAAACACAAATAGAATATGTGTAAGAAATTAATTACAAATTTTTGCAGTTTTAAATTGGCATGTGTTGTGAGAAATGAATTCGAAATTTTGGGTTTCTTTAATCTTTTCCAATTTTCAGTATAGTTTCAAGTACAAAAATTATACAGGGTCTTACAAAAAGAATATACGTATTTCGAATGCATATATTTATTAAACTTTAAGACGCACGAATATGAAACTTTACACACACATTTACGAACCTCTCAAGCTTAGATTAAAGATGTTCAATGTGTCCTCTATCAGCGACACGAACAATATCACATCGATACTAAAATTCCTCCCATACTCGGGCAAGCATGTCCTTCGTCACAGATGTTATGGCAGTACAGATCCGGTTCTTCAACTCTTCCAGTTTCTGTGGGAGTGGTGGTACATAAACGTTGTCTTTAACGAAACTCCACAGGAAGAAGTCACAGGGTGTCAAATCTGGTGACTGTTGAGCCCAGCTGGGACATGCTAAGTCGCCAGTTCCTTGACGACCAATCCAACGGTTCGGTAGTGTTTCATTCAGATATTCATGCACTTGGCGACTCCAGTGAGGGGGTGCCCCGTCTTGTTGAAAAATGAAGCTGTCTTCGTGCAGCCTCTGAAACAACCAGTTTTGTAACATGGCGAGATATTGCTGGCTGTTAATTGTGTTTCCATCAAAGTAGAATGGGCTGTAAACAGATGATCGGGATATCGCACAAAACACATTGATTTTAGGCGAATCTCATACATCTTCAATGGCTACATGTGGGTTCTGTAGACCCCAAATTCGAACATCGTCTTTGTTTACCAGACTACTAACATGGAAAGTCATTTCATCGTTGAACACGATGCGTTGTGCTAAAGTGTTATCATTGTCAATAGCATCATGAATCTCGGTACGAAATGCCACACATTTCCGTTTGTCAACAGGGCGAAGAGATTGTAATAACTGTAACTTGTACGTCTTCATAACCAACCGACGTCTCAAAACATGCCAAATTGTTGTTACCGGCAGTTGTAGCTCTCGACTGGCAGGACGAGTTGATTTTAAAGGATTACGTTCGAAAGCAGTTTGAAATCGTGCAACATTTTCTTCAGAAACACGAGGGCGACCAGGACTCTTTCCTTTACGTACAAGTCCTGTATCTACAAATTGTGGATACCATCTGCGAATGTTCCACCCATTCGGAGGATCAATTTGGTAGCTCAACCTGAAACGTCTTTGCACTGTAGTCACGGAATTGTACTTCGCAAACTCGAGAACACAAAATTATTTCTGCTGCGGAGTAGCTATTTTAAACATATGACGGTTACCAAGAAAAACAGAAGACAACTGACATCTAGTGGCTATTAAATAAACTAGACTATGTATTCGTTTCTCCAATAGCCGAGCCGAGGCGCAGCGATCGATAGTTTGGACAAAATAATACTTTGTAATACGTATATTCCTTTTGAAACACGCTGTATAATATGAGAAGGAATTTCATCTTTTCTTATTTGTTATACGAACTTAAATTCTAATTATATTATTAAGTTCAGATTTCTTTTGTTGTATTAACAATATCCTCGGTAGAAGCAAATACGGTTTCCGTAAAATCAAAGAAAATTATTAGTGGAAAGAAATGCCCAACTTTCGTAGTCACCAAATTAAAACGGCATTAAATGTATTCAAAAGATTCATAGAAAATCGAATTATCACCAGTAACACAGTCCTGTAAAAAATACTTTTTAAAAATTGTTTTAACTTTAGTCACTTTTTTAATGTGTTTTTCATTGCAGTACTTAAAAATAAAAATTGTTTTTTCCTATGACGTCGTGATCTTTCACAAAGAAACAGATGTATTTTAGGAATAGTAAAGAAAATACAAAAAATTATGGAGTGTATATTTTATTTTACATTTTATTAAAATCATAAGTAAACAAATTTTTCATAAAAACAACACGAAATTAGTAAAACTGAATGATCTTGTTTAATAGTCCTTGTAGCATCGTTTTCGCTTCCCATAGAATCTTCGTTTTGTGCTTCCTATTCAGACACAGTATGAGGAAAGCAAACAAAGGTTTGACAGTTACTAAGTGTTGCCACCCGACAAGATTAATATTTCCTAAGGCCGTTCTAAACCTAATTTTAATTATTAGGATTAAACACTCTATTGCTTACTTGCTTAAAATACCTAGTCGATCATTTCAAGTGAATTTTGTTACTAAACTATGCGTGCATTTTTTTATTACTTTTTCCACAATCAGAGTATAAAAAGCTATAAAAGTCACTGGTTATATTTTAAACAATTTTTCCATCGCAGGCCTGTGCAATCATTGTTTCTACTCAAGTACTTATCATCCGTCAATACGAAGTTAATCACATTATATTCGAAATTAATTCGTAAATTATGATCTCATGAAATTGAACGCAATCGTGAGTGTCAGTAGCTAAATCTATTTGCCGTTTGGAACAATGAGGATATTTATTTACACTTCGAATTTTCAAAAATAATTAACAACAGCTGAAAATAAAATTAATTGGAAATCATCGCTTTCTTAATTCATTGAAATGAAAGTTATAGCTTATTTTAGTTGATAACTTATTTATTTAATTATGAAGTAATAATAAAATAAATTGTAAATTTTGAAAGGCATTCAATGTGGAGTATTCAGAGGTTTTGCATGTGAAAGAAACAACTATGTGAAAAAATTGTGGTCAACAATATATGCTGTCATTATTTGCTTAAGAAGTAATTAGTTCATTCGACGTATGATCAATTGTAAAATAATATCCAAGTTATTCTAAAGATAATTAAGAAAGATTGTCCGTCTGGACTTCCGGCTGGAACCGTTCCAGCCAGGAAGCCCAGAAGAAGATAGTATGGACAACGACCGCGGAAGTCTACGTACCAGATTAAGAAAGACTGTGATTTTTATCTCATTGTCTAACAATAGTTATCGTCTTTATAAAAATACACAAGTTTAGGGTATTATGAAAACCCATTTAAGTTTAATATATTTTAAATTAAATTGTCTGCAATCCTCTTTTAGAATTTTATATACTAGTAACTTCGAACTTTCTTCATGTTAGTTGTATAGTTCGAGTCATTTGAATAGATTAATTTCAGAACAATAACATAACTGACATTCATTGTCGATTTGGCTTTGCAGTAAGTTTATGTGTCATGAGTTGTTATAATAATAGTTAAGCATAACATAGTTCTTAAAAAAATACATTCTATCAATATAATTATATTCAATTATTTATTAATTTTATGTTAGGAGGAAAACTGAAACGGCTGCCATGAGAAAGCATTGTGAAATATCGCACTTAATTGATGCAGCATTTGAACTAAAACAAAAAGTATTATGGAAATGGCAGAAGTAATTATTATTCCGAAACTTGGGCTAATATCATTGCTGACACTGACATGGAACGTATTTGAGAAATTATCTTTGAGGAGAATGTAGAAGACAAATAATTGATTCCTGATCATAAAATTGATTTTTAATAAACATTCAATGGTCGATTAAGTACATCCCATAAAGGATGTCATAGTACCTGAAAGAAAATAAAATAAACTCGGCGATTTTTCTGGATGCCGCCTAAGCATTGGATCAAGTTCGGCAAGATGGCCTCATCATAAAATTAAGATATCTGCTGGTCCAGTATGCTCATCTCTTAAAAGTGTTACATCACACACAAAGTGAATATTCAGAAATAAACCAAGCAGTACCACAAAGCAGCGTGCTGGAACCAAAGCTTAGCTGGCCCTGAAAGCAGTATGGATATACGATTTTCAACTGTGGGGCTGTACTAAAGAAAGCAGTCATAATTACCATCAAGTGTTCCAGAACCAAGTACTTTGGTACATTGTCGATGATCCTTGGTATGTTCGGAGCTAATATCTCCATTGAGAAATGATGAAAACAGTCGAAGCAGAAATAAGGGAGATTGCTGAGAGTTATGAGGAGAGGCTCCACAAACATTCAAATGTTGAAATACTTCAACTTCTAGTCAACCAGCAAGTACAACGGCTCAAGAGGACTAAACCGTTTGAGTTGTGTAACATTAATCAGTAAAAGAAATTGTGCAGTTTAACCACGTCATTAAAGTGTGATTTATTAGAAACTAGGATGAAACATTTGGAATATTCAGACTCAAGTAGCTTTAGTTATTTATGTTACGTTTAAAATGCTTATAAATCTTTAGTACAAAGGATCTACTTTTTCGTATATGGAGAAAATAATTATAATAATTTTTGAAAGAAAATTATATTAAGAATTAATATTAATACATAATTCATTTATGATTTTATTCTATATATTTTAATAAAAATTATTATTCAGCGTCGGACGTAGAGGAAAGTTTAAAGTGATGAGATAGAATTACGTTGAGCTGTCCTAAAGTGGATTAGCATGGTTGAAGGAAAAGGTCTGTCCTTTTTAGAGACAGCTGCACAAAATGAGCAGCTTGCTTCCCGAAGACATCTTATGAATTAACGACATTAAATTAGGAACATTATACATGAAATACTAACATTGGATGAATTTTTTTTAGAGAATTAAATGAGAGAAATTAGAAAAATTTGCAATTCTCATGTTGAAATTTTTTTAAAAATTTCATTTATACATAAATGAAATGATTATTAATAAAATACCAACAAATAATTTACCTTTAACATAAATATTTAAGTAAAAGGTCATAAAGAAGGTGTTTAATTTCAATTTAATTTTAATGGACAAATTGCTTCTCTATTTTCATTTAGTTATTTAATAACCATACACACATATTACAACTTATGTAATATACGTGGGTAGCCGTTTTTATTTCGGGAATAGCAAACGAAAAAAGTTATTTATGAACGAACATAGTTTTTTTATTGCTTTTCAAAATATTCTCCTTGAAAGGCAATGCACTTTTGCATTTGCTTAAACCATTCCGAAAAGCATTGCTGCCACTGTGAAAGCTGTATCTCCAAAATATGAGTTTCGAATGCCTCGATTACCACTTCCGGCGTAAAAAACCGTTGACCACGATATTTATTCTTCACCTGTGGAAACAAAAACAAATCCCAGGATGCTAGATCAGGGCTGTACGGCGGATGGATCATCAATTCAATGTTTTGCCCGATCAAATGTTCTATTGTTTGAACAGTCCTGTGAGAGCTCGCATTGTTATGCTTGAGAATAATCTGTCGTTTTCCGTTTGTTGTCCTTATTTCTACAAAAACTGTTGGCAAATAAATAGTTGTGTACCATTGGGAACTAACCGTTCTACAACTCTCTAAAGGCACGGTTGCAACGTGGTCGGTTTTTCGGAAAAAACTGCTGTTTACTATCGGGCTCATACGTATAGATCCAAGATTCATCACCTGGGCGACATTATAAGTGTTCTTTGAAGCACCCCCATTGTAATTTTTGCGCATTTCTTGACACTAATCGACGCGACTCCTTTTTTGAGCGTTTGTCAAATTATGTGGTACCAAACATGAACATAACATCTTAACGGCTAAACGTTCATGCAGGATCTTATGCACGCTGGTGTTACTAATACGTAGAGATGCCTCGATCTCACGATATGTCACATGACTGTTTTGCATTATCAATTCAGACACTGCATTAATGTTTTCCGTCACAACATTTGTGGGACGACCTTCACGAAATTCATCGTCCAAAGAACGCCGCCCAAGCTTGAATTCGCTATACTAACGATATAGGGTGCTTCATCATCATATAAAGACTTCACTCGTCGTTGTATTCTTGTTGAGATAATCCACGCCGAAAGTTATGAAAAATAATTGCTCGAAAATGTTTTCGAGTTAATTCCATTTTTTCGCTGACATAAAATTTTCAAGTTACTGTCAACAATAGAAATAGCGACCGAATAGTAAAACTGTCAAGGTAAATATATTGGCAAAAATGACAAACTGACGATGCAATCATCAGATCGGGGGCAACACTAACAGTGTTGTCAGTTCCCGAAATATAAACGGCTACCCTCGTATAATACATACAAAAAAATTGTTCGTATTACTTATTCGATTTCTAAATATACTACAAATTCCGCCCAACCCTTCAAATAATCTCTCTGTATGTGTATGTATATGATCACCCTTTAAATTTAATTCAGTTGATTGTATCTACTCAAGTATTAATTTAGCCTATAATTGACATATTAATACTAAATTCTATTTCACGTATTTCCACTGATTTAGCCCTTCTAATTTGTGCAGGTCTCTGTAACAGTATTAGCATTTAGTTCTAACTCTACTTCAAATACCAGGCTAATAAAATTTCAAGTTACATATCTCGGGTCAGTTAGTCTGATGTATTTAATTTGTGTGATACGCGATCTGACTTTAATATCCTATATTTCCATCAATTTTATCCCATTCTCACTCACATAATGATTTATTATATTCTAAAATACGATGCTATTAAATATAAAATGTTATTATTACTATTATACATACTATACATAAACTTTATCTAAAATATAATGTGGCTAAATTATTCCATTATACGGCACTGAATTAAGAAATATAGTTTCAACTAAGTCTGTATTGCTTCGAAATAAAACAAAAAGAAGTTCTGATCGTAGATATATCTTAGGAGGATGATATTTTTCTGAGAAATCTGCTCTAAGCAGCTTACTATGATTGAATATTGATATTTAGTTAGCTTGGAAAGTTTCTAGTAGACAAAATTGAATATACGAGGGAGTATTTTTATATTCGCGGAATGAGCGGGTTGTAGAGGGGTGAGTAGGCGCATTGGGGGCGTGGCCTGTGCAGCGACTCATGATTAGTATAAGTACGAAGTTTCATTGTTATTAGACAGTTAGTCTTTGAGCTATCGTCAACCAAGTAACATAATCAGGAGTGAAAAGTGAAATATGGAAAAAATCGAATATCGTGCAGTTATAAAGTTCCTTACCAGGCAAGGAAAATCAGTCGCGACCATAATGAATGAGATGTCATTGGTTTACGGCGACTCTTGTCCAGGAAAAACCATGGTGTACAAGTGGCATAGTTTATTTAAACAAGGAAGGGAATCCCTTGAAGACGACCCGAGGCCGGGCAGGAGCATTGAGGTGACCACGCCAGCACTTATCCAAAAAGTTGAACAAATTGTACTCGAAGATGCTCGACTAAAGAAGAAACAACTCGCAGAAATGGTTGGAGTATCCGATACAACAATTTTTAAAATCCTACACGATCATCTCGGCATGTCTAAGGTCAGCGCAAGATGGGTGCCGAGAATGCTCACGCCGCCGCAAAAACAACAGCGCGTAGAGTGTTCGCGTGCATTTTTGGACCTCTGTAATGAAGACAAGGATGGTGTATTGAGTGGAATTGTTACTGGAGACGAAACTTGGGTTCATCATTATGAACCTGAGTCCAAACAAGACTCCATGCAGTGGCATAAAAAGGGCACAGCACCTCCCAAGAAATTTAAAGTGTCACAATCAGCTGGGAAACTCATGGCAACGGTATTTTGGGACTCGGAAGGAATATTGTTGATTGATTATAAAGAGAAAGGTGTTTCTATAACCGGAGAATATTACGCTTCAATATTAGAGCGACTAAAAGAAGCCATTAAAGAGAAAAGACGGGGAAAATTGACAAAAGGTGTTCTGCTTTTGCACGACAACGCGCCCGTCCACAAGAGCCGCGTTGCGTTAGCTGCCCTGCATAAGGTGGGCTTCGAAATTGTGAATCACCCACCCTACAGCCCAGACCTGGCCCCGAGTGATTATTACCTGTTTCCGAAAATGAAAAAAGAGCTGCGGGGTAAAAAATTTACTGCCGATGATGAAGTCAAGGAGGCAGTTTCGGCGTATTTTGCAGATAAAGAGAAATCATTTTTTGATGAGGGTATAAATAAATTAATTGAAAGATGTGAAAAATGTATCCGTCTTGCAGGTGAATATATTGAAAAAGAAAAATAATTTGGTTTTTTTATTTCCACCCCTTGTCCCCCATTCCGCGAATATAAAAACGCTCCCTCGTAGTTGCAAGGTTACAACTATGATGTTTTATAAATAATTGCCATGACAATTTGACATGCGTTAGTTGTACTTATGCATTCTGAATAGCTGATTTTGAATTTAATTTAAGAAATGTATTTTTATTTTAAGTTTTGTAATTTAGTTTGTGGAAATGTGGTTGATTATTTATATATACATATAATAAATAATAAATTGAGGTACTTTATGTTGTGTTCAAATATCTGTTATATTTTTTCAAAAGTCATCTTTGTTTACAATTACAAATAAACTATATTGCCATAACTCGTTTTTTTAAACATAATAACAATACGAAGTGGTGCACTTTGGTAGCAGCAAAAATAAACTCTTTTTAATGAAGTCATAGCCGTACATGCAATTTAAAAGTCATAACTCAAAAAAAGTAAGTCCTATAAAAAACTAGTTAACATCAATTGATAGAGTGTGCAGTAACCTCAGAACTTTTCCTTTTAAATTTTTCTCTAAAGTCAATAATAAAGCAGTTATACGAAGTTAAAGAAAATGAAGCAATTTAGTTTTTTGCAAATATCTAGTAAGCTGTGAACTTTTGTTGAAATATATTAAAGGTGATTAAAGCCAGAATTGTCCTTCTTTGCAGGTATGATAGAGAGTGCAGTAACCTCAGAACATTTCCTTTTTAACTCTTCTCTAAATTTAATAATAAGGCAGTTATACGAAGTTAAAGAAAATGAAGCAATTTAGTTTTTTGCAAATATCTAGTAAGCTGTGAACTTTTGTTGAAATATATTAAAGGTGATTAAAGCCAGAATTGTCCTTCTTTGCAGGTATGATGGAGAGTGCAGTAACCTCAGAACTTTTCCTTTTTAACTCTTCTCTAAATTTAATAATAAGGCAGTTATACGAAGTTAAAGAAAATGAAGCAATTTAGTTTTTTGCAAATATCTAGTAAGCTGTGAACTTTTGTTGAAATATATTAAAGGTGATTAAAGCCAGAATTGTCCTTCTTTGCAGGTATGATGGAGAGTGCAGTAACCTCAGAACTTTTCCTTTTTAACTCTTCTCTAAATTTAATAATAAGGCAGTTATACGAAGTTAAAGAAAATGAAGCAATTTAGTTTTTTGCAAATATCTAGTAAGCTGTGAACTTTTGTTGAAATATATTAAAGGTGATTAAAGCCAGAATTGTCCTTCTTTGCAGGTATGATGGAGAGTGCAGTAACCTCAGAACTTTTCCTTTTTAACTCTTCTCTAAATTTAATAATAAGGCAGTTATACGAAGTTAAAGAAAATGAAGCAATTTAGTTTTTTGCAAATATCTAGTAATCTGTGAACTTTTGTTGAAATATATTAAAGGTGATTAAAGCCAGAATTGTCCTTCTTTGCAGGTATGATGGAGAGTGCAGTAACCTCAGAACTTTTCCTTTTTAACTCTTCTCTAAATTTAATAATAAGGCAGTTATACGAAGTTAAAGAAAATGAAGCAATTTAGTTTTTTTGCAAATATCTAGTAAGCTGTGAACTTTTGTTGAAATATATTAAAGGTGATTAAAGCCAGAATTGTCCTTCTTTGCAGGTATGATGGAGAGTGCAGTAACCTCAGAACTTTTCCTTTTTAACTCTTCTCTAAATTTAATAATAAGGCAGTTATACGAAGTTAAGGAAAATGAAGCAATTTAGTTTTTTGCAAATATCTAGTAAGCTGTGAACTTTTGTTGAAATATATTAAAGGTGATTAAAGCCAGAATTGTCCTTCTTTGCAGGTATGATGGAGAGTGCAGTAACCTCAGAACTTTTCCTTTTAAATTTTTCTCTAAATTCAATAATAAAGCAGTTATACGAAGTTAAAGAAAATGAAGCAATTTAGTTTTTTGCAAATATCTAGTAAGCTGTGAACTTTTGTTGAAATATATTAAAGGTGATTAAAGCCAGAATTGTCCTTCTTTGCAGGTATGATGGAGAGTGCAGTAACCTCAGAACTTTTCCTTTTTAACTCTTCTCTAAATTTAATAATAAGGCAGTTATACGAAGTTAAGGAAAATGAAGCAATTTAGTTTTTTGCAAATATCTAGTAAGCTGTGAACTTTTGTTGAAATATATTAAAGGTGATTAAAGCCAGAATTGTCCTTCTTTGCAGGTATGATGGAGAGTGCAGTAACCTCAGAACTTTTCCTTTTTAACTCTTCTCTAAATTTAATAATAAGGCAGTTATACGAAGTTAAAGAAAATGAAGCAATTTAGTTTTTTGCAAATATCTAGTAAGCTGTGAACTTTTGTTGAAATATATTAAAGGTGATTAAAGCCAGAATTGTCCTTCTTTGCAGGTATGATGGAGAGTGCAGTAACCTCAGAACTTTTCCTTTTTAACTCTTCTCTAAATTTAATAATAAGGCAGTTATACGAAGTTAAAGAAAATGAAGCAATTTAGTTTTTTGCAAATATCTAGTAAGCTGTGAACTTTTGTTGAAATATATTAAAGGTGATTAAAGCCAGAATTGTCCTTCTTTGCAGGTATGATGGAGAGTGCAGTAACCTCAGAACTTTTCCTTTTTAACTCTTCTCTAAATTTAATAATAAGGCAGTTATACGAAGTTAAAGAAAATGAAGCAATTTAGTTTTTTGCAAATATCTAGTAAGCTGTGAACTTTTGTTGAAATATATTAAAGGTGATTAAAGCCAGAATTGTCCTTCTTTGCAGGTATGATGGAGAGTGCAGTAACCTCAGAACTTTTCCTTTTTAACTCTTCTCTAAATTTAATAATAAGGCAGTTATACGAAGTTAAAGAAAATGAAGCAATTTAGTTTTTTGCAAATATCTAGTAAGCTGTGAACTTTTGTTGAAATATATTAAAGGTGATTAAAGCCAGAATTGTCCTTCTTTGCAGGTATGATGGAGAGTGCAGTAACCTCAGAACTTTTCCTTTTTAACTCTTCTCTAAATTTAATAATAAGGCAGTTATACGAAGTTAAAGAAAATGAAGCAATTTAGTTTTTTGCAAATATCTAGTAAGCTGTGAACTTTTGTTGAAATATATTAAAGGTGATTAAAGCCAGAATTGTCCTTCTTTGCAGGTATGATGGAGAGTGCAGTAACCTCAGAACTTTTCCTTTTTAACTCTTCTCTAAATTTAATAATAAGGCAGTTATACGAAGTTAAAGAAAATGAAGCAATTTAGTTTTTTGCAAATATCTAGTAAGCTGTGAACTTTTGTTGAAATATATTAAAGGTGATTAAAGCCAGAATTGTCCTTCTTTGCAGGTATGATGGAGAGTGCAGTAACCTCAGAACTTTTCCTTTTTAACTCTTCTCTAAATTTAATAATAAGGCAGTTATACGAAGTTAAAGAAAATGAAGCAATTTAGTTTTTTGCAAATATCTAGTAAGCTGTGAACTTTTGTTGAAATATATTAAAGGTGATTAAAGCCAGAATTGTCCTTCTTTGCAGGTATGATGGAGAGTGCAGTAACCTCAGAACTTTTCCTTTTTAACTCTTCTCTAAATTTAATAACAAGGCAGTTATACGAGGATAAAGAAAATGAAGCAATTTAGTTTTTTGCAAATATCTAGTAAGCTGTGAACTTTTGTTGAAATATATTAAAGGTGATTAAAGCCAGAATTGTCCTTCTTTGCAGGTATGATGGAGAGTGCAGTAACCTCAGAACTTTTCCTTTTTAACTCTTCTCTAAATTTAATAATAAGGCAGTTATACGAAGTTAAAGAAAATGAAGCAATTTAGTTTTTTGCAAATATCTAGTAAGCTGTGAACTTTTGTTGAAATATATTAAAGGTGATTAAAGCCAGAATTGTCCTTCTTTGCAGGTATGATGGAGAGTGCAGTAACCTCAGAACTTTTCCTTTTTAACTCTTCTCTAAATTTAATAATAAGGCAGTTATACGAAGTTAAAGAAAATGAAGCAATTTAGTTTTTTGCAAATATCTAGTAAGCTGTGAACTTTTGTTGAAATATATTAAAGGTGATTAAAGCCAGAATTGTCCTTCTTTGCAG
This sequence comes from Dermolepida albohirtum, assembly GCA_031893035.1. Lineage (NCBI taxonomy): Eukaryota > Metazoa > Arthropoda > Insecta > Coleoptera > Scarabaeidae > Dermolepida > Dermolepida albohirtum. The sequence goes on from JAVIWB010003439.1 coordinate 111,953, forward strand.
GTATGATGGAGAGTGCAGTAACCTCAGAACTTTTCCTTTTTAACTCTTCTCTAAATTTAATAATAAGGCAGTTATACGAAGTTAAAGAAAATGAAGCAATTTAGTTTTTTGCAAATATCTAGTAAGCTGTGAACTTTTGTTGAAATATATTAAAGGTGATTAAAGCCAGAATTGTCCTTCTTTGCAGGTATGATGGAGAGTGCAGTAACCTCAGAACTTTTCCTTTTAAATTTTTCTCTAAAGTCAATAATAAAGCAGTTATACGAAGTTAAAGAAAATGAAGCAATTTAGTTTTTTGCAAATATCTAGTAAGCTGTGAACTTTTGTTGAAATATATTAAAGGTGATTAAAGCCAGAATTGTCCTTCTTTGCAGGTATGATGGAGAGTGCAGTAACCTCAGAACTTTTCCTTTTAAATTTTTCTCTAAATTTAATAATAAAGCAGTTATACGAAGTTAAAGAAAATGAAGCAATTTAGTTTTTTGCAAATATCTAGTAAGCTGTGAACTTTTGTTGAAATATATTAAAGGTGATTAAAGCCAGAATTGTCCTTCTTTGAAGGTATGATGGAGAGTGCAGTAACCTCAGAACTTTTCCTTTTAAATTTTTCTCTAAAGTCAATAATAAAGCAGTTATACGAAGTTAAAGAAAATGAAGCAATTTAGTTTTTTGCAAATATCTAGTAAGCTGTGAACTTTTGTTGAAATATATTAAAGGTGATTAAAGCCAGAATTGTCCTTCTTTGCAGGTATGATGGAGAGTGCAGTAACCTCAGAACTTTTCCTTTTTAACTTTTTCTCTAAATTTAATAATAAGGCAGTTATACGAAGTTAAAGAAAATGAAGCAATTTAGTTTTTTGCAAATATCTAGTAAGCTGTGAACTTTTGTTGAAATATATTAAAGGTGATTAAAGCCAGAATTGTCCTTCTTTGAAGGTATGATGGAGAGTGCAGTAACCTCAGAACTTTTCCTTTTTAACTCTTCTCTAAATTTAATAATAAGGCAGTTATACGAAGTTAAAGAAAATGAAGCAATTTAGTTTTTTGCAAATATCTAGTAAGCTGTGAACTTTTGTTGAAATATATTAAAGGTGATTAAAGCCAGAATTGTCCTTCTTTGAAGGTATGATGGAGAGTGCAGTAACCTCAGAACTTTTCCTTTTAAATTTTTCTCTAAAAATAATAAAGCAATAATAAAGAAAAAAGCAGTTTTTTGCAAATTAGTAAGCTGTGAACTTTTGTTGAAATATATTAAAGGTGATTAAAGCCAGAATTGTCCTTCTTTGCAGGTATGATGGAGAGTGCAGCAGTTATACGAAGTTAAAGAAAATGAAGCAATTTAGTTTTTTGCAAATATCTAGTAAGCTGTGAACTTTTGTTGAAATATATTATGATTAAAGCCAGAATTGTCCTTCTTTGAAGGTATGATGGAGAGTGCAGTAACCTCAGAATTTTTCTCTAAAGTCAATAATAAAGCAGTTATACGAAGTTAAAGAAAATGAAGCAATTTAGTTTTTTGCAAATATCTAGTAAGCTGTGAACTTTTGTTGAAATATATTAAAGGTGATTAAAGCCAGAATTGTCCTAAGGTATGATGGAGAGTGCAGTAACCTCAGAACTTTTCCTTTTTAATTTTTCTCTAAATTTAATAATAAGGCAGTTATACGAAGTTAAAGAAAATGAAGCAATTTAGTTTTTTGCAAATATCTAGTAAGCTGTGAACTTTTGTTGAAATATATTAAAGGTGATTAAAGCCAGAATTGTCCTTCTTTGCAGGTATGATGGAGAGTGCAGTAACCTCAGAACTTTTCCTTTTTAACTCTTCTCTAAATTTAATAATAAGGCAGTTATACGAAGTTAAAGAAAATGAAGCAATTTAGTTTTTTGCAAATATCTAGTAAGCTGTGAACTTTTGTTGAAATATATTAAAGGTGATTAAAGCCAGAATTGTCCTTCTTTGCAGGTATGATGGAGAGTGCAGTAACCTCAGAACTTTTCCTTTTTAACTCTTCTCTAAATTTAATAATAAGGCAGTTATACGAAGTTAAAGAAAATGAAGCAATTTAGTTTTTTTGCAAATATCTAGTAAGCTGTGAACTTTTGTTGAAATATATTAAAGGTGATTAAAGCCAGAATTGTCCTTCTTTGCAGGTATGATGGAGAGTGCAGTAACCTCAGAACTTTTCCTTTTTAACTCTTCTCTAAATTTAATAATAAGGCAGTTATACGAAGTTAAAGAAAATGAAGCAATTTAGTTTTTTGCAAATATCTAGTAAGCTGTGAACTTTTGTTGAAATATATTAAAGGTGATTAAAGCCAGAATTGTCCTTCTTTGCAGGTATGATGGAGAGTGCAGTAACCTCAGAACTTTTCCTTTTTAACTCTTCTCTAAATTTAATAATAAGGCAGTTATACGAAGTTAAAGAAAATGAAGCAATTTAGTTTTTTGCAAATATCTAGTAAGCTGTGAACTTTTGTTGAAATATATTAAAGGTGATTAAAGCCAGAATTGTCCTTCTTTGCAGGTATGATGGAGAGTGCAGTAACCTCAGAACTTTTCCTTTTTAACTCTTCTCTAAATTTAATAATAAGGCAGTTATACGAAGTTAAAGAAAATGAAGCAATTTAGTTTTTTGCAAATATCTAGTAATCTGTGAACTTTTGTTGAAATATATTAAAGGTGATTAAAGCCAGAATTGTCCTTCTTTGCAGGTATGATGGAGAGTGCAGTAACCTCAGAACTTTTCCTTTTTAACTCTTCTCTAAATTTAATAATAAGGCAGTTATACGAAGTTAAAGAAAATGAAGCAATTTAGTTTTTTGCAAATATCTAGTAATCTGTGAACTTTTGTTGAAATATATTAAAGGTGATTAAAGCCAGAATTGTCCTTCTTTGCAGGTATGATGGAGAGTGCAGTAACCTCAGAACTTTTCCTTTTAAATTTTTCTCTAAAGTCAATAATAAAGCAGTTATACGAAGTTAAAGAAAATGAAGCAATTTAGTTTTTTGCAAATATCTAGTAAGCTGTGAACTTTTGTTGAAATATATTAAAGGTGATTAAAGCCAGAATTGTCCTTCTGAAGGTATGATGGAGAGTGCAGTAACCTCAGAACTTTTCCTTTTAAATTTTTCTTTAAAGTAATAATAAAGCAGTTATACGAAGTTAAAGAAAATGAAGCAATTTAGTTTTTTGCAAATATCTAGTAAGCTGTGAACTTTTGTTGAAATATATTAAAGGTGATTAAAGCCAGAATTGTCCTTCTTTGAAGGTATGATGGAGAGTGCAGTAACCTCAGAACTTTTCCTTTTAAATTTTTCTCTAAAGTCAATAATAAAGCAGTTATACGAAGTTAAAGAAAATGAAGCAATTTAGTTTTTTGCAAATATCTAGTAAGCTGTGAAATATATTAGGTAAAGATAGGTGATTAAAGCCAGAACTATCCTTCTTCCCAGTAAGGAAACGCCGAAACGCCCTTGAGACACACTTTTCTTCTGTTTTTTTTCCATTCACCACCTTACGCCCGGGTCGACCATAAGATGATCGCGTTCGGTTGATAATCCCACAGTAAGGAAACACCGAAACGCCTTCGCTTTTCTTCTGTGATTTTCGATTAACCGCCAAATATCCGGTTGCCATTAAGATGACCGCAGTTGAAGGATCAGATCACCCTTGAGTGTCTCATCTTCTCCGAACGCCGTTACTCTTCTTTTCTCCCCCCCCCCCCATTCTCCGCACTAAGAAAATGTGCCTACAAGAGGAAGGAGGAGTCTGCCACCGTTATACAGAAAGTAATATTATAATATTTTTTCCGTTAAAATGCAATTATAATTATGCAAAATTGTAAATATTATTTAGATTAACCAGAAGCCTGCATGAGTTGAGATTGTTTTCTTTTACATATGTAAAATGCGATTATATATTTACTTTATTATCTTACAGCCATGTTCATTTTTGTGATGTGATCTTTATGTTTATTTTGACTTTTCTGATGTGCAATAAAGTGCTGATTTAATAAATGCGTTTCGCATTTACTCTGACAAATAATTCACCAGATTGTCTAAGCACACAAACCAAAAACTTTGACTTCCGAAAATAGTAAATTAAATTTGAATATATTTATAAATAAATTGCTTTGCAATAAATATTAATTTTTAACACGAAAATGTTTGTTTTTCACTAAACTTTGCGAATGCAGACTAGGTATTCCCTGTTTGAATAATAGTTGTTTGTGACATAACAATTACTGTTGTCACAATACACGTAGTTTAGGTTATCAGATTTTAAAGCTCAACGTTAGATACATTTTGGAAGAACTAACTGATCTCATGCAGGATAGAATAGTTGTACCAACTCCGACTGCCACATAGACAATTATCAACTTTCAAGCAAAGAATTTAAACTCAAACAAATAAATTAAAATAAGTATATTTAAACAAATAATTTATTTATGTTGTTCTATTGCATTAATCTTTAGACTATGCAAATAGTGCAAAGTGCTTTTCACCTGAGATTTTATTTATTTTTATTTAATCTAAAGTCCTTCTACTCTGCGGTGTCGGACTGAATTTTACATTATATCTTTATACATTTTACCATTTAATTTTATTTTCAATTTGTCTCATTCAGTTCTTCTTTCCTTTCTCCTTTTATCCTCTTCCATTGTTCTCTGTCTTGGGCCAGTAGTTTGATTTCATGCCATCCCTCCTCTTTTCCATCGCCTCATATACTTGCTCCAGGTTTTCCGTGGTCTTCCCATTCTGTTTCTACCCTCCGTCTTAACTTCAAAGATCCTCCTTGTTATTCTTTCGTCTCTCATTCTCTGGATATGTCCAAGCCATCCCAGCTGTCTCTTTTCTATGACTGTTTCAACTGGTTTAATCTTTCGCTTTCTTATAATTGTCGTGTTTCTAATTTTACACCTGAGATATATACCTAAATGCACGCAAGGCGTCCCGACGCTAACCTACAGCTGAGATACCAGGTCGGCTGAAAAGTCCCCAGTCTGACACATAGATGGCATTACTGTTATTAAATCCGTATGTTTTTTAGATAGTACTAACCTTCAAACAAAACGTGTCAAAATTTGACAGCAATCCGACCATTAGTTACTGAGATATTGCGTTAAGAGTGAAGCTACTTTTGTTATTTAAAAAAATGGAAGAAAAAGAATGTCGTGTGCTGATAAAGTACTGCTTTTTGAAGGGAAAAAATACCGTTGAAGCAAAAGCATGGCTTGATGAGGAGTTCCCGGACTCTGCGCCAGGAAAATCAACCATAATTGATTGGTATGCTAAGATTAAACGTGGTGAAATGAGCACCGAAGACGGCGAACGCAGTGGACGACCAAAAGAGGCTGTCACCGACGAAAACATCAAAAAAGTTCGCAAAATCATTTTAAATGACCGTAAAGTAAAGTTGATCGAGATAGCTGACATCCTAAAGATATCAAAGGAACGTGTTGGACACATCGTGCATGAATATTTGGGCATGCGGAAGCTCTGTGCAAAATGGGTGCCGCGCGAGCTCACATTCGATCAAAAACAACAACGAGTTGATGATTCTGAGCTGTGTTTGAAGCTGTTAAATCGTAATAAAACCGAGTTTTTGCGTCGATATGTGACAATGGATGAAACATGGATTCATCACTACACTCCAGAGTCCAATCGACAGTCAGCCGAGTGGACTGCACGCGATGAACCGGCTCCAAAGCGTGGAAAGACGCAACAGTCAGCTGGAAAAGTTATGGCGTCAGTTTTTTGGGATGCGCATGGAATAATTTTCATAGATTATCTTAAAAAGGGCCAGTCCATCAACAGCGACTATTATACAGCGTTATTGGACCGTTTGAAGAACGAAATCGCAAAAAAAACAGGCCCCATATGAAGAAGAAGAAAGTGCTGTTTCACCAAGACAATGCACCGTGTCACAAATCAATGAAAACAATGGCCAAATTATGTGAATTGGGTTTCGAATTACTTCCCCATCCACCGTACTCTCCAGATGTGGCCCCCAGCGACTATTTCCTGTTTGCAGACTTCAAGAGAATGCTCGCCGGGAAGAAATTTAGCAGGGATGAGGAGGTGATCACCGAAACTGAGGCCTATTTCGAGGCTAAAGACAATTCGTACTACAAAAATGGTATCGAAAAGTTGGAAGAACGGTATAATCGGTGTATCGCCCTCGAAGGCAACTATGTTGAATAATAAAATCGAATTTTGCCAAAAAACTGTGTTTTACTATGATAGACCGGGCACTTTTCAGTTCGACTGTTATAATAAACCACGTCACAACCTAATGTGATATATGCAGTTCAAACTATTTTTTTTTAATTATATTTATTTATTTCAATATTTATCCTTAAAATATATTCATGAAGTAGTAGTAGTTTCTTCGCTCTAACAAACACAATGAAATAGCCTCTTAACGCAATAAAGAGCGGAAAACCTAATACATGATTTAAGTAAATATTAACTTAACTATGTGCAAAATTACCACGAATTTGATAAATTTGATTCTACATATATTAAATTAACTAACTATAATTCCATTAACACGATTATAGCGTTTCTGTAATTAATTCTTGACTGTTTAATACCATCATCTAATAAATTTCTAATTGGACTAGAATTCGTGGGAAATTAAAATATGTTTACAATTTCGTAATTACTTAATTTATTTCCATTGTTACAGAAATTACAAAAGCTTATCTGATTGAATGTATATTGCCAGTAATATTTCAAGTCTAGTAGAACATGTATCTTCGTAAAAAGAAAGAAAAAAAGCGCACATAGAAGATATTTTTAGAAAGTACGGTTTTCAAAAGTGGACGTTTAATTAAAATTATAGTATTTCAAATGACGGAGAGCATGCAAGCATAAGACTATTAAAAGCGATATATAAATTGCTCTGTATACGTTTCTACTTATATTCGTATGTATTAATTGTATGCAAAAATATGCTGACGTTAAATTTGCATGAAAATTATTCCTCGACCGAGGCTTAGTTAAATATAAATTTCCTTGGAACAAAATAGTGTAGAAGGTTATTTTAAGATAAATGACAGTGCAATTTAAAACACAATTCAGAGTACCTACACCTTTTTTTTCCTTCACGTTCAAGCGCTTTAGTTCTAGAGAATACTGTAGTAATTGAAACTGAAATGTTTAGAAAATTTTGCAGTTGCTTGCGTTAATATTCCTGCTAGGTGTGTATATATACACGCTAACGATTTTTTTTATTAAATATATTCACAAGTGAAAATACGAGAAAAGCAGGAATTGTTCCCTTTTGTAATTTTAAAAGCGTGCAGAAATAATTTTAAAATTGTTTTCTCCAATGTCATTTATAGAATACACCGTTCTGTTTTTAAATTTCATATAACATTAACTTGATATAATCTTTTTGTAATATTTCATTCAAATTGTATACAAAGGGTACTAGAAAATGAATCGCAGGAAGCTGCTTGTTGCTGCATGTTGAGACATGTTCATACGTGCATAGTGGTCGCCGTACCATGTCGATGGGATCAGTTATTCATTAGAGTGTAAAGTGCTTGCGATGGCATCGTGGTCACGAAATGAGATAAGGGCAGTTTTGCGTGGTTTAAACATAGACCAGTGCTTCGAAGAAATGACATTTGCACTAGGTGATGTTTGTACACATCGCATAACGATATTCAGGTGGTATAGAGAATTCCATGGGAAAATTTAACGGTGGAGGATGCTAAGGGGCTAGGAAGGCCACGAACGTCAGTTACGGGGAAAACTTCTGTAAGGAAAATGCTTGGCGAGGACAGGCGAATAACCTACCAACAGACAGAGGGTATATTAGGCCAAAATGCACCAGCAATTCGTTCGATTCTGTATGATCATTTGCACGTGAAGAAACCTTGTTCGCTCTGGGTGCCGCATCAAATGACAAGATCGGATGACACGACCTGTGACTTGGTGCCTGCAGATGCTAAAAAAGTTTAATAAGGGACAATCTCGGTATGTGAACAACATCGTGGCAGGTGACAAGACTTGGCTGTACTATTACGATGTACCGACCAAAGCTCAAAACAAAGTTTGCGTCTTCGATCATGAGGACATACCCGTAGTTGTCAGAAAATCCCGATCTGTAAAGAAGAAAATGTATTTTTCAAATTGAGGGGAATTGTGGAGCGCGTTGTTTTGGACACACAGAAGACAGTCACAGCTAAGTGACTATACTGAACAGTGTCTGCCTAAAGTCATTGGATCTATGAAGACCCTGCGGCCAAAGTCAAGAATGGACACCCTTCCTCGATCACGATAATGCTCCAGCTCACCGCGCCAATGTCATACCCGTAGTTGTCAGAAAATCCCGATCTGTAAAGAAGAAAATGTATTTTTCAAATTGAGGGGAATTGTAGAGCGCGTTGTTTTGGACACACAGAAGACAGTCACAGCTAAGTGACTATACTGAACAGTGGCTGCCTAAAGTCATTGGATCTATGAAGACCCTGCGGCCAAAGTCAAGAATGGACACCTTTCCTCGATCACGATAATGCTCCAGCTCACCGCGTCAATGTCTGCACCGAATATTTGACCACAAGAGGATTAAAACTTTTTCGATCACCTCCATATAGTCCAGATCTTGCTCCCTGCGACTTTGCACTGTACCCGCATGTGAAAATGAAGCTAAAGGGGGGGAGGGGGCGGTTTTCCAGTGATGAATACCTTCTGCGGGCTTGCGACAACGAGTGCGCTTTACTCCCTAGTGAAATTTGTCAGAACTGGTTCAGAAATTGATTTCGGATGGAGAGGTGTATTGAGTACAGAGGAAATTACTTTGAAGAAAATTAAATAAACAGAGCTGTATTGCAAAACTTTCCTAGTACCCTTTGAACATATATTGGGACAGGGAGCTTCTTTCCTGTCCTAAACATTTTGTCTTACTTACGGTTCATTAGTATCTTCCGTTTACTCGCAGCCTGTATATACTGATAGATACCCGAACATTGTTTCTTACTATCTCTCATGTTTAATTTAAAAGAACGGCTTTTTTGACAAGAGAATTTAAAAAATACGCGCGCGAATTCAATTCTTTAGGTAGATAGATATTAAATTGTGACTGATGAGAAAGGAAAGAAGTGTAATCGTCTCTTGACGTATCTAAAATTATAAAAAAGTTAAAATAATTATTCATTTTAATATTTTAATCTGTCTTCGTTTAATTTTCGAAAATTATTTACGTAAAAAATAGTATAGAACAAAGATAATTACATAAATTAATGCTATCAAAATAATCCGCTTATAGCTGTGTAGTAGTATAATAAGATTCAAGTATTGAATTTTCATAACAGGAACTGAATTAATTTCTACTGACTGAATATTTTACAAAAGCGGTCTCAGTTTATATGTGTTCTGTTTCTATACTAAAAATATCCGTTAAAGGCGTCCTCTCGGAGGCTAATAATATAATATTTAACGTTTTGCGAGTTTGAGAAATCTAGGTACACATACTAAATACATCATAAACTTACTCCTAAATTCAGAACATTGTGTAAAAGCACACAAAATAGTCTAAAACAAAATGTATTATAACAAACAAGAAGCGTATATCTACTTTAAAATTATTTGAAGTATTATATTTATTTAGAAATTATTACCACTGCTTAATTTTACTTACTATTGTATCCTCGCAATTAAATAAAATTTGATGTTATGCAATTCAAATACAAAGGGTACTAGGAAAGTTTTGCAATATGCCGCAACAATGAATCGTAGGAAGTTGCTTGTTGCTCCATATTGAGACATGTTCATACGTGTATTGTAGCTGCCGCGCCATGTCGATGGGCTCAGTTATTCATTAGCAGTGAGAATGTTTGCGATGGTATCGTGCTCACGACATGAGATAAGAGCAGTTTTGCGTTATAATTTCGTGCGTGGTTTAAACATAGACCAGTGCTTCGAAGACATTACTCTTGCACTAGGTGATGTTTGTCCACATCGCACAACGATATTCATGTGGCATAGAGAATTCCAAAGGGGAAATTTAACTGTGGAGGATGCTGAGAGGCTCTGAAGGCCACGAACGTCAGTTATAGAGAAAAACGTTACTACTGTGAGGAAAATGCTTGGCGAGGACAGGCCAGTGACCTACGAACAGATAGAGAGTACTTCAGGCCTCAATGCACCAGCAATTCATTCGATTGTGCATGATCATTTGCACGCGAAGAAACTTTGTTATTGTGAACAATAATACTCCAGCTCACCGCGCCAAAGCCTGCATCGAATATTTGACCACGACAGCATTGAAACTTTTCGAGCACCCCCCTACAATCCAGAACTTGCTCCCTGCGACTTTGCACTGTCCCTGCATGTGAAAATGAAGCTAAAAGGGAGGCGGTTTTCCAGTGATAAGGACCTTCTGCGGACTTGGGAGTGTACATTATTCCCTACCGAAACTTGGTAGAACTTGTTGATTGGTTTCGGAGGATGGAGAGGTGTATTGAGTGCAGAGGAAATTACTTTGAAAAAATTAAATAAACGAAGCTGTATTGCAAAACTTTCCTAATACCCTTTGTATATTATAGTATATGTAACGTTATCTAAGATAATACCATAAAATTTTGCAAAAAAAGTATGAGCTGCCATCGTTTTGTAAATATTAACATTAATGTTGGTTAAAATTGTAAATAAATAATAATAAATTATAACAAAAAGAATAAAAAATATGCTTTACCTTTTTACTAAAAATATAAAAAAACATCAAAAGAAGGATTCACAAATACACGGATAATACCATCACAAACAACGATAAATCAAAATTCACGACTTTACCGTACGTACCGCAGAAAATACAACATTAAAATATCTCGCAAACCGAAAAATACAAACAAAACCTTTTCTACCAAAATTAGACATCAAACGCCTAAAGAAAAACCAGCGTGTAGTATACTTAATAAAATGAAATGCCAATGCTGTGAAGGTACATACGTAGTATAAAGAAAACAATATTTACATAAAAAAAATATGAACACAAACACAGTTTATATAGTAACAAATTAAACATGCTCTAGAAAAAAATATGAATTCGACTACAACAGTATTGAAATCGTCGAAAGAAAAGCAATTACAAGAAGTACTTAGTTAAAGTAATGATATATAGAAAAAAGGGCAAACCACAATGAACGATTGAAGAGATATTATCAATCACAATGACTTTTATAATCATTTAATCCTCACAAAATGAACTGTCTGCATCTCATTAGATGTACATACATACATCAACTTAAATTTACAAACATACATGCATATAATCGTGATGATGAATGTTAAGTGTATATTCGTACATACATAGACACAGGAGGGAAATAGAAAGAAAGAACTAACACATGCCTGCAGATTGGACTTCTACCAAATACACATAACAGTTTCGTCAGTTCCATACATATATGTAAGTTTAAACATACAAAAATATATTTTTAAAAACTATTATGAAAAAATCCATCAAATAAAATATATATGTACAAAATCGATCTTTTGTAGGTTAGAACAAGAATAAATAACTTGAAAGAGGGGGAAAAATCCTCCAATATGGCGTTAGTACGTGGGATGTTTTGTGTTTTACATAGCGGGACATAGAGGGGGCCACTAATCAAATGTCAGCATTACAAATTAACCTTCATCTTTAATAAATCTAAATCCAAAGTTTCAGTGTGATACATGTAGTGTTGTAGCTACAACGATCTGTCAAAATTGTTGGTTGAAAATTGGAATGAAACCGAAAGCATTTTCGCAGAATAATTTTTTATAACTTTCGAAGACAATTATCTTAACAAGAACGCCGAATTGGTTTTTGTTGTCGGCAGTGAAGCACCTCATCAGTCAGCAATTTCTCGTTGGTATGGAGAATTCATAAGTGAACGGATTAGTATTGGAGACTATATTATAAGAGTGATAGTAAAACTTATTAAATACTAAATTTTGTCCCAATCTAAGACGTGACTGATTTCTTTCATAGCTAACTTTGAGTAAAAATTTGTATCTTATACAACAGTAGCAAATTAAGACTAGGCAGATAGAATTTTGTAGTTCTAGAAGTCTGTTGCGTACAAGGTTTCCTAAGTTGAAGTTTACATTGACATGTTGTTTAGAAATAGTTTAATTCCTAATTTAAGAAAACTGTTCCCTTCAATAAAATTATCTTATTTTATTACTTGAAATCGTTAGTAGGTTTTTTAAAAATATTTTAAGAAAACATTATGAATGGCAAAACGTTTGCTCAATGTTTAATCATAAAGATGGCGTAAAATACCTGCTGTGTTACTATGCAGTTTTCGAGAAATGAATTAATTTTATCAGCAACTAAATCTATTAATTTAATTGTTTATCGTTTGCAGCAGACGATTGGATTGCTTAATTTAGTGTAAATGTTTATCTTCTCTTAATACTGTAAATAATTGCATAGAGGGGATTGCCCATTTCGAGTAAGAGAAATAATTAAAGCGTTTCTGTAAATTCAAATGTTGTTTCTGAATTGTTTTTGCAATGGGGAATGGTAAAACCGAACTGCGATGACAATAATAGTAATTTATTATCCAACGTTAAAAAGAAAAGCTGCGCATTACATGATAACATAGAAAAGGATATATTCACAAATGTAAAGCACACAAACGATTTCTACAAAAAAATAAAGCGAAAGAAAAAAGAGAGCATATACAAATTTAATTTAACTAAATTATAGCAAAACTATAATGAAGAAAGAATAACTTTAACTTGTTCTGCGAGGAAAATCTAAGTTGGTGGTGAAATATAATAAGTCAATATGAAAGTACACTTGACTGAGACTTGCACATATCCAAATCCAGTAAAAAATGACAATTAGGCGATTGATCGACTCCCAATCATAGTTTGAAGCATATCTAAACAAAAAGATTCCAGAAAATTAGCATCCATTACCTTGGTACTTATTTCCTGAGATAATTTCTCTAGGTTGCAATGATATGGAGTAGAATTCCATAATAAATCCCAATAACAATAACAATGATCAATTTTAGTATTTTCAATAAAACCTCAAGAAAGTTACGTCTTGCTCTCTTAATAAAGATGCTATTGTATGATGGATTCCAAATGATGTGCAGTATTTTAACTTTGACATAATGAATGCTGTACAGCTTATGAGAGCATCATATCCACGATAGTTTTGGTATACCGTATAAAAAAAGAACTCATGAATTTGAAAACTTAATTCTAGCATCTGACATATATAAATTGTCGAGTTTTAAAACTTGTACATTTACGTACAGTACTAGCATAGCTATTCACTTTACGGAATAAGTTTGCTCGATGTATTTCCTTCATTTGGATAGTTCCTTTTCTATTCGAGAGATGGAAGTATAGTTCCTGTTCACTACTTTGTAGCATTGTCTAGTTACGATATATCGCGTGAAAGAACAATTCTTCTATAAGATCTGAAATTGATTAATGGGTCCTTGGATAGATGAAATGCGTCCCGATCATGATTTTATCGATAACAAACTTATTCCTTATTCAACTATCAAGGCATCTGCTGTGTTTTAAGATTTATTTGTTTACATACAGTATTAGCATAGCTGCTCATTTTACGGGATAAGAGTGTCCACGGTATTTTCTTTGGTTCTGATTCTATTCGAAAGATAATATATAAATATAATTTCTTTTCAGTCATCAACAAGGTCATTAATAAATATAAAATATAGAAGATGACCCAGAATCAACGGTTGATATTCCGTTAATAGATTCATAAACACAGACTTCAAAATAAGTCTTAGTATTTGACATAATAATTTCTGCCTATTAAATAAGAATTAAATAAGCTGGCCCACAATCCCAAAATGTTTAATTCTCTTAGTATTTATAAACATTGAACTTGACCGAAAATATGAAGGAAATTGGTGCGAAAATCGAAACATTGCAATATATACTTATCACGTGAGTACAACTTGTGAGAGCTTATATTCATGATGGCAAAAAATAAAAAGATGGAAGTACAAATTCTTTTCAACTAATAAGACATCCGCTGTATTTTAGGACTTGTCCTTTTACGTATAGTAATAGTACAGTTATTCATTTTACGGGATAAATTTGTCCACTGTATCTCCATTCGTCCGGATAGTCTCTTTTATATTCAAAAGATAGAAGTATAGCTTTTGTTCACTACCTGGATGTATCACTCCGTTGCAAAATATTGTATGAAAGGAATATTTAAGCGACGAAGTCCGAAATTGTCTGATGAGTCTTTGGATAGGAGAAACGCGTCCCAATGAAGATCTCGTCGACAAAAGAGTTGTTCTTTATGCGACTATCGAAGGATGTTCCGTGTTTTAGAAATTGTTCGTGTATATACAGTAACTGCTTAACTATGCACTTTACGGAGTATGTACATTCGATCTTTGTATTTTCGTTCGTTCGGATACTTTTATGTCTATTCGAACGGTGGAGTTACAATTTCTCTTCAATCATAAATAATGTCGTTAATAGATATGAGAAGTAAGTAGAAGGGAACTCAGAACGAACCATTCGTAATCCTTTAATAGATTTATAAACAAATATCGGAAATCTTAATATTCGACATAATTATTCCTGCCTGTTAAGTAAGGATTAAATAAGTAAATGAGGTTGTCCACAATTCCAAAATTGATTATTTCTGTTTGTATTTATATATACCAAGCTTGATCGAAAATACGAGTGAAATCAGTGCCAACATTGTACCATTATTATAGATATATATTTGTCACACGAGTACATCCCGTGAGAACTTGTTGTTAACACGGTGGTGAAAAATAAAGTGTAAACATTGTTGACATTACAAACTAAATTAATATGGATAGACTTACAAGATCAGGTAATGATAAAGAATAAAAGAAAAACACTCACCCTTACAATTATAAAATTCGGGTCTGTTAAAATCACCAAGAACGAAATCATTATCAAAAAGAGAAAAATCTCCAATTTAAATCTTCATAAATGAAAGGAAACCAATGAGTACAATGTATAGAAATTAAATCAATTCTTCATTGTAATTAAAATTTTTGCAAATACTTTATACCAACGATTCGTATCACTGTACATTATTTTATAATAAAGCGGTCCGTTTTAAATTTACGTAATCCCATTACATCTCTCGGAAAATTCGGCTTAGTTACAAGTATCTATGTGTAAATCAGATTTTTTTAATCCCACGATTCGCGTTTTTACCCTCATTTTAAAGTCCGTTTGCACATTCGCATCGGGACTCCGGCGTTCAATTTTTAATCAGGAAGTTCGTATTCAAAGATTGATTATATATACATATACATACATATATGAAAAGTACACGAAATTAATTAAGAAATATGTAATTTGGTACGTAGACTTCCGCGGTCGTGGTCCATGCTATCTGCTTCTGGGTTTCCGGACTGGAACCGCGTCACTAGTATATCTGCCGACGTTTCGTACCCATTTGTACGGGACATCTTCAGGGCTGAACTACTGCACTGAAACTGTTTCAGTTCAAAGATATAATGAATTATTCCAGAAGCGTACGGTCAAAAACAACAACGACGAACGTTAGTGTCACCAGAGCGCTAAATGCAATACAGTCCGACAGAGGATTGTGAGAACTATAGCTGAGTAGATTAATAAAAAAAGGGATAATTTTAAATGGTCTGACAAATAGATCATTCATCAAAAAAGCGATTAAGCAATTATATTATTTACCCGATTTGATTCTCTGTAATTTTTGGATATTTCCAAAAATAAGAAATACTTCAGACAAACGAAGATTTTCTAATATAATTGATATTCAGGAAAATGTGAAAAGGCTGCCCAACAGTGTTCTGGCAAATGTTTCCAGGCCTACTTCCAGAAATGGAAAATATATATATATATATATGAGTATATATGAATATATTTTATATATATGAATATATTTTATAATGCAACATGCACATACATACACTAGTTGCTAGAGTAACGTAATAATGAAATGACAGCAATGTATTTTAGCGTGTATTTTATTTTGCAACATAGGATGTGAAATACAGTAGTTGAACAAAATTTAAAAACGAATTTAACAAATTTTCAAAAATGTCACCATTGACGGCCAGACAGTATCCTAAGCGATTGTAGAATTCATTTATTGTATTTTGTATCTGCTCTGGAGTTATTTCTCTTGCAGCAACTCGTATTCTATTTTTTAATTGGTCAATATTGTTTAGAGGTTATCCATGAAAAACTTTATTTCTGATATATGACCAAAGAAAGAAATAGTTTGGAGACAGGTCTGGTGACCTTGCGGACCATTCTACTTCTCCTCCACGGGCTATCCAACGGTTTGGAAATCTTTGGTTGAAAAATGTTCTAACCATATGAGAATTATGTGCCGGCGCGCCATCATGCTGGTACCAAATCTCACCATAAATATTTAAAGCGTGGAGGGCTGGCATAACTCTGTACTCAAGCAATTCTAAATATTTTTCTCCTGTAAGAGTACCCTCAATAAAAAACGGTCCTACAATATGGTGTCCAATCAACCCAGTCCAAACATTAACTTTCTGTGGCCGCTGAGTCCTTGTGATATGATATCTATGCAAATTTTGTCTACTCCAGCAGCGGCAGTTCTGTGAATTTACTTCACCATTTACATAAAAAGTTGCTTCATCTGTAAAGCAAATTCTGCGTAGTAAAGTATCATCATTATGAAGCTTATCAAACATGATTTCACAAAAGTTACTTCTTCTTTCTGCATCATACGCAATTAGTTCCTGATGGTTTTGAAAATGATACG
The DNA here is from genome assembly GCA_031893035.1 of Dermolepida albohirtum. Classification (NCBI taxonomy): domain Eukaryota; kingdom Metazoa; phylum Arthropoda; class Insecta; order Coleoptera; family Scarabaeidae; genus Dermolepida; species Dermolepida albohirtum. The sequence goes on from JAVIWB010003439.1 coordinate 128,728, forward strand.
ACTTAAAATGTTCTCGTTTTAGTAGTTTATGCACGGAAGATTTGCTTACATTTGTAGTTTGTGCTAAAGCTCTTGTGGAGAGCATATTATTATTTTCGATTGTTTGTAGAATTTCATCTCTTTTGGCGTCAGTAATAACATATCTTGGCCTATTCTTTTTTTATGATTAGGAACGGTGCATCCATTATTTTTATACTTCTGTATTAACCTACTTATTGTAGTTGGACTCGGTCTTGGACGGTCAGGATATGTAATTTGAAACAAATCTGCTACTCTCCTCAAATTTATATTCGAGTTATACCAGTTCACTAATAACAGTTTTTCTTCTACACTATACATACCTCAAAAATAGAGTAACTTATTTTGACATCCTATGTTGCAAAATAAAATACACGCTAAAATACATTGCTGTCATTTCATTATTACGTTACTCTAGCAACTAGTGTATGTATGTATGTGCATGTTGCATTATAAAATATATTCACGGTATATATATATATATATATATATACTTTCCATTTCCATATATATATATATATATATATATATATATATATACTTAATATATATAATTAAATATATAAGTATATATACTTTACATTTCGGAAATTAAATTACCTCCCCTCATAACACTAGGTAGTAAAGTAGTAAATAGGGGATGTAGTTTAAGATAAGTGGTTAATCTTTAAGACTAGAATCCAATTTAAATTGTGTGACTTGTTTCTGTGCGGGTTTTGTCGTAGATCCAGGTGCGACACGGTGATAAATTATTTGTTAATGATGAGAACTTAGTTGTCGTACCGCGTATACGGAATACGAAAATTATTGTGGAAAGGATTTTATTAATTTAATCAACCACGATCTCCATTAAAACTTACCTATATTGCTATATTGCGTTAGATTTCGAGCATAACAAATTTGTAAGATTCCAAGCAATTGTAGATTTTATATCCTACAACGCATTTCAAGACATCAGTCGATCGAACATCATAAAAGACATGGGAAACTTCTTGAAACACTATTCGAATTTCTACGGAAAGGAACTGAAAGTGGATAAATTCTCTGTGATTTCCTCGAAAGTCGTAAAGAATCGAGGGGCGATAATTCATCTTAAATAACATTTTGAGTGACCGAATTTATTTCGTCAAAATCTAAAATCGACTTGAACAAGGTATAAAAGAGAAAGATTTCGGGATATTGTGAGGGCTTTGTTCAATATAGAAAATGAGTAAAGTTGCAGTAGCTTTAAGTTCACCTATTACAGCCCAACGAATCACGTTAATGTCGGCAATTTTTCACAAGCTTATGGTTTACGATATTCAATGAATTTGGTCGTTTTTTTGAAAGACTCTTACCCTTTTAAAATTTAATATTTCCTCCTTGATTCTTTAAAGTTTAATATATATACTTCTAAGAAGAACGCTTACCTTAAAGTAAATAAAACTGAGTTAATATTTTCAGGATTTTGGTTATATTAAATTTTAGGAATTTTTAATTTTGATTATACATTTACGCATTGTAATATTGTCCTTTTCAATTGACTTCTGCAAAATAATAAACGATATAATTGACAGAATTACGTACATTATGTTACTTTATATACAATTATAACTCTTTAAGTACTGATATTCTCAATTTTTATTTTCCATAGTATTATAAAGGGTCTGACAAAAAGGATTTAAAAACTCCAAACATAGTCCTCAACTATGGAAAGTATAGTAGTTAGATAACCTACAATACAAATCTGCAATGTGGATTGTATATCTTTTTATGTTGTATCGATACTTCACATTCTATCTAAAAAATATTTTTATTCAATATTAATTTATTTAATAAAAAATACATATAAACGTAATATATATATATATATATATATATATATATATATATCTTAAACGTAACTATTATCAGATGTATCGGTCTGTTGAACAAAGACTCAAACAATTTTAGTTTTCAATACTCTATGTTTCGCTGCCAAACTTTTGCAGCTTCCTCAGGAGTGTGAACTAAAAGGAGTCATACACTAGCTAATTCAAAATAATCTCATAAACGACTTTCAATTATAGTTTTAAAATACATTGTGAAATAGAATAAAAATGGAGTGTGAGAATGAGATGCGACCCGATTTCCAAAATGATATGAAGGAAATCTCAACGTTTTGTTTTGAATCGTCAAAAAATAGAGAAAAAATATATCTCAGTTTCTGCTCACAAGACGTTAAAACGACAACTTTCCTTCAAAATGCTAACGCTCGTCTGTAATTCGCGAAAATTTACTCTGAGAACGGCCCGGACATGTGGTAAAACTGCAAATAGTGCAGTATATTGTGTATTGTGCTGTGCTGGGCAACCGATTTATATCTGCAATTCGTCATTCACATGGACTACTGCCCAAAAAGGTGATATTGCTGCAAGACAATGCATATAGCAACACAAAGAGTGCAGACTGTGTAACTACCTGATATCTACATTTTTGGACCTTCCAAGGATGCAATACGGGATAAAGGTTCGGCTAGGATGGCGAGGTCTAGCAAGGGTTGTTCTATAGTATTGGAAGCGTATAAAAATGCAATGAGACTAAGTAAAAGTGACATGCATTTGGTTTACATCAGTTATTCTATATAAATTGCCATTACTTTCTGATTCACCCACAAACATAGCTTGATTTCATTTAATGACAGATGTGGTCAAAAAATTTTAAAAAAAAACGAAGTATGTACTTACTATGTCCTTTCTATTTAGGCATAACTATCGCAAGATGATACATGTTGCGCGATCAATAAATGTGTGTAAATATTGGGCTGGCAACTAAGTACTTTCGGTTTTTACTGATAGAGAGCGTTGCTTTATTTTTTGTATAACATATGTTAGTGCTGTACTTTACCGTTTGTCGCGTGATACTAGTCACATTGACGTAACTTCAGAAGCAAGTAGTGCGTGATTTTTATTAAAGCTATTAGTTGTGGGTTAATTTTAAATGGAGTGCAGAAACGAACATTTTCGACACATTTCACTATTTTATTTCCGTAAAGGAAAGAAAGCTGCTGCGGCTCACGAAAAGGTATGTGAAGTTTATGGTGCTAATTGCTTAACAGAGCGCACGTGTCAGAATTGGTATAAAAATTCCGTTCTGGAGATTTTTGCCTCAAAAATGAGCAACGTTCTGGTCGGCCTACTGAAGTTGATGATGACCAAATCAAAGTCATAATTGAAGAGGATCGTCATATAACTGTTCGAGAGGTTACGGAGAGGCTACATGTATCGCACACAACAATTGAAAAACATTTAAAATGTCTTGGGCTAGTTAAGAAGCTTGATATTTGGGTACCTCACGAATTGAAAGAAATTCATTTAACACAAAGAATCAACTTTTGCGATATGCATCTTAGACGAAATGAAACCGACCCTTTCTTAAAAAGAATCATCACTGGTGATGAAAAATGGGTCCTGTACAGTAGCATAGTTCGAAAACGATCATGGAGCAAATACGATAAACCAGCTCAAACCACATCGAAACTGATTTGCATCCAATTGCTGTCAGTTTGGTGGGATTACAAAGGTGTTGTGTTTTTTGAGCTGCTTCCAAGGAACCAAACGATCAATTCTGATGTTTACTGTCAACAATTAATAAAACTGGATGAAGCAATCAAAGAAAAACGGCCAGAATTGTCAAATCGGAAAGGTGTAGTTTTCCACCAAGATAATGCATGGCCTCACACATCTTTGACAAGTCGTGGGAGCTTGGCTGACAAGTGATGCGACATCCCCATACAGCCCTGATCTAGCACCATCTGATTACCATTTATTTCGAAGTTTGCAGAATTCTTTGAATGGTAAAACTTTCACAAATGACGATGACCTTCACTCGCACCTGATTCACTTTTTTGCTGATAAGGACCAGAAATTTTATGAGCGCGGAATCATGCAGCTGAAAGAAAGATGGCAAAAGGTCATTGAGCAAAATGGAAAATATATAATTGATTAAAAACTATTCTTTGTTTAAAAAAAGTCTTTTATTTTATACTACAAAACCGACAGTACTTAGTTGCCAACCCAATATATTAACAGACTTTGTTTCAGAAATAAGGAAATTCTCTTTATTTCATTTCTGTATAAATGTTTTAAGATTTATTGATTTTAATAATTCTTTTCTTGGTAACATTGTTCTGGAAATATAGAAAGTATAAGGATAATACGATTCGAGTTTAATATAGCCTAATAACATAATTCGTAATACAATACCCATTAATTTAATGGCGAGATTAGATTTCAACTCCAATACCTTTCTTTAACAGAATCTTTGTTTTCCTACCTGGGTTGTATATGTAGAAAAATTGTCCAATCAATGAAAATTTCGTTAATAAAAGAAAATCGATTTTACATTAACAAAGCTTTTGCGTTAAATAGCTAAAGCCCTAATAAATAACATTCGAGCCGCCATAAGGAATATTGAAGCTCCTAGGCTTGGACGAATCATAGACAATTTCAATTTTCGTATTCATAGATGCCAACGTAGTCGTGGTAGACCTTTAAACTATTATTATCTTTAACGTTTAATTGTAATCAATGTTACTTTAATTTAAAAAGAGAAAAGAAAGTATAAAGGATAATACGATTGGAGTTTATTGAATTGGATCAGTTTCAAAGAAATAATTCAAGATTTTATTTATATTTTACTCTTTATTGGGTTATGATTGTATTTGAAAATGCAGCCTAATAATTCCTAATACCATACCCATCAAATTTCTAATTTTAAAAATTAATTCTCATTTAAATAGAATAATTCAGTTTTCGGTAAAAAGTCGCGATTCTTTTGTCTCACTTAATACAATTGCTTGGAAAGTTTTCACACAAATACCAAAGGAATTGAAAGACGATGAGAGGCGAGTCACATTAGATATATGTACGAGGGTGAACGTACTACCTTCTTGAAAATAAAACTTATTCTTACAAGTTATTATTATCCATTAATAATTATGTTAATACCTGAAATTGTACCATTTGCATTATAAGAAATTAAATAATTATGTATTATAAAAGTGATTATTTGAAAAGTCTAATGTTAAACATAAAGAAATAAGTGCTTAAAAGTGTTTTGATCGATAAGGTCAATGAACCTAAGCAGACAAGTATAATATTGAACTGTCCTTTATTATTTGTGTCAAATAGAAATATGAAAGTGTACTAGACAAAAGAATTATAGCAATATAAGAATATCTAACGGGACGCGATAAATATCAATAAACAAGCTATATACATACATATGTATATTACTTTTGATTATTTTGTTCATCTAATAGTTAATATAAGGGATTATTTATGTTTAAAATATTAGTATTACTAGTATGTGTATTTATTAAATTAAAGCAATTTGAAGGATTTTATTTAAGTATAATATGAAAAGAAGTTATATACTAAAAAATGTAAATGTAATAATTATTGTTTCAATAATATTTAATGAATATACAAGTCGTGTTTCTTTAAGTAAGGGCCGTTTGAAAATAAAAACAAAGCGAAAGAAAATTTTCAAAACCTAAATTTATTTTCAGATTCTACATACATTTTTCTATTTTTCAACATAGCTGCCAAGTTCGTTTAAACACTTATCAAACCTTACAACTAGATTTTGAATACCCTCATCATAGAAACTTGCCGCCTCCTACGGTAACCAAGAGGTCACGGCCGTTTTCACGCCTTCGTCATCGTTGTAGTGGTTGCCGGCGAAATGATGTTTGAGATAGCGGAAAAGATGGAAATCGCGCAAGGTCAGGGCTGTCGGGGGCGGGGGTCCAAAACTTCCCAGTCAAAAGAGTCCAATAAAGCTCGGAACTGAGCTGCGGTGAGAGGTCTTGCATTGTCATGGAGTAACAAAATTTCCTCTGCCTGCATATTGCGTCTTTTGTTTGGCCGTAGGCTACCGTATTTATGGTGGTTCCTCGTTGCATGAAGTCGATCAACAAAACACCATGTCTATCCCAAAACACGGACGCCATGATCTTTCGCTGGGACAGAGTCTGTTTGGCCTTGCCTCTTACAGAAGAGTGTATACGTCTCCATTCTATGCTATGTTGCTTCGATGCGTGCGTGACATGTGAAACCCACGTTTCGTTATCGGTTACAAAACGACACAACTTAGCCTGCCTTTCCAATCACAAATCAACATTGTCTTCACTTTTGACTTCTCCTAACAACTTATTTTCGGTCTTTCTCCGCCTGGATGCTTTCATTCAGAGCTTTGACGCTTGTTCTCTGGATCATATTGAGAACACCACGTCTCATCGCCGGTTACAATAGAATACCTGAAGTTTTCGTCCTTTTTTAAGTCTTTAATCAAGTCTGTACAATGTTGAATTCGAAACGATTTTTGGTCATCACTCAGCTTGTATTGTACGAACTTTGGACAAGTTTTTCTCAGTCCGAAATGCTGTGCCAAAACGCAATGAATCTTTGGAAATATTTAATTCCATTCTTACGTATCGCATTGAGGATTTCGGCTCATCTCTCATAAATTTACGTACCAGTTCGATGTTACTTTCCGTAACCACAGATTTTTTGCACCAGGATGTTTGTTGTCATTTATGTCCATACGACCGTGTTTAAATCGTTTATACCACTCATACACACTCGTACGTAATAAACACGCATCACCATACATTTATTTTATGAAATAAAACGTATCAGTAAACGATTTACCGAGTTTAAAACAGAACTCGATATTTGCTCTTTGTTCAAAATTCATTTTTCGATCAATGCCAAATACACATTGTTACTTTATACGCAATTTTTCTGCTTCTAATGATGCATATGTCATGATATTTTGACATAAGATTGGTGAAAGATCTACCTTACCGACGCATTTTGTTAATAGATAGCGCCACTTAGAATTACTATTTCAAAAAAGGTCGGTTTTCTCGGAGACAGACTGTTCTACAGCATTTTGCACAAAAATAAAATAGATACTATTTCCTCAAAATGTGTAAAAATGAACAAGCAAAGAAATCTATTTTAAAATTATACCAGTATCAAATGTATGCAGTTATCCACAACTAGAATTAGACGATTTTGATCACTGTATCTAAACGTGACTAATAAAATACATCAATTCAAATTATCCAATTAATTTAAAATACATATTTATGGGCAATGCCCTAGGCTTTCTATGTCATAATGTCTCATCTGGCTGACGAAAAGTATGTGCAGAATCTGACTTTATGAGAAGAATTTTCAAAAAAGTCGCCCCTCATCAATATTTGAATTCTATTAGGTGCTTAGTTTCAAGATTTTCGAACTACTGCTTCCGTAAAACAAAATTTTTCAACAGAAGTGTAATCTGGATAGTCAGCTATTAATCGTGATTACGAGATTAGAGATTTGTTGATGAATTTTTTGCCAATCTCTCTGTTCGACAATTAAAACTTTAGGGTGTAATTTTAACATGATAAGTATATACTAGACAATACATATTCTAACGAATTAATGAAAAGCCAACAATTAGCAAAATTTTCTTAAAGAAGCATCTTCAATATCTTTTAATATCGCCAGCCTTATATTGAATTTATATGCTATCCTAAATAAGAATTTTATTGGTAGCAGGGTATATTATGCAGCATTTGTCATTCCACCTTACTTAGAGTGCGACTAATTTTATTTGTCCGGCGGAAAAAATGTGAACTAATACGCGAAACTCTTTACCTCTCACCTCCTTAACCTATATATTCAGCTGAAGTACAGTCAAGTACAATATTACATCTATTTTAATCTATTTGTTGTTTGAGTTTATAGGTTAGTTTGTTGTATAATCTAATAGGCTGTAGTCATAACCTCACATTCACAAGTCAAACTTTCGAATTAAGCGCCCCAAATTTTATTCCCGGAGTGTATCTTTTAAAACGATCGTGCTGTTTGACTGGCCAAATTGAATTGGTTGTAGTATAGATATTCTCTTGTCCTGCAAAATTTTCGATTGTAGCAGCGAAGCTGAACAAAGTATCGGTAATGGGGACGCGAAGACATTTGAAGCTATACTGAAAAGACGACAGGAAATTATAAAAAATGTCTATGTTGCCATATGTAGATAAAGAATTCGGAAGCTAACAAAGTATTTTAGATACTAAAGAAAACGAACCTGGAAAACTAACAGATAAATTATTGAAGGATATAATTACATATTTCGGAATAATCATCAAATGCGATCCAAATACTATTGATGATATGATAAATGAAATATTATCAACTTATTATCGTAAGTCATCTATAAATTAAAATCCAGTACGTTAAGTTCACTCATCGGGATCAGGTTCCTGATGTAAGTGACGATATGTCAAGGATAATAAAACTTTGGAGGAAACACAAAGTTCAAGAAGCAGTTCGTTCAGTTCATGATGGCCTTTCTTCGACAGATATACTAGAAATATAATATATCTGGGGTATACAATATAAGTAATAATGTAGACTTTAATGCCGTAATGTCGTAGCAATTTGTTTCGAAGCGATACAAAATATATTTTTAGCATCAAAAATTAACTAAATGGTTGTGTTTCTTGCATATCCCATGAAAGAAACTGTTATTAAAAATAACAGATGTACTAGAATTAAAAATTTGCGCAGAAGTAAAATTATTGTCAGAGAAACGTGATGCTGAACATATGAAGATAAGTGAAGAAGCTGCAAGAAAATAGTCTAAAATTTGTTTGAAGAGATAGAAGGAATACTATATGAATAACTATATTTTATTATTATATTTATTAATATATATAGTAAATATTGGGTTGGCAACTAAGTACTTTCGGTTTTTACTGATAGAAAGCGTTGCTTTATATTTTGTATAACGTATGTTAGTGCTGTACTTTACCGTTTGTCGCGTGATACTAGTCACATTGACGTAACTTCAGAAGCAAGTAGTGCGTAATTTTTATTAAAGCTATTAGTTGTGGGTTAATTTTAAATGGAGTGCAGAAACGAAAATTTTCGACATATTTTACTACTTTATATCCGTAAAGGAAAGAAAGCCGCTGCGGCTCACAAAAAGATATGTGAAGTTTATGGTGCTAATTGCGTAACAGAGCGCACGTGTCAGAATTAGTATAAAAAATCCGTTCTGGAGATTTTTCCCTCAAAGATGAGCAACGTTCTGGTTGGCCTACTGAAGTTGATGATGACCAAATCAAAGTCATAAATGAAGAGGATCGTCATATAACTGTTCGAGAGGTTGCGGAGGGGCTACATGTATCGCACACAACAATTGAAAAACATTTAAAATGTCTTGGGCTAGTTAAGAAGCTTGATATTTGGGTACCTCACGAATTGAAAGAAATTCATTTAACACAAAGAATCAACTTTTGGGATATGCACCTTAGACGAAATGAAACCGACCCTTTCTTAAAAAGAATCTGGTGATGAAAAACGGGTCCTATACAGTAACATAGTTCGAAAACGATCATGGAGCAAACACGATAAACCAGCTCAAACCACATCGAAAGCTGAATTGCATCCAAAATAGATCATGCTGTCAGTTTGGTGGGATTACAAAGGTGTTGTGTTTTTTGAGCTGCTTCCAAGGAACCAAACGATCATTTCTGATATTTACTGTCAACAATTAATAAAACTGGATGAAGCAATCAAAGAAAAACGGCCAGAATTGTCAAATCGGAAAGGTGTAGTTTTCCACCAAGATAATGCAAGGCCTCACACATCTTTGGCAACTCGTGGGAAACTATTGGAGCTTGGCTGGGAAGTGATGCCACATCCCCCATACAGCCCTGATCTAGCACCATCTGATTACCCTTTATTTCGAAGTTTGCAGAATTGGAAAATATATAATTGATTAAAAACTATTCTTTGTTTAAAAAAAAGTGTTTTATTTTATACTACAAAATCGAAAGTACTTAGTTGCCAACCCAATACATAAGACAAGATACATATAAAATTTAGAAGTTAACATCTCAAAGATAACAGATGATTTACCCTTCCATTTTGCTAATGAAAAAATTGAGGAAGATACGAACCTCACGTCAATCGAATTGATAAATTTATTAAAAATCGACCAAAAGTGTCCAATATTAAACCAAGATGTCTGCAGTTCCTTTTGCATTTCCTTTACGTTGAAATGATTTGGAATTAAGCTGTTAAAAATATATAGTTTGTCGTTAGAATAGAAGTAATATTGTTTAAATTGTTACACAAATAATTAACTTAAATACATATTGTATAGAATTAAAAATTGTGAGTATAGTTTCCTTTCTTTTAATAAAGTTATTTTATAGAAAAGAGCAGTGTGGTTTCCTGTCGTAGAACTAGGATACCTATGTTAATAAGTTATATGCTCTACCGTAAAAAATATTATTTTGTTTCTGTAAATAAAAGTACACGCAATAATAAAATTCTAAATATATATATATATATATATATATATATATATATATATATATATGATGTGCGTAACGCTAAATAATGCAAATTAATGTAATTTTCAAGTTTTAATAAAATAATTTTTGTTTCGCCTGAACGCAAACTGAAACTAGAACCAAGACAAAGTTTATGCCAGATTCTGATTTAGGGTATTTTCACCTTTCCCTAAAACTATTGCATTATAAAAAAGAAAATAATAATGACAATACGTAAAAGTTCTACTCTTGTGTATTTTAACATTTGATTTTATACAGCCCTGGAATTATGAATGATATACAAATAACACAAAATTGTAAATAAATTACAAAAATAACAGATGAGAGAGTGAGTAAAGTGATTGGGGTTTTATTCTTTGGGGTCACACTAAATAATAAATGTTCCATCGGAAATTACAGCATATTCATTAATCAATATTTTTAAATTAAAGCCAGACACAATAGGGTCATTTATCTTTTGTAATTTTTTCTGTAAATATTTAATGCTCGAATTAATAACAGAATATTACTCCGACAGAAATTATTTTCCGGTCATTCTCAAAGATATTATTCAGAAATAACTTCAAGACTAGAACAGGCAACTTATCCGAAGATGTATAAAAGGAATCATAATTAGTTTCGCTATTTATATAATTAGTTTTATTAAATAAAGAAATACACAATGGAGATTTTTTAAATATGCAAAAGAACTTATCATTACAACGAGGAGAGAAGTTATTGCTAGGGGTTTGCAAACACTACACATTTATATTGAATACTTAAATTAAACTGGCAAATTGGTTATGTATATTTAAATGCCTAACCCATTTTCAAAATTACGTAATAATATACAATAAATCGGTAGTGTGAGGGAGGATTACAATCTGCAAACTTCCTACTGAGTACCTTAAATTTAGATCTAACGATAAATATATAACGCAGTACCACCTGTTACGTTTTACAATCCTCCGTTATAGTTCGGCAATACTTTACTGTTAGTGACTATGACATACAAACTTACCAAAAGTAAAAATATAGAACACAAATTTCGATTACGTAGTTGCACACTTAATTAACTTTGATTCAAAGAACCCGTTAAACGTACGCGTTATGTTATTCCAGCGAGAGGAGCTTTCGTTAGGAAAGCTTTTACGTTACTGTTCCACCAGTTTACCTTACCCCCACAGCGTCCGTAACCAGGCAACAGGACCACGCCCACTACCACTTTTCATCCTTCCACTGTCTGTACACTTCACGTGCGGATACGGAAAACTAAATATTATTCCGCTGAAAATTTCCACAATTCTTATGAAATATAGCTTTCTTTACGCATGAAAATTTTCATAACTATTTAACACTTACTAAAGTATAATTTTATAGCCTTCATGTGGAAATGAAAAGGGGATTGGTCGATCATACATATTTTATTGTCAAGTCTGAAATAACTATTCTCTCTTTATGATTTAGTTTTGGGTTTGGTATTTGCCAAATTTAATATTTTTCTTTTCATTTCCGTTTTATATAATAATAAAACCTGAGCTTGTGCAGACGGTTGAAATGAAAACTATTTCAAAGTAATTAGTTCGATGGGTCTGTTCATTGAAAGCTAGAAATCAATAGGAGATGAATAGTTAAACGACTTACATAATCAATTTAAGTAATTATTTATTTATGTTGTGCAGAGAAAATAAAAGATTAAACTAACATTTATTGAACCGTTTGAAGTACAGGAACATTTGTTAATATACAATAATATTCCCAAAATACGAATTCTTGCGAGTATACCCCTTTGAAAAAGTCGAGATATTTTTCAAAATCTAAAATTTCGAATTTAGGCTTTGCGGTACGTAAAACAGTAGTTCTGAACTAGAAGAATGCATACTTACTAGTTTTTATAGTAAAACCATTGAAATTTTGGACATAATCTAGTTACGAATCCAGAAGTTTAAATTTGGACAGAATTTCTCAAGTATTCTATTCTCTGAGGATTAAACCAGAAAAGTTAGATAAATTTACACATCAGATTCGTTTTTTGTACCTTCGAAAATGGCAACACACGGACATTTGTTAACATATAATTACTTTCCAAAAATACCAATTTTTTCGAGTACACCCCTTTGAAAAAATTAAGATTTTCGACGAAATAAAAAGTTTCGAATTTAGACTCGACAGTCCATAAAACGGTAGTTCTGAACTCGTAGAATACAAACTCACCGATTTTTATAGTAAAACCATTAAAATTTTGGAGATAATCGATTTACCAATTCAGAAGTTCACATTTTGACATGTTTTTCAAGTTTGCTATTCTCTGAGGATTATCCCAAACAAGTTAGATAAATTTAGACATCAGACTCGTTTTTTGTACCTTCGAAAATGCCAGCACACGGACATTTGTTAATATATAATTACTTTCCAAAAATACTAATTTTTTCGAGTATACCCCTCTGAAAAATTTGAGATTTTCGACAAAATAAAAAGTTTCGAATTTAGACTCGACAGTCCGTAAAACGGTAGTTCTGAACTCGTAGAATACAAACTCACTGATTTTTATAGCAAAACCATTCAAATTTTGGAGATAATCAATTTACAAATTTAGATGTTCACATTTTGACATGTTTTTCAAGTTTGCTATTCTCTGAGGATTAACTCAAACAAGTTAGATAAATTTAGACATCAGATCCGTTTTTTCTACCTTCGAAAATGGCAACACACGGACATTTGTTAACATATAATTACTTTCCAAAAATACCAATTTTTTCGAGTATACCCCTTTGAAAAAATTGAGATTTTCGACAAAATAAAAAGTTTCGAATTTAGACTCGATAGTACGTATAATGGTAGTTCTGGACACGCAGAATACAAATTCACTAGTTTTTATAGTAAAACCATTAAAATTTTGGAGATAATCGATTTACAAATTCAGACGTTCAAATTTTGACATGTTTTTCAGGTTTGCTATTCTCTGAGGATTAACCCAAACAAGTTAGATAAATTTAGACAACAGATTCGTTTTTTGTACCTTCGAAAATGCCAGCACACGAACATTTGTTAATATATAATTACTTTCCAAAAATACCAATTTTTTCGAGTATACCCCTTTGAAAAAATTGAGATTTTCGACAAAATAAAAAGTTTCGAATTTAGACTCGACAGTACGTAAACCAGTAGTTCTGGAATCGCAGAATACAAACTCACCAGTTTATAAAAAGCAGTGAATTTGTATTCTGCAAGTCAAAAACTACTGGTAGATATGTGGTTGTTGGCACTCATCTTAAAAGAGATGGTAAACCACGGCGAAAGCGATCGTCGAAAACGAGAACGCGGCGCAATATTTACAGCTAAGTTTTAAGCCGGCTGTTGAAAATTATTATAGAAATATCTACATCTAATGACAAAAAATAAAGAAGAACCAACTTTATTATTTATTATACACGAAACCATGAAAAAACTTTTTTTATAAATTTGGCTCCCCTTTATGTTTTTTGAAGTACTGAATCCGAAAATGAACTTTAAAATACCACAGGACGTAAAGTTTCATCGCATGTTTACTTTACGTTATTTATGCATTGTAAGCGTATAATAATACCTTGGTCTCTACACCTAATTAGTAGTAAATGCTCAAAGTGCACTTTTGAGTATCTGCGTGACTAATACAAAGAAAATCACTAAGGCATATACTTTCTAATCTGCAGGTGTATCTTTTACACGTACATTTAAATTTTTTCCCTGAAAGTCTTGGAGCTGTAAGTGAGGAACAAGGAGATCGTTTCCACCAAGATATAAAGGAGATGGAGAAGCAGTATCAGGGTCATTGAAATGTCGACATGATGGGAGATTACTGTTGGACCCTTCTACGAGTAACTCCAGAAGCATCATATAAAAGGAAAAGCTACACTCGAACTTTTAATATAAAGAGGTTGAGGAAATACAAAACTTTTGATTAATAAGGAAAAAACTGTTCGTATTCAATCTTACACTACCATTTGGTACGTAGACTTCCGCGGTCGTGGTCCATGCTATCTGCTTCTGGGTTTCCGGGCTGGAACCGCGTCACTAGTATATCTGCCGACGTTTTTTTCTCCAACCATAATATGCTGGAATAATATGGCTGGAACCGCGTCACTAGTATATCTGCCGGCGGTTAATTTCTCCAACCATAATATTCAGCGAACCATAGATCGACATCTTAATCCCAAAATCTCACAACTTAATACACAACTTACATCATCTCTCCCCCTCTCTAAAGCCCACCTACCCTATATACAAGGTGTTACTGACCGCATCAGTAGGGTTCTTCTCAAAACCAACATCAAAACCATCTTCAAACCCCATTCCAAATTATCTGACCCTTTTTCCGTAAAAGACCATGTTTGTTTAAAATCTCCTGGTGTGTACAGGATTCCTTGTTCATGCGGCAGGGCATATATTGGTGCAAAAAAGCGGTCTGTCGGCACTCGTGTTTCTGAACATGAGCGTTGTACTAGGTTGCTGCGCATAGCCGGTTCTGCACTTGCCGAGCATAGGCTGGAAACCGGGCACCATATTCAGTTTAATTCAACCAAGATCCTATCCCGCACTAACCATTTCTATGGTCACAAAATCCGTGAAACTATAGAGATCTTTAAGCACCCCAATAACCTTAACTGCGATGATGGCTACCCCCTACATAACGCTTGGCAATCCTGCATCTCTAATCTACCCAACCGCAACCGTAACGCTCCATTGACCCATGACCCATTATCCATATATAAACGCGTCCCCCATCGACTTACACCAGTTTCAGTGCAGTAGTTCAACCCTGAAGATGTCCCATACAAATGGGTACGAAACGTCGGCAGATATACTAGTGACGCGGTTCCAGCCCGGAAACCCAGAACAAAATAGCATACACTACCATTGTAATAATAAAATGTTCAATTTTTCAATTATACTCTGATAATAAATTACGTACCTTTAAATCTTAATTATATACAATATTTTAATACTATCATAGCCAAAAAAAGATAAAGATTGTGAAAAATCGGTACGTGGTAGAAAAAAATTGATTGAAAATTTGGATTCAGCACACCAAAATACATAAGAAACAGTTTGAACTTTGAAAACAGTTTTTAAGAAATATTTATTGGTTGGCCTGTGTTATCAAAATTGCTTCATAATTTCTTGGACTATTTTTATTTGAAGTATATTTTTTTTTCCATACTTTTTGTACAAAACATTAACTTTTTACTATACTAGTTTAGAACAATATGTTTGCAGGATAATTGGATAAACACGGATATCGATATGGGTGTCGAAAGTATATTTCTGTAAGTAAATAGCTATGTATGTATGTATATCCAATAATTTCCTTGTACACGATATCTTCTGTTTGCATGAATTTTAAGAACACACTTAAATTTTATGTAAACGTTCCTCTCGGTTTATGTTCGGTCATTTTACGACAAAATTTTTAAAAATAACCGAACCTTAATGTAAACTCTGTCTAAGGAGAAAACTGCCACGTCATAATGAAATGCATTTTTGAATAAGAATTTATAATTTTCTCATATATATTGTTCTTTACAAAACTTATTAGCATAGTTGTACTCGATCAATAAGGTTGATATATAACCCCTTTCCACAATTAACTATTTGTAAATTCTGTATACGCATTTCGACAACCAAGTTGTCATCATCAGCAGATAATTTCAAAGTGTCGCACCTGGTAAAACACGGCGAAAAAATTGTACGAAGTGTATTTTTCGTACAATTTTTTCGCCGTGTTTTACCAGGTGCGACACTTTGAAATTATCTGCTGATGATGACAACTTGGTTGTCGAAATGCGTATACAGAATTTACAAATAGTTAATTGTGGAAAGGGGTTATATATCAACCTTATTGATCAAGTCAATCAACCACAGGCTCCATCAAATTCAACTATAGTTGTACTCCATAATTTCATGCTTTACGTACATATGTTAATAATATGTCTATGAAAAGGAATGGAAAATGGCACGGTTTTATCAGTAATAATTAAATTAAATAATAAAACTTTATACTTTATATATTATGATTAAATTTAACCTTTATTGATTTCAGATGATTCTATCAGATTCTTTAAATACGTATTAATTAAATTCTATTGAATAGGAAAACTATGGATTAACACTGATCATTCTTTGGTTTTTGTCATTTCATGTTTCAATAGTTTAAATGACATGAGGATAATTTGGGAGAAAGGAGAGTACTAGCACCATCTTTCGGAGAAATACTTCAATTAGCTTTAATCTAATTGATTTCTGACTTTTGATTCGCAAGTTAGAACAATATGAATAGTATCCAAATGGAAGATCCTAAATTCGTAAACTCACGGTTACTGGTGCATTAGTAAAGTTAGGGTGAGAATTCTCCTGTGAATGCCATAATTTATCACTGGGTTGGCAATTTATATTTAGATGGTGTTCTGAGCATAGAAGATAATGTACGATCAGAAACATCAAAAATAGTAACAACTTCATAAATTATCACTAGTACTAAGAAGAATTGACAGGAAAAAGACAACTAGGATAGCGAGCATATTGACTGAATGAGTATATTAAATGTTACATGTAGAACTGGGCGTGCTCGAAGCGTTAGCAATGCGGATGTTGTGAATCTCGAATTATGAACAAAAAAGCGTCAAAGAACGTAGTTGAAGCTTGAACCACTATGTTCCTGAATCCAAACTAAAACAGATTCAGATCATGACAGCCATTCCACAAAGAGAAACATCTTCATTGGCTGGTAAGGTAATGGCTATAATCTCTTCGGTATTCATAGGACTACATTACTCTATGAAACGAATTCAAGAAAGTAGTTTCGAAACAAAAATCTAAAATGGTCCACAAAAAAGGTTCTCGTTCATTAATGTAACTTGCCTTTTCCCACCAGTTCTTGGAAAAAAATCGTGTCAGTTGAAATTCTTCATTGTATTCGACGAATCTAACCCCCTGTGTTTTTCATTTATTTTTCAAACTTAAGCTTTTGCTTGGTAGAAAGGAGTTTCGGGGAAGATGGGAAGAACTTATTACAGTAAGTTATAACTATAGGAGATTTTCTTAAAATCGTTACAAATATGGCATTGTAGCAATTCATCGGCGTTTCCCCATGTGCATGGGAGTTGAAAAAGAATATATTGTAGAGCATGAAAAATTGCATGTCTTCTTTTTAAATCAATCTTCTTCTTTTGGCAATATGTACGAGGGAGCGTTCTTATATTCGCGGAATGAGCGGGTTGTAGAAGGGTGAGTAGGCGCATTGGGGGCGTGGCCTGTGCAGCGACTCATGATTAGTATAAATACGAAGTTTCATTGTTATTAGACAGTTAGTCTTTGAGCTATCGTCAACCAAGTAACATAATCAGGAGTGAAAAGTGAAATATGGAAAAAATCGAATATCGTGCCGTTATAAAGTTCCTTACCAGGCAAGGAAAATCAGTCGCGACCATAATGAATGAGATGTCATTGGTTTACGGCGACTCTTGTCCAGGAAAAACCATGGTGTACAAGTAGCATAGTTTATTTAAACAAGGAAGGGAATCCCTTGAAGACGACCCGAGGCCGGGCAGGAGCATTGAGGTGACCACGCCAGCACTTATCCAAACAGTTGAACAAATTGTACTCGAAGATGCTCGACTAAAGAAGAAACAACTCGCAGAAATGGTTGGAGTATCCGATACAACAATTTTTAAAATCCTACACGATCATCTCGGCATGTCTAAGGTCAGCGCAAGATGGGTGCCGAGAATGCTCACGCCGCCGCAAAAACAACAGCGCGTAGAGTGTTTGCGTGCATTTTTGGACCTCTGTAATGAAGACAAGGATGGTGTATTGAGTGGAATTGTTACTGGAGACGAAACTTGGGTTCATCATTATGAACCTGAGTCCAAACAAGACTCCATGCAGTGGCATAAAAAGGGCACAGCACCTCCCAAGAAATTTAAAGTGTCACAATCAGTTGGGAAACTCATGGCTACGGTATTTTGGGACTCAGAAGGAATATTGTTGATTGATTATAAAGATAAAGGTGTTTCTATAACCGGAAAATATTACGCTTCAATATTAGAGCGACTAAAAGAAGCCATTAAAGAGAAAAGACGGGGAAAATTGACAAAAGGTGTTCTGCTTTTGCACGATAACGCGCCCGTCCACAAGAGCCGCGTTGCGTTAGTTGCCCTGCATAAGGTGGGATTCGAAATTGTGAATCACCCACCCTACAGCCCAGACCTGGCCCCGAGTGATTATTACCTGTTTCCGAAAATGAAAAAAGAGCTGCGGGGTAAAAAATTTACTGCCGATGATGAAGTCAAGGAGGCAGTTTCGGCGTATTTTGCAGATAAAGAGAAATCATTTTTTTATGAGGGTATAAATAAATTAATTGAGAGATGTGAAAAATGTATCCGTCTTGCAGGTGAATATATTGAAAAAGAAAAATAATTTGGTTTTTTTATTTCCACCTCTTGTCCCCCATTTCGAGAATATAAAAACGCTCCCTCGTACATACGTATATACTTTTTATTATGCAAATAAATTAAGCCTAGAACTTATATTTTATTATTCATCTATCTACTATTCTTCAGCAATAATAAAAAAATTTACTTTTAGAAGCATAAAATTTATTATAAATTTTTAAATTAAATTTTACGGAACATATATAATCTTAATTCTAATGAATTTTTAAACAAATTTATAATATTTCAAAACAATTTCTAGGTAGTATCTTCAAAGTTTGTAGTCGACATAATAACTAAAAGAAGACAAAATTCAGAAAACGAACTATTCTGATGTAATACCAGATCAAATCAATTTAGTCTAGCCTATCAATCTCACTATAAAAATGTTATACGCAATTCCATAAAATTCAATTTTCAGTTTCTCTACGCTCACTACGTCAGCGAGGCAGCCAAGATACTTATATATCATAGTTTCCCATTCGATGTATCTTGCTTAAAATGCTTTTTATTTAAAAAAGCCCCTCGGAAACTTATTTTTTTCAACTTAATTTTAAAGTATCGAAATAATTGGAGTTTATTAACCTTAGTTTAGATGTAGGTTAAGCAGAAACTTACTTGAGAAACTCAGAAACAAGTATTTTCCACTTAATTTTAAATTAATAACTCCAAACTTGTTCAAAAGCACATAATACTTGCTCGTTATCCGTAGATAATACACATTTACTTCATAATTTTTGGGAAATATAATGTCGTTTGTTTAAGATTGAATAGGAACTTATTTGAAGGTTTTATGAAAATTTAGTATATATAGATTGATATTAAATAATAATTTCTGGACTGACTACGTTATAATGAGCCTGAAAAGTTTCTGGTAGACAAAATTGAATATGTTGACAATGGGTACAACTGTCTTGTTTATATGTATCTAAATTGTCAAAGTTTGAGATTTGTAAGTTTGTAAGACGGTGATCGATCAGTTATAATATTAAGTATATTCGTATTTTGTAAAAGAAATTTTTGCTGATACGACAGAAACAACTTTTGGTGACTTGATTGTAGAGTATTGAGAGAAGAAAATCAGATATCAAAGATAAAGTTCCCTCTGGAAAACTAATTTTTGTGACCACTTCAGAAAACATCGATTTTGTCCATGATATTTTAGAAAATCGATGAATTAGTCTCAGGCGTGTTGCAGAAGCATTGCAGATTTTCTCTTAACATGTCTTTTACATAGTTCATAGGAAAAATTCAACAGAAATCTTGCCAAAGTTGTGCTTTTTTTGCAAGAGTAGTACTCTAGCTCATTGCATTGCAAAAAATTTATGAAAATGGTTTTGACTTGGTTATCTGCTTACTCTATTCTTCAAACTTAGCACTGTCAGACTAATATTTACCCCAAAATTCAAGAAACATTCAAGTGTAAAAGATTTTTACAAATAGTTGTCACATCTGCTTTTGAGGAATGGTTTCTAAACAAAGAGCTTCTTTTAAGCCCTAGAAATTTCTTCATAAAGGTTTTGCTAAGTGGGTAGTTCTAAAAGGATATTATTTTTTTCAACAGGCTGTGACTGAAACCCCCAGAACTGCCTTGACCTTGCCTGCAGATGAAACGGTCTTCGTCTTCCTATTTGAGTCCATCGTTTTGATTGTTCTTTTGCCTCGGGTGTGAAGTGATGGACCCACATTTCATCCGTGCTTATGAAACGGCGCAGAACTTCTGCTTTGTTACTGTGAAACTTCGCTAAACACTCAATTGAAACATATTCACGACACTGCTTTTGCTCGAGTGTGAGCAAACGCGGCACCCATCTTTCATACAGTGTTCTCATGTACAAATTTTCAGATAATATGCGATGTACCGCACTTTTTGAAATGCCTACTATATCTTCTAGCTGGTGCACTTTCAGTCGACGATCATTCAGTACCGCTTTGTGGATTTTCTTCACCATTCCTGAAGTCGTCACCTCATTTGGTCGATCACTGCGGTGCTCGTCTTAGCAGCTCGTACGGCCTCGTCTAAATTCTGCTATCCAATATTTCACTGCTTTAAACGAAGGAGCAGACTCACCCAGAGTAGAATCCAGTTAAGCTTTTATATCGGTTGGGCTGAGGCCTTTCAAATAAAAGTATTGTATCACGTAACGATTACCAATTTTCTCCATTTTACAAATTCACTGAAAACGTTCATTATTGTTGGCTGCCAAACAAATACTGAACAACATGGCGTCTTTAAACTTGTAACATATGCTTCATAGATTGCGTACTTTCTAATACGGTGATATTTTTCAAACAACTACCGCCATCTCTATGTCGGGCCCGGTAGTTACGGGACCACCCTCGTATAAGAACAAGAACAATTTAATTTATTGCTCTTCTGTTATTGTTATTGCTATTCTCAGACACAAACATAAGTCATACACAGTCATGAATTAGGTTCTTCTTGTTATTTGCTATATGTAGGAAAAAGAATTTGTTTCATTGCTCTATTGTTGTTGTTATTGTTATATATATATATACAGGTACACACACGCACACAACACAGACACATACACAGGTACAAACACAGACATACATATATATTTTTCGATTAATAAACGGTTATCAAATTTAGTATTAGAACGTTTATTACTTTTATATTTGGTACGTTAACATTTGTTTTACTTTATACGTACGTATGTATATTAAAAATCTTTTCAAATATGTGCAGCGATAAAGCACGTATTTGTTGTTCATTTACACACTTGGTTTCAGAAGTATATTTATGAGCAGATGTTCGTTTTCCAACAAACCCAACCACAACAGATATCTCGACCACGCGAACACGGACGAGCGAGCATCACGTACATGCTTTACAAGTCTGGTTGTTTTAAAAATAAAGATTAGAAACGAATTTCGTGCACTATCTACATTACTTTTTGATTTTATACCTCGGTTTCTCGAACGTGACAAAATAAATTTAGTGACAACTTTTAGGCAACTGCACAAAATTTAATAGAATAATTTAGAGGTGCGAAATTTTCCAAAAATTTATATTCGATTCGATCCGAGTCCGAGGTAAATTTCTGGGATAAGTTTGGGATCGAAATCGTTCTATGAATGTTAATAAAAATCTTATTTGTTTATTTGTTTCTCAACTTGACAATCCTTTAAAACATAATCAAAATCAAAATCTGTGTTCATTCTGATCGTAAGGACGGTTTTAACTTGTTATGAAACATGGAGAATGTGAGATATTGATCAATGATTAAGTATCTACTATCAAAGAACGAAAAAATGAAAAAGTCAACTTTGGGAAAGCGGCAATTTCGATTGCAATCAGAACAATGTAGATTTGAGTTTAAACGTGTCAGGATCAATAATATTTGATGAACAATAAAACTGAAGCCAAAACAACGCGTTTATTCCAGAAAGTATTAAGAAGATAACCGTCTAATAAAATTATTGCATTTCATATGAAACAATGGTTTTGATTTTGAATAATTAACTGAGTATCAAGAAATTATATCCAAGATGGATGCTGCGTTTGTCGTCTGTAGATGAAGAACACATTTTAGCTCATAATTTACTGTTAAAATATTAATATATAGTTCGAAATAATTCTGGTGCCAAACAATAACGGTTAATGAAGTTTGCGTACACCAATATACACCCAAAATGAAGCATTAATTGAAACAATGGGCTGACGCTAGCACCATTACTCCGGAGTAGGCAAAGATCATACTCTTGGCCAAGAAGGTTGTGGCTATTGTCTTTTAGACTGCAGTGGGATTCTTACCATCTATTATTTTTAAAAAGATAAAACATAGAGAGATGAATGTTATAAATCCACTTCACTTAAAGGAAAAATTTGTGCTTTTTATTTAGAATAATGCCTGTGCTAACACGTCGATTGTTTCAATGGCAAAAATTCATGGACTACATTTGTGCTTTCCGGATCCTTTTCCTTTTTGCCCAAAGAAACTTAGTTCAAAAGATTTGGATCGAATAGGAATCTAATCACTAAAACTATGGTATATTTCGAACAGTTTGGTGAACCTTACTTTTCTAGAGGAATGAAAGGACTTGAATATCGATAATTTAATCTGTCGATGTTCAATATCTGAACACATTATTGTATTTAACGTATTTGGACAAATTTTAATGTTATCTTGTTGGGATGATGTAAAACGCTGCTTTCATAAAACAACAGAAATTAAAAATCTATGCATGGACTGGATTAACACGTCCAAAATATCTTGGGGAATTATATCCCATTCTTTTGTGATAGCAACTCGTAATACTTAAAACGTTTTTGGCGACATATTGCTTGGAACAGCACGATTTCTCATAATATCTCAAGCGTGTTCTATTGTATTATCATCTGGAAAATTAGCTGGCCACACCTTTTTCTCTATACCAACTTTATCAATCTAGCTGTTGACGATGGTTATCAGGCTGGAACGAGCATTGTCGCTTACAAAATAAAAAATTTTCTCCCATTACTGCTATATAAGAGAGAACGATGGATAGCAGATATTCATACAGACCGCTCTGGGTAATGAGAACTTAATTTTCTATAAAGTAAAGATGGTTGCGTAATGTGGTAAATATCACGACCCATATCATTACGCTACCAATCTCATATTGAGGTTTAATCCAGATAAATGATGAGCGATTGTATGTGCCGGGCTCACACCAAATCCGAATACGTCTATTATCTGGCTGTACAACAAATTCTGATTTGTCACTGAATAATACTCGTGCCCATTTATTATAACCCAATTGTAGGCTCGTTTGCCCACATTCTACGAACCTTTTTATGTCATGCACTAAACAGAATGCGAACTAACGCTCTTCGTGCATATAAACCAGACATGTGAAACCTATTTGTTTATTATTTGCGTTACTGGTAACTTTCCAATGATAGTAGCAAACACTTTTGGACTCTTAATTACATCTAGAACTTCTATGTCTACGTGTCGATTGCGAAAGATATTGATCGTCTCTTTGTGTTGTTAGTTAATCTTGTTCTTGTTTTCGTAGAGTATATACAGTTTCCAAAAAACAATTCCGAAGTCTAGAGATTACGTTTCGGATAACTTCACACACTTCAGAAATATTTTGTTGTTTCCCATTTTTAATTAAGCTATGGCTTCGTGATGTATTTACAGTAAAATTTGTTAATCTTGAGTGCTAATCATAAAGTTGAACTATCAGATACTTAACGAGAAGTTAGTTTAGAAGTATAAGCGTATTTTTATACATTCCAAAGATGATTGCTTTAACACATGGTTAAACATGTTGGGACCTTTCTGTATATTTTTCTTGTTAAAAAGGCTCAAAAGTAGTTTATAGAAGTATTTGTTTGTGTTTTATTAACTGGCCCTCTCATCAATTATATAGAATGTTTATTAGTTTGGGCAGTTCGAGTTGTTATTTTTGGCTGTTTCCGTTGTTTGGGCAATTCATGTATTTCGATCTTTCGGTGGCTACTGTCGCTCTCAGGGTTGTCCTAAGGACTACTCTTTGCCAAACACATTGTTATAGCCATAGAAGTCAGACAAATTGCAGAGCTACAGTAATGAGTTTAATAAAGGACAGTCCTTATCAAGACTACCATGAATATGGTAGTAGAGTAACTGCCGAATCTTCGAAACAATGAACACAGCCCAACGAAGAACTCAAATTACAATCCATCGTCAGCAATTAAAAAATTGCAGATCCCGAATAATTTATATAGCAATTAAATTTATTTATTTATTTGCCGAGATATCTTGTGTAACACATATGTTAAACAATAACAATAAACTAGAAATTTCATTCTCAAAATTGAAATTTTGAAACCGCATGTTCTTGAAGGAACGTTTAACACGTCGTATATGTCTATAAAGAAGGACTTCGAGTAGATCTTAAAGGGGATGATGCTATTAATAGAGAAGCGTTGAGAATTGGAAACGAAATCAATTTATCATGGCGTATTATTTCTAGCACGAAGTATAAATAATTTTTGTTTATCAATAGTATTCAGTACTTTTTTATGACAATTTAATGTATCACACATTGCTACAAATCGATAACACACTTCAAGCAGCGTATTTTTTAACTTCTTGATATTATTAAAAATGCCAAGTTGTTAGGGATTTGGGTATTACACTTGACTCCAAATTATTATTCAATATCCATATAAATAATATATCCAATGCTGCATTAAAAACTTTGGGTTTCATAATTAGAACCACCAAGTCCTTCTCGTCAATCGACAGCATAATACCACTTTATTTTGCCTTTGTTAGGTCGAAACTCGAATATGCGTCATTGGTGTGGTCACCTCTTTATAGAACACATATCCATGTGCTGGAATTAGTGCAAAGGAGCTTTCTGAAGTACCTCTACTTTCGCCAGTTTGGGAACTATCCTCCTCGGGGCTACAGCCACATTAATCTACTAACTACATTTAACATAGAATCATTAGAGCTCCGTAGACACCGCAATGAAATAAAATTTCTTTACCATCTTCTACATAATGGAATAGACGCACCTGAAATTCTAGCAAAGATAAACTTTTTGGTTCCCAGGCAAGCGATTAGAATAACGAACACCTTTTGTCTGCCCATTCCAAGGACAAATGTAATGATTGGATCGCCGGTCTACCGAATATGTAATAACTTTAATAATTTAACAGCCGTGGATATAAACTATAGTCCTTTACCAACGATTTTACGCCAGTGTTTGTAGTGTATAGGTGTGTTTATACTTCTTGTGGTGGTGGGTCTTACAAATAAGTATTTAATCTTAATTAGTATTTAAAGTATTTAGAAAATTTAGTGTTCACTGTAAGTCAACGCAGAAGTAATTAGACTTAAAAGTTGTCCTGTAATAGGATTGTAAATATCTGTTGGGCAAATATATACATTATTATTATTATTATTATTATTATTATTATTATTATTATTATTATTATTAGATAACCATTCGAATATGTACGAAAATTACCACAAGAAAATAGCACATATTTATGGACTTGGTTAAATGAAAGGTCCCAATTTTCTTATATAAAACTTTTGAAATTCTTTTTGTTGTAAAACGAACTCCAGTTTAAGCAATTTACCATGCTTTAATCACTGAAGGTTGGTACATATATAACCCCTTTGCACATTAATTTTCGTATTCTATATACGTATTTCGACAACGGTATAGATCGTGTGCGGAATTTGTTTTCGTACGAGTATTTTGCCGTAGTTTTCCAGGTGCGACACTATTTTAATTATCTGGTCATGATAACAACTTAGTTGTCGAAATACGTATACAGAATATGAAAATTAACGTGGAAAGGGGTTACATATCAACCTTCTGTGATTAAGTTAATCAAGGCATCATCAAAAATTACCTTATCATTCCTTGTGTATAAAACCAATTGCTAGATCTGACCAAAATCTACCCTTTTTTCTAATATTTATTAATTACTTAAGTTATGAAATGTAATGACATACATAGTGTTTAACAAGCGTCTGGCACAACTCAAGACGTTCTGCCTTGCGATATTTTAAAATTTTTTGTC
Source organism: Dermolepida albohirtum (assembly GCA_031893035.1). Lineage (NCBI taxonomy): Eukaryota > Metazoa > Arthropoda > Insecta > Coleoptera > Scarabaeidae > Dermolepida > Dermolepida albohirtum. Next base: position 155,117 of record JAVIWB010003439.1, read on the forward strand.
TCGGATGATTTTCGGAATTACGCTTTATTTCGAAGAAACAGGGCGAGAAAGGTTTTCGAAAAGAAAGCAGTAGTTTATTATTTAATATTACATGTAGAGATTCTTAATCTATAAAACTTCGGAAGATGACAACCACCAGATAGGATGCTTACATCTAGATTTCTCCTTATTAACTGCCGAAACCTTTCCAAAATACAAGTGTTGTTCTTTATTGCATTACATCTATTAGAGCTTTTGCAAATGTTCAATTATCAAACAAAAATACGAGAGTCAATAAATTTTGGTAAATTCAAAAGAGAGGAAAAAGTATGTCAAAATAGTAATGTAATCAATAACGTACGAAACCTACTGTTAAACTAATGGTGTTTTCGATATTTAGACTGACTTAGTGCGACTACGAATGATTTCCATTTTTTCTAATCGGAGTGTTGTTAAAAATATAAAAATGAATTTCTGGACATTTCTTGTATTTGTTAGAACTAGTGCAATTCACAACAGTATTACTTAGGTTGAGTTAATAGTTTTGAAAATATCTAAACCTTTATCGTCCTGTATCTTCAAAATAAAGTGTCTTTCTGAGGACAAAAAAATATTAAAATTGCCCAAGAAATAATTCTCTAGATTTTTGTTGCATTCTTAATAAACAGATTGTATAATATTATAAGTAAAAAAGTTTATGAAGCAGTCTTATTTAATAATTATAGTTTTTACACACTACATTGAAATGCACGAAATTTTTAAACAAATATGTATATTAATGGATCGTCATTAGCATCAATTACTATCCTTAATCTTCTAAAAATGGAAAACACCCGACTTTTAAAATTAGTTTATCTAAGAAAGCTTCACAAGAATTTATATTACTTTCATCGATTCAAAATTCCAAATACTTTTGGCCATCTTAGTGCACACATTCTATTGTATTAATACCCACGTCATTGTAAAACTAATATTGTATTCCTAGAATCATTGTATGACTATGTTTGCAGCATGAACTGAGTAATTATCATGCTGAGATATGTACATATGTGCTTCCAGGATAGACTTTCATTAATTATTCCGTAATAACATTTTCTAAAATAATGCAGTTAGTAAAGTTGTATTAAAGCATTTGCTTGTTCACATTATACAATAGTTTTCGTTTCTGTAAATATAATGTTTCCGTTCTAAGAGACAAGGATGTTCCAATGAAAATGCTTTCAGGATGATTTTCTATCACCACTATAGGAAAACTAGAAAAGCACACATCTTTTCTTAGCGAAAAATCTAATTTAGTGTCTCACCTGATACATTAAAGAAAGGATGTTTAAAATTAATAATTCCCTGTAACTAGTTTTGCTTCAATAAGTTTTGATTAAGTTGTAAACAAAGTTATTTAGGTGTATCGATTTTTTGGCATTTATTTTTAAACTTATTGTTTGGTAATTATAAAGCCATTTGCATCAATTTACAAGTAAGATTTATAAAGGTATGTACCTGTACTGCATAATACATTACAACCCATTTGAAATATTGATGATAGTCGCTTTTATTGATACGCATTTAAAAATGCTATTATCATGTCAAACGGACTAAATTTAGACTCGCATTAATTATGTACCTTAATAAATTTCCACTTGCTCGTCTCTCTATTTTTAATGAGGGAAAATTGTACGTATAAACGCAAATGGTGAATCATTAGGTGAAAAGAGATGTTGTTCGGCAAACAAAGTAAATCCTTCTTTATCGTAGACTTATTCCATGTATATGTATATACCAGGTTGTACAGTTTTGTCATTCGATAGCAGATGGCGCTATTAAGCTCGTCGTTTTATTTTTCTAAAAATTGTACTACTTTTTATGAACACTTGTGAAGTTTTCTCATTTTATATTTTCTCATTTGTATATTTACGATTATCGCTTTTTACAGGTGTTCAAAGTTGACGTGTCACAGTATTTTTTTCACAATGAAAAAAATCGAAAATCGCACAGTGACAAAATTCTAATTTTTGGAAGGTGTAGCACAAAAACAAATTCTTAAAAGATTGTTAAAAATATATAAAGATTCTTGACCTTCAATGAGAATAGTAGAAAGATGAGTTGCTGTCTTTAAACGTGGCCACATAAGTCTTGAAGACGACTCACGTAAAGGTCAAAAAAGTGCATCAACCAACACCAGAAATCGTAGCAAAAATACAGAATATGGTTTTTGAAAGATCGTCGATTAACCGAGAGATATTTAGTAGAAGCCCTAAACATCTCTTTAGGCAGTGTAAGCAATATGTTGCATGATGAGTTTCAGAAAGCTGTGTGCAAAATAGTTGACCGCACTCGGTAACAATTGAACAAAAAAGTATTTGAGCGCGACATTCTCGACATTCGAAACGCTTTAGAAAGAATAACAACGATTTTGTCGGTCGTTTCACCACTATGGATGAGACTTGGGTCTACCACAATGATTCTCAATCAAAATAAGAGGCTAAGGAGTTGTGTGAACCCGATACTTCGGTTCCGAAGCGAGTTAGGGTACAGAAGTTGACTAAGAAAGTGTCAGCATCAGTTTTTTTGCGATGCAAAAGGAATTTTGTTCGTGGATTACCTCCAAACTGGTGAAACAATAAGCTTAGATTTTTATTGTAAACTTTTCGACTAGCTAGATGTAAAAATTCGTGAGAAAAGGCCTAGTTTACACAAGAAAAGAATCATTTATCGTCAAGAAAATGTACCCTCTTTCACAGCTCAAAAACAATCACCAAAATCAGTGCATTTACAAATTGTTACAACATCCAGCTTATTCCCCAGATTCATCACCCACTGACTTCTGGCTGTTCTCATATCTTAAAAAATGCTTGCGTGGAAAACGATTTTCATCGAACGAAGAGGCATAGCAGACGTGGAAGAGTATTTGGACAACCTTCCGGATCCTCACTTCGGGGATGGAATCCGTAAATTAGAGAATCACTGGAACATATGTATTAAAGTTCAAGTGGGTTATATTGGACAATAAAATCTATTTCAAATCAGAAAATCGTGTTTTTCTTATCCAATGATAAAATTTATTCAACAAACTGGTATATATACATATACATATATATATATATATATGAGCGATATTAGATTCTCGGGCTCTCCGCGATGTTGAACAGAAATTCTCGAAAGAATTGGCGTCTCGACGTTTCGATGACATCTCAATCATCTTCTTTAGGAGTTGTTTCGTAGTAATGCGTCAACCTGAAACTGTTTCACAATATTTTATTTTTCGGTAAAGAGAATGACCACAATTTTTTTGTTACCATACGATATTTTCGTCACTCGCATTGCCTTCGTCTTCGAAGAGCTAAATTTTGTTTTGCGCTTTGGTAAACATGTTATAGAAGTAAAATCAGATTCTTTCACCTTCCGAATTGTTATTAATATAGTATTCACTTTTAATCTGCTTGGGCATCTTGTAGCATCATAAAATCCCGTGCATCAAGGCATAAAGTATTCAAAAGGATAAAAAACTTTCCTCACTCGAAAGTGTTAGTGCAGAATGATACAAACTGCAGCTGTACGATTCCCAGATATTTTCTATTGCATTTACATGCTTAGCGGGCTCGAGGATCTTTATAACAACATCGTAGTTGGTTTCAGTAACGGCTGAGGTGGTGCATTCTGATTTTGGAACATTTTCTGCAACATTTGTAATTATAACCTTTGTAATTTATGTCAATGTTCACAAGTGTTCGTTCATTAGAATACACTGGCTTGACTTTGGCTCTCAAATTATGGGACGGATATGGAAGAGGTGCGCCATGTGTTACACATAGTGCTAGAGCCCTTGTCGTAGCACAAAATTTACTAATTATCATCTCTTCTCTTACATCGCGGAACCACAGTGCACAATAAGAAAAGCATCTTCAGAGTAAAACAGGAAAAGTTTGTTTTGAATACTCCGACTGGAACTTCTCCCAATTATTTTTAATTCAATTCGAAGAAATTAAATGAAGTGAGTTAAACATTACAATACACTTTAATAAAAATAATAACGTAACAATACTAATATGATATTTTAATCCTAACCCATGATGTAAATTTTACTTGTTATATTCAGCTTAGTTATGTTATGTTTTAGAAGTCACAATCTATGCTTTACTTACACGTTTTTTGGTAATACGCTGACTGTGGTGGTTCTATAGTATAAAATAATTCTTTCTACTTTCTATTATATGTGGGCAAGGTGAAAAGTTCTCGGCCTGATAATGAAAGACTACGATTTAAATTTTAAAAATGATTTTATTTTTCTACATAGTCTCCCTTGAGTTCAACACACTTGGTCCAACATTTTTCTAACATCAATATTCCTTCTCGGAAGTGAGAGTCTGGAAGGCTGTCAAAATATTCTTCTACGGTCCTTTCAACTTCTTCATTGGATATGAATCGCTTTCCAGAAACAAATTTTTTCAAATTTGGGAATAGATGGAAGTCTGAGGGTGCCAAATCAGGAGAATAGGGAGGATGGCTGAGCAAATCGTACCCCAAATACCGCAATTTTCCCATTGTCAACTCACCCTTGTGTGCGGGTGCGTTGTCCTGATATAAAATGATTCTTTTCTTTTTCAAACCAGGCCTGTTCTCGCAAATTTTGGTACGCTGCATGACTTTTCCGGCAGATGCGATCGACTTCGCTTTCTTTGGCGCTAAACTACTTGCTTCCACCCATTGCTTCGACTGCTGTTTCGTTTCTGGTGTGTAGTGGTGGACCCATGTCTCATCCATGGTGAAAAATCACCGCATAAAATCGGTCGGATTCTTGTTAAATCGGTCCAAAAAATGCTCCGAACATCGTTTACGCATTTGCTTTTGATCGACATTCAGCAAATGCGGCACCCATCTTGCGCAGAGCTTTCTCATCTCTAATTCTTTGTGCAAAATGTTTCGCACCCTTTCTTCCGATATCACCACAGCCTCAGCTATCTCACTCACTTTCACTCGCCTATCGTCCAACACAATATCATGTACTTTTTCGATGATTTCTGGTGTGGTTGCGGTTTTTGGCCGTTCTTCACGTGGGTCACCTTCGAAGGACGTACGACCACGTTTAAATTCAGCTGCCCACTTTTTAACGGTTGACATCGAAGGAGCAGAGTCCCCGTATACTTTTGACAACTTCGGATGAATTTCCATAGGGGTTAAACCATCCAAAATAAAGAATTTTTTAACAGCACGATATTCAAGTTTATCCGTTTAAAAAAATAACACGCACGACGTCTATTACAAAAATTCTTGCAAACAAACTACTTGAGAGAACAAGTTGAAAGTTTTCATATGAACTAAAGACACATGCAGCTACGCAGGAAACATAAATTTCTGTTAATTATAACGCCATCTCTGTGTCAGGCCGAGAACTTTTCACCTTGCCTACGTATATTAGCCATAAGTTTCTTATGAGGAAATCACAAAAATATTTCTTTTGATAGACGAACTTGACTAGAATTTAAATTGTTTTTGTTTTATGATATTTCTTTGCTAGTAACAACTATGTTTTTTTACTCTCACCAAGTTTCCTGTTTTTTATATTTCTATATATATATATATATATCCTCACGAAAAGTTAGAACTTTTAATCTTAACGGTTATCTAAATGTTTATTTATAATATTGATCGAATGCATTATTTGAAATTTATTTAATTTTGACACTGCAATATCAAAAGAAATCATTTACTTATTATGCGTATTTTGCATTCTTTCATAATATTTAAATAAGAACATTATATTTGATGCGTAGTATCATAACCTCGTGAGTAGAGAGAATAATTTTCTATAATTGAATAAAATGGGAACCATACAATCAACCTCTTCTCACATCAAACGAAAAGGGCAAAAAGAAGAAGGCGTGATGAGCCATTACCACAATCATAAGCACACTCTCCACTGTACACCAGTTTCCACATATATTCAATCGATAACATCTGCCGACATTCAACAATGGATTATCAGAACGCCAGAATCTGAAAATTGCTGGAGTAATGGTGCGTTGAATTATCTGCAGATGACATAATTATTAGAAGATATTTATATGATTTACGTGATAATTTCTTATTCGCACATCTGGAAATTTTTGTAATATCTTGATTTAGTAACAAAATAAATTTAATAACTTCCTTCACGAGCAATACATCTGTAAATACATACTTTTATATCATAACTATAAATTAGATTATGAAATAAAAATTTCATTTACAAAAATATACATCTGTAAAAGTTAGGTAATAATTTATTAAATATTTGCTTTCACGTCTTTCCTAAAATTGAAAAAAATAACAGTTCTCATTCACGAGTTTTTTACTATGCCACAAATACGTTGTTAATATTTACTACACAACCATTCATGCGCTTCTCGGGATCGCATTTGATGGCCTGCTGTCCGCGAAATTTTCTGTGGTCTACCTTGTCGTTTATACAAATGTTAGTAGTCAAAGATATTATCTCGCACCATGAGCACGGGAATAATAATGATAATAATGCCTCTTCTAATTGACCGCGTTGGCGAATGTTTAGGCATGGATTATTCTTATTGTATAGCATGGATTTTTCACGCACTTAGCCTACGTTGGAAGCTCTTTATTCAACCCCCATAATTATGAGTTTGAGTTCAGGTTAGTTGTCATTAATGTCTATGTTTTTTCATACTTACTTTTGTAGTTAATGGCAAATGAAATCTTGTATTCAGATACCTCCTGGCGATTGGGCAGAGTTTAATATACGAATGTGGTCTCAGAAGTACTCAACTCAACAAAGGAAACACCAGAATTTTGGAAAGAAATATATTTATTTTTCATCATAATCTCCTTTCAGCTTTATAAACTTTTCCCAGCGATGTTCAATAAGTTCGATACCCTTTTTATAATAAGAATTGTCTTGATCCTCAAAATAGTCATTCACTGCCGATATTATTTCTTTATCGTTGGAAAATCTTCGACCACTGAGCCATTGTTTCAAGTTTGGGAGTAGAAAATAATCGGAGAAAGCTAAATTTGGCGAATAGGGTGCATGAGGTAGCAATTCAAACTAATTCATTAATTCTGGTATTTGTAATAACAGATTTGTGAGCTGATGCATTGTCTTGATGAAACAACACTTTCTCAGTCAAATGCGGCCGTTTTTGCTTGAATTCTTCGCTCAAACGTTGAAATAAGTTCACATAATACTCGCAGTTGATAGTTTTCCCTTTTTCTAGATAGTTAATGAAAATTATTCCACGCACATCCTAAAAAACTGATGGCACGACCTTGCCTGCAGATGAAAGGGTCTGCGCCTTCTTTGGAGCCGGTTCTCTCTTTTGAGTCCATTGCTTTGATTGTTCTTTTATCTCGGGTGTGAAGTGATGGTCCCATGAAACGGCCAAAAATTCTGCTTCGATGTTGTGAAACTTCGCTAAACACTCAATTGAAACATCTTCATGACACTGTTTTTGCGCGAGTGTGATCAAACGTGGCACCCATCTTGCACACAGCTTTCTCATGTCCAAATTTTCAGATAATATGCAATGTACTGCACTTTTTGAAATACCTACAATATCTACTAGCTCGCGCACTTTCAGTCGACGATCATCCAGTACCGCATTGTGAATTTCATCCTCATTTCTGAAGTCATCACTTCATTTGGTCGACCACTGCGATGCTCGTCTTGGCAGGTCATGCGGCGTCGTTTAAACTCTGCTGACTAATATTTCACTTTTGTCAACGAAGGAGCAGACTCACAGAGAGTAGAATCCAGTTCAGATTTTATATTGGTTGGGTCGAGGCCTTTCAAATAAAAGTATTATATTACACAACGATGATCAGTTTTCTCCATTTTTACAAATTCACTGAAAACGTTCATTATCGATGGCTTCCAAACAAATACAACGTGGCGTCTTCAAACTTGCAACGTATGCTTTATAGATTGTCTACTTTCTAATATAATGATATTTTTTGAACAACTACCGCCTTCTCTAGGTCAGGCCGGGTACTTATGGGACCGCCCTCGTATAGTAATAATTTCTTGCATTATAATATATATTGCACTCATGGAACAGTAAGTAAATTTAGCTCGATGGTTTGGACGCCAAAGAATGTGAAATAATACAGTCTATTATTATTATAAGTCCGATGTCAACAAATTGTAAAATATACGATAGCAATTAAGTATTGTAATCAGAAACACAGTTTTAAATTTTTTTTAGTTTTATTTATGGTATAGTTACTTAAATCCTGGGACAACTCAATAAGTCTCTATCCCAGGCGCGAAAAAGAATAAATCCCTTTCTTTTCATGACACATTAATATAAATTTTTAAATAAAATTTTCAAAAAAACTAATTCTTATAATTTTAAAATACAGATGTTCGACGTAATACAATAATAATAAAATTCTAAATGCTTCACAAGCATAACGTAGATAACAATAATTAAAAAATTAATAATTAACACTTTCCATTTTAATTAAAAGCTGTAACATGAACAACTATATACGAAGAAGTACTTTTTCTCAATACTAGAGTGAAATAAGAGTTGCCTAGTTTCAAACATTACTTACTCCCACTCTTAGGACTCCTTGACAAATTTTTCTAATTAACTGTAATTATAAATAATGTATTCACGGCTAAATAAGATTATAGTAGTAAGTTTTATAACAGAATTGAAGTAAGTTAAGATCTTTTGTAAAATTATACCTTGCTTTAAGTGGATTCAAATTTTCTACGGCAGCTGCTTTTAAGACAAACTATTGATCTCAGCTTAATATAGTGAAAGAACTGTTAAATCTTCTTTCGAAAAATATCCTCTACAAGACAGGCTCAAGCAACCACCGATAACTGTGAAACCAGTTTGTAATTTATGCCAGAATGCCCTTTATTGCTTCCAGTAAATTAAATAATTTTCAAAAAAAAATTATATTTTTTCTTATTTTTTTGATACGATCACACCCTTCATGTTATCTCCCCTTCTCAAAGGCAGCGTGCCTCACAGGTCGTGGATCATTGTTTTAAATATATAGAAATGTAAAAAAAAATACCGTCACGCAAGTTAAAAGAGTTTTTCATATAATTATTATTAGACTCGCCCCAACCAGACACTTCATCAATTCCTATGAATTTAAACCAATCTATCTATTTTCTCATGAACTTAGAATTGCGTAAATTTTGCACTGACACTGTACTCATCTTGTGGCGCCTGAGACGAAAAGATTGCTTTGTATCTCTTCATATAGTCTCATGCATTTTCTCACTGAATACGATCTCCACTACAAACACTAGAGTGCCAAACTAAAATATACTTGCCGTTTTAAAGTTAAATTCTTTTCATCTGATTATGACACTTCCACCTTTATATTTAAGTTCATTTCCAAGAACCAGATTGCAGACTGCAATAAAATAGTTCAACTTTTTATTTTGTTCATTTATTATATTGCTATATTACTGTACGGTAATATTATGACTTCTACGTACTATTACGATAACGAAATGACGTCATCTTTCCTCAATATAACGAAAGTATATTTCCCAGTAAGGTAAATTCTTCTAAAATACGAGGATAGTTTGACAAGTAGTGAGAATGACACATAGGTGGCGTTCTAATTGGTAAAACAAATGCACTGTAATTTTGGTTGTCTATTTATATGTTTACATTTCGATATTTAGATAAATCGGTTGATTAGTTTATTTTTGACAGCCGATTGAAAAAGAAGCAACACGTCATTTCGTTAAAATGGAAAAAGCAGAGTATCGTGCGGTGATTAAATACTTCATAGTTAAGGGTATGGAAGCTACCAAAATAAAAGATGAGTTACGGGAAACATTAGATGAATCTGCTCCATCATCAGCCACAATAAGTAGATGGATAAATGAATTTAAACGTGGTAGAACAAGCTGTGTTGATGAAGCGCGCTCTGGAGCATCCAAAATCGTGACTTCTAAGGAAATGATTATAAAAATCCATAATATTATTACGCAAGATCGCCGACTCAAAGTGAGAGAGATAGCAGACATGGTAAACAGAACGCGTACACCACATTTTAACGAAAAAATTGGGCCTCTCCAAGCTTTCAGCAAGACGGGTGCCGCGATTGCTTACGACTGATCAAAAGTTCACTCGTTTGTGCATTTTCAATGAGTGTTTGGACCTTTATAAACGGAATCCGCTTGATTTTTGTAGGCGATTTGTTATTTGCGATGAAACTTGGATACACTACAGTACACCCAAAACTAAACAACAGTCGAAACAATGGTTAGAACGTGGTTGTGCACCTCCAAAGGAAGCGAAAACCACTTTATCGGCAAAAAAGGTGATGGCATCAATTTTTTGGGATTCAAAGGGCATTTTGCTCATTGATTACCTTCAGAAAGGTGCCGCAATAAACGGACGATATTATGCAGAACTTCTGCAAATGAGATTCGTGCTAAACGTCCAGGTGTGGCAAAGACAAAGGTTCTATTTCACCAAGACAACCCTACCTCGCATACCAGCACAGTTGCGATGTCCAAAATCCACGAGTCGCATTTCCAATTAGTACCGTATGCGCCTTATTCGCCGGATCTAGCCCCTTCCGACTTCCACCTTTTTCCAAAACTGAAAACGCCACTAGGTGGAAAGAAATTTTCGTCTAATGACGAGCTTATCATCTGCGTAAATGAGTATTTTGCAAGCCTTCCGGAATCGCATTTTAGAGGTGGCATAAGGGCATTGGAGCACCGTTGGAATAAATGTATTGTTCTTTTAGGAGAATATATTGAAAAATACAAATTATATTGTATTTAAAAAATTCGTTTTCCTTTTCCATTCTCACTACTTGTCAAACTACCCTCGTATGTACTCTTTAAAGGAGATCATAAGAAAGCGAAAATTTTATCAAATGCAATTACATTACATAGAAATATAAGGAATTTATATACAAAATTGTAATATTTTCTGTATAAATATGCGAATTTGCATATCGGAAAAGTAAGGTGACATTTGAGGGAATTTTTATTCAGATTCATATATTAATAAATGCCATCCGTATAGAGATGTAGGGAATTTAAATGCGATATTTTACATACGCATTGAAATACATCATCCCCAAAGGTTGACTTCTTAAGTGAAACCCTACAGCTGAAATTACTTTTGAAAGATATCCTGCTGTCACAAGGTAATTTATAGACTCGTGTTTGCATTTATATAACCTAAATAATTATATTATTTTACACCCCAAAGAATTAAACGTGCTTTATGTTCATAAAAATATCTAAATTAAAAGCATTTCTATTTAATAAAAAATAGGCTATAAAATGTACTTAAATGACTGAAACACGAAACATTTGAGTGAGCCATTACAGCAAGGAGAATCTAAAATTGCATATGGAAACGTTTAATTAATTACTGTAGGAAATGCAAATAAAATATCAAATAAAATGCCTCAAAACAGTTTGAAATATTCATAAAATTATTAATGACTTTGAAGTAACTGAAAAGTGCGTCAAATACCGTGAATATATTTTATAATGCAACATGCACATACATACATACATACACTAGTTGCTAGAGTAACGTAATAATGAAATGACAGCAATGTATTTTAGCGTGTATTTTATTTTGCAACATAGGATGTGAAAATAAGTTACTCTATTTTTGAGGTATGTATAGTGTAGATGAAAAACTGTTATTAGTGAACTGGTATAACTCGAATATGAGTTTGAGGAGAGTAGCACATTTGTTTCAAATTACATATCCTGACCGTCCAAGACCGAGTCCAACTACAATAAGTAGGTTAGTACAGAAGTATAAAAATAATGGATGCACCGTTCCTAATCATAAAAAAAAGAATAGGCCAAGATATGTTATTACTGACGCCAAAAGAGATGAAATTCTACAAACAATCGAAAATAATAATATGCTCTCCACAAGAGCTTTAGCACAAACTGCAAATGTAAGCAAATCTTCCGTACATAAACTACTAAAACGAGAACATTTTAAGTCGTATCATTTTCAAAACTATCAGGAACTAATTGCGAATGATGCAGAAAGAAGAAGTAACTTTTGTGAAATCATGTTGGCTAAGCTTCATAATGATGATACTTTACTACGCAGAATTTGCTTCACAGATGAAGCAACATTTTATGTAAATGGTGAAGTAAATTCACAGAACTGCCGCTACTGGAGTAGACAAAATTTGCATAGATATCATATCACAAGGACTCAGCGGCCACAGAAAGTCAATGTTTGGACTGGGTTGATTGGACACCATATTGTAGGCCCGTTTTTTATTGAGGGTACTCTTACAGGAGAAAAATATTTAGAATTGCTTGAGTACAGAGTTATGCCAGCCCTCCACGCTTTAAATATTTATGGTGAGATTTGGTACCAGCATGATGGCGCGCCGGCACATAATTCTCATATGGTTAGAACATTTTTCAACCAAAGATTTCCAAACCGTTGGATAGGCCGTGGTGGAGAAGTAGAATGGTCCGCAAGGTCACCAGATCTGGCTCCAAACGATTTCTTTCTTTGGTCATATATCAGAAATAAAGTTTTTCATGGGGAACCTCTAAACAATATTGACCAATTAAAAAATAGAATACGAGTTGCTGCAAGAGAAATAACTCCAGAGCAGATACAAAATACAATAAATGAATTCTACAATCGCTTAGGATACTGTCTGGCCGTCAATGGTGACATTTTTGAAAATTTGTTAAATTCGTTTTTAAATTTTGTTCAACTACTGTATTTCACATCCTATGTTGCAAAATAAAATACACGCTAAAATACATTGCTATAATTTCATTATTACGTTATGTATGTATGTACATGTTGCATTATAAAATATATTCACGGTATATGAAAATATAGTTTAGAGTCTCTAATAAATTAATTAATATTAGATTAATGCATCCAACATGCTGAAATTGATAAATAAAAGAGTACTAGTTTAAAGCAAATAAGAAACTGTGTTTAGAAGAATCTATAGACATGAAGTTGACGAAAACTTAGACGTTCTTTTATATTCCTTCATTAAATAGTTTTTCCTCTTCAAACGAATTTCAAAATTGAAGCTGATTTTGCGTTTTCGATGTTTTATCTCATATATTATGATAGGTTTTTTTCATTCTAAAGTACTGAATTTTGTATTTCTAATGTCAGGTGTATTTATTGAATATATTAGTAATAAGATGATAGATCGAAATGTTTCTAGAAAAAACTAGGAGACAACACTAGGCGTGCGTTCTAATCACTTGTCTTAAAAACGCCACCGTGACTGATAAATTTTCAAATAGATTGCGCATAAACGCACGCCGTTACTCTCGATTCGAGTAAACAATTCTAAACAAATAAAGACGAAATTAGATGAAGTTCATGATGAGTTTTCTGATTCGTATGTAACAGCTGCAAACTAGGTTGTTGCATTTAAACAGGGTACAACAAACATAGAAGATTTACTGCATTGCAGACTAGGGTAGCTACCAATGAAGAAACTATTGACAAACTGGACGAATCGTGGTAAATGATCGCCTAATAAGTTGAGAAAGGTAGTAGAGAAAGTAGGCACTGATGTACATTGCAACTTACATCAATATTTGGACATGAGAAGGTTCAGTGCTTATTGCTTACTCAGCTGACAATTCTTCAAAAATCTTGTTATCATAAGATGGATAAGATCGGTTCAATATTTGCAGCATCAAGTATGTTTCCGCATATATTATGATAGGCCGCCCACTTTCTTCTTATATATATGAGAGTGGTCCCAGAAATCCCCGACCCAACAAAAAAAAACACAAAAATTTTGGAAAGACATGCGGCCGTTTTTGGTTGATTTCTTTGCTCAAACGTTGCAATAAGTTCGCATAATACTCGCCGTTGATAGTTTTTTCTTTTTCAAGATAGTCAATAAAAATTATTCCACGCTCATCCCAAAAACCGATGCGATGACCTGAAGATGAAATAGTCTTCGCCTTCTTTGAAGCCGCCGGTTCTCCCTTTTGAGTCCATTGTCTCTATTGTTCTTTTGTGAAGTGATGGTCCCATGAAACGGCGCAAAAATTCTGCTTCGTTGCTGTGAAACTTCGTTAAACACTCAATTGAAACATCTTCATGACGCTGTTTTAGCTCGAGTGTGAGCAAACGCGGCACCCATCTTGCACACAGATTTCTCATGTACAAATTTTCAGATAATATGCGATGTACCCCACTTTTTGAAATGCCTACTATGTCTGCTAGCTTGCGCACTTTTAGTCGACGGTCATCTAGTACCGCTTTGTGAATTTTCTTCATCATTTCTGCAGTCGTCACCTCATTTGGTCGACCACAGCGATGCTCGTCTTGGCAGCTCCTACGGCCTCGTTTAAACTCTGCTACCTAATATTTCACTGTCGTAAACAAAGGAACAGACTCACCCAGAATAGAATCCAGTTCAGGTTTTATATCGGTTGGGCTGAGGCCTTTCAAATAAAAGTATTGTATCACGTAACGATGATCAATTTTCTCCATTTTTATAAATTAATTGAAAATGTTCACTATTGATGGCTACCAAACAAATACTAAACAACGCTTTATAGATTGTGTAGTTTCTAATTCAGTGATATTTTTCCTACCGCCTTTTCTGTGTCAGGCCGGGTACTTATGGGACCACCTTCGTATATTATACATCAGGAGTACAGACTCTAATTAAAAAATAATAGAAAAAAAACATGTTGCGCAGTGCATGTCATTTCAAACATATTTTGAACTAATTAACATAAATCGGAAGTAATTCTTAAGCCGCATACATACGTCTTTACACCTATACAAAAGCCAGAGTAGTGGTTAAATATGGAGATTGCAAGAACTCTCAGTTATCTTGTTCTAAATTATTTGGTATCAAGTCGATAAGATATTTATTTTAAATTTTTTTAAAACCAAGAATGTGTGATCCTTTAGGCAGCATTTTGTTAATTTTTCGACAATTTAGAATCATTTTCGAATTACCTTACAACGTCCCCATTTAACAAAAAATAAATATGTGTGTATGTAGTATATAACTGTGTATAATGTTTACAATGTAAATACACTAACGTAATTTAACAATACATGTGAAATAAATATGTCCATTTCGGTGTTGTACAACTTTCTGAAGTTTTGAGAAGTTTCCATATGCCTAGATAAATTGTTTGTATAATAAACAAGTGTGGGAAATTATATATATATGAACGTGTAATGCAAATATGTATGTACATATGTAAACGTGTTGTGTCTCTATGACGTATTTATAAACTTTACCCTTGATTTCGATGAATGTACATATTTAGTGGTGCTTTGATCGTTTAATTATAAATAAGCTAATAGAAAGGAACGTGTATTAGAGATGCGTTTAGGAATTGAAGGCAAATACATTTAAATTTCTCTATTCATTAATTCTCTCACCTGTATACCATATTTGTTTCAAACTTAAGAGTTCTTTTTAAAATATCTTCAAATTTAATGTATCAATTTCTGATAGATAAATAATTGCGTTATTTGTGAGTGTTGATCTAAAGCTTTACATGAAAAGCTTTTTGCAACGCCTGCTGAAATTCAAAATAAAAAAATTAAGATAAATCGTTTTTTTATAATGTCATTACGGTCATATATAGGCTGCACACAATATACCTTGACGTAGGTTAATATACCGTGCATTCATTTTACCTCGCTACGAAAACTGTACTACATTATATTCGGGTCTAGCTGCCGAATACCGATCAGAATGTAAAATGGTGAGTTATTTGAATCACGACTATAACTGACTACTGATCGTACTAGCTGCAGCCCCACCACTAATTTGACTGTAGGCGTATCGATATCGTATTAACGGTCATTCGGGGTTTGCATTTGGGAGAGTGTGTTACGGTAAGACCTTTAAATTTAAATATTTTTTTAGTTATATTACTTTGATAATGTATACATTGGAAGAAGAAATTCAAATGATAACATGGGTTTTGAAAGGTAATTCTTTACGGCGTATCCAGCGCCTTTTCTCTGAAAAGTGTGTAAATCGTCCCTTTCCTGCATTAACAACAATATCGTTAGTAGTTAAAAGGTTTAAATCAGAAGGTTGCATTTTGGGATGTAAATGTCATAAAATACGGAGAATAAATAACGATAAAGAAATGCAGGAAGTCATGGTGTGCGCAATGGTCGAAGAAAATTCCAATATTACTATATCTAAAATATCACAAGAGATAGGTATTAGAGTGGGTAAAGTTCATAAGTTATTAAAGAAAAATAAATACACATCCTATAAATACCAAACTCATCAGGAAATTTTTCATGCTGATCAACACCGCAGAATGGAATTTTGTGAAACTGTAATAGAACGTGTAAATGCGAATGAACACTTCATTGAGACTATCGTATTTACCGATGAATCCACGTTTCCGTTGAACGGTAAACACGATCCATCGAATCTTCGATATTGGTCTATTGAAAACGAGTATCGACAATTGAATACGGGGACGCAGTATCCTGAAAATTGAATGTTTGGGCTGGTATTTATGGGAATAAATCCATTCTTTATCGAAGGAAATTTAAATGGGAAAATATATTTGAATCTTCTTCGAAACGACATTGTCCCTGCTTTGAGAACTATTAATCCCAATTTAGAGAACGTATGGGTCCAGCATGATGGTTGTCCGGCCCATAGAACTAGAATTGTGAATGAATATTTAAATAATATATTCCCCGAAAGAGTTATATCTAATAGTGGTACAATCCGCTGGCCAGCAAGGTCACCCGACTTAATGTCTTTTTTCTATGAGGTTACATAAAATCAAAGTTATATGGGCATCAAGACGAAAGGGCTAATAATTTGGAAGAATTATGGGTTAGCATCGACCACCAATGCCAAATTATTAATCCTCTTGTACTGGCCAATTTTCGAAATGAATTTTATAATAGATTGGGGTACTGTTTAGCGCAAGCAGGAGGGACATTTAAGAATTTAATTAATTTAATTTATTTTGGCAAGTTATATTTATTATGATTATATGATTCTTTGATACAAGTTCTTGAATTAAAGCAATCTTGTAAGTAATCTTTTGCAAAATTTAGCAGAAACTGGTATTGGAAATGTCTAATTTGGTTAGATATATACTTAAATCGTTAAGAAATTAACACATTTGGTTTTCCACAAACACTCTGACGTAGAGCTGCAATATTCTCTTCGCTATTTGTATTTTTTTGTTATATTGGCACTGGAACATTATGAAGTGAATATGTTATTGAATGTTCGCACTAGACGTCCAATTGTTTTTTGACTTGGACGATCAATGAACGTGAAATAGCCGCGACTAAATGCGAATTTTGATAAAAAGCTTGCATCGTTCCCTGATGAAATAATAGGGGCAGAAAAGCACAAATGTTGAAAAAAACTCAGTAGATCTGACACGGGAAAGAAAGCTCTATAAATAAGTCGTTTCCAATGGCAAACAATCCTTGTAAATTCATTTTCTAAGTAAACATATCCAATAAATTGAGAATTATATGCAACGTTTTATTGCTTTATTTATTAATTTTCGTTGTAACTCATAACAAAATAATGCATATTTATTTCAGAATAAATAAGAAACATTACATTGTTTTATTTATTAATTTTCATTATAAGTCATCGCAAAGCGACGTATATTTATATCAGAATAAATAATTACTCCAACAACTTGTATAAAATGTGTTCGTCAATCATTCAAGATAATTCTTACAAATTATTCTTGGTTTATTCTTGTTGACGTTTTCATTTTTGGCGAAGTGGCGTACCACAATAATAATTTTAAATTTAGTAATTTGAATGCAAATTACTCCCATTCAAATAACATCCAGCTGCAATTTGCATGACTTAAACTGTTATCTTTATTTTTTATTATAATTTATGGTCTGTCATATAACACTCAAGATTTAGATTTGATTATTAGAAAATTTCATTTAGGGGAAGGCATATATTACTCCTTTTAATTTAGATTTCACATTTTGTGTGGAATAATATAATTTTTCGTTATAAATTGACATAATGCAGTAAAATGTCAATATTGTTTTAGTATTTTGAAAATTCTTTAAAATATAAAGTTTAATTAGCATTCAATTAATTACAAATTCTTCTACCAGTACAGATGAGACAGTCCTTAGTGAAGACAAGTATGTCTAAATGTATCTTTTGCTATATATATATATATATATATATATATATATATATATATATATAAGTATTGGCTCGTGAGTAAGTAGAAACGGTAATGAACTAAACATCACTTTAAAAGTGCTGCAAGAAGTTGTACTTCCACCTCACGAAGGGAAATGAAACTATCAGAGAGAAGAAAACGTATAGTAATTCATGTCTATACTGCTTTCAGGTAATTTCGTTTCTATTCGTGTCATTTTCGATGTATCGTCATGATATGATTACCTACAGAACAATAGTTCGTTGATAAGATCACAGTTTGACTGATGAATATTTAATATACGAAACACGTCTCAATCAAGATCTTATCAATAATACATGTATATGTAAGTATTGGCATCGTGTGTAAGTAGAAACGGTAATGAACTAAACATCACTTTATTAGTGCTGCAAGAAGTTGTACTTTCATCTCACGAAGGGAAATGAAAGTATTCGTGAGAAGAAAACGTATAGTAATTCGTGTCTACACTGCTCTCAGATCATTTTGTTTCCACTCGTGTCACTTTCGATATATCGTCATGACATGATTACCTACAGAAGGATAGTTCATCGATAAGATCACGGTTTGACTGATGAATATTTAATATACGAAACGCGTCTTAACCAAGATCTTATCAATAATAGAATCAGAAGACATTTTTGAATAGTTTTGCCAACCAAACAAAATTATTTTTTCTGCCATGTTCTAAGAATTGGATATTTTAAAACTTATTAATAAAAACATGAGTACATAATGATTTGAAACATTATTATATTTGAGAACTAACAACATTTAACAGACCTAACATTACCGTCCATCAAAGTCCTAAGATCTTCAATATTTTTATTTCGTGGATTCATTAGTGACAACAAAATAAAATGTTCAAGTAATAGAAGCAACTAATAATTCATTACTGACACATAAAACTCAATTAACAATATCAAAGCACTAACTTCTTATATCATATACGATTTTCTTGAAAACAAGTTCACTGTTTCTGTTTAGATTCCTTAACATCTCACACAAGAAAGAGGATGATGGATAAAAGAATGATTTAATAGATTTGAAAAACTAGTGACATAAAAGCAGTTAATATTTGAACCATTTGATTATATATTTTTTTTATATAACTGCATTTATTTGAATATACATTCTCATATTGCTTAATATAGATTTATTCTGAGAAGTCTAGGTAAAATTTATGTAAAATTGTATATAAAACTGTTACAAAGAAATTAATTGATAACACGAATATTTGCATAAGAATCAATTAGTCCAAACTTTGAATATAAGTGTATAGGTGTTAATCAGGTTATCATTCCTGAGAAATAAGTAATTTTAATTTTAAAAGAAACTAGAAAAGTTCACTTGTGTATGTTAACTAAAGGAAGAAGATTTTGTAAAGTCGTTAAATTAAATAAAAAAAACTTATGATTGTACATAGAAATGTAAAAAGAAATATCTAATATGACTTAAGCATTGAATATGTCTATGTGTATGTTGGTTATTTTTATTAATTGAATTACAAAAAGAAATTAACTGGGTTTTAATCCAAAAGTATCAGGTTGTTACAAATGTAATGTCCGTTTTTTCCTTCAGTCTGAACTGAATCGCACCTGTGTGAAGACGTGTATGTTTTTGGTGAAAATTATTATTGTATTTGTAGAAAAGGGTATTTATTT
Organism: Dermolepida albohirtum; assembly: GCA_031893035.1. Taxonomy (NCBI): domain Eukaryota; kingdom Metazoa; phylum Arthropoda; class Insecta; order Coleoptera; family Scarabaeidae; genus Dermolepida; species Dermolepida albohirtum. The sequence goes on from JAVIWB010003439.1 coordinate 174,932, forward strand.
TGAAGTGTGTACCTGTTCAATTTCTTGGAAAGATTAATGCATTTGTCCTTGTCTCGCCTATGGAAATGCTGTCGGCAAGAGATATTCTGGCAATTTACCTCTTTCAATTTAAAAACGGATTAAATGCAGCTGCAGCAACGCGAGAAATTAATCAGACGTTCGGTGAAACCACGTGTAATGAACGCACATTACGGCGATGGTTTAAAACATTCAGCGAGGGAAATTTTGATTTGGAAAATGAGCCTCGCGGATATGCGCGTAGCACCGTTAATGACGACAAGCTGCGTGTAGAAATTGAAAGTAATCCGTCGACAACGGTGCGTAGTCTTGCAGAAACATTTCAAGTGCCCATTGCCACCATTAGTCGTCACCTTTCTTCGATTGGCAAAGTGAAGAAACTCAATCGATGGGTGCCGCACCAATTAATGGAAGCCAATAAGCTCCGTCGATTAGAGGTGGCTACCTATTTGGCTAATCGACAGAAAGTTTAACCGTTCCTTCATCGAGTTGTAACGTGTGACGAAAAGTGGATACTTTATGATAATCGGAGACGGTCAGGACAATGGTTAGATCGAGGTGAAGCACCAAGACAGCATACACGAGCATCACTTTACCCGCGAAAGATTATGGTGACTGTATGGTGGACCAGTGAGGGTATTATTCACTATTCATTTTCGCAACCTGGTGAAACCATCACAGCAGCGTCCTATTGTGCCGAACTGGAAACTATGCATGGAAAATTGAGCCGCTTGCAGCCCTCACTAATTAATAGACATGGACCCATACTTCTTCATGATAATGCAAGACCTCATGTTGCACGACAGACAATCCAAAAACTTTCGGAATTTGGTTACGAAATTCTCCCTTACCCACCTGACCTTTCGCCAACTGATTTTCATTTTCCCCGAAGTTTAGACAATCACTTAAAAAATAGGGATTGCCCTGACCGGGAGTCTGTACTAGCAGTGTTTGAGCAATATGTCAGCCGTCAAAACCTAGATTTCTTTTCAAAGGGAATTTTTCAGCTTCCAAGCCGTTGGCAACAAACTATTGATGTAAATGGAGACTATTTTGCAGAATAAATATTTATATTTTTTTAAATTTAGACTTTTTTTATTCCTTACAAAATCGGACATTTCATATGTAACAACCTGATAAATGAGAAAAATATAATAAAGATCTAGATAAGCTGGAAACTGTCGAAATGAAGATGGGAATTCCAACGATGGCACAGAATATTCCAAGCTGTAGTACATCAGGGGTCCCAAAAGATGTAAAATGACAGTAATGATGATAGACCAATCAAACGGAATGCACAAAGACTCTTACCGAAACTGATACAGTTTTTACTCAAAACTTGTATTTTCAGCTAGTGCCAAAACTTGTACTCAAAGTTTATATTTAAAGCTCTAAAATAACAAGGGAAAAAGAAAAATCGTAAAAAGCGTTAAAAATGGAGATGTATAAAAACATGCCCTCAACTCGAAGATCCCAAAAAACTTCTTTTCTTTTCTACAAAAGACTTTCTATCCAACAAAAGATGAAATTAGCACGTTTAAAACAGTCGATATTCAACGAATAATATATAAACGTACTACATAGAAACAGTTATACATAACAATGTTAATTATCCAGATTTATTCTCTTCATATAAATTAAATCAAAAGCTTAATAGGATTTATATGCCTTAGTAGATTTTCTCAAATTAATAAAAGTAAAATGCAAACCTTGTATGCAGGATTAGGTAGAACACGCGTTCCAAAATCAATAAAAGGAATAAACGGAAACACCTCAAAATAACAAAAGAAAAACACCCTCAATAACGATTATAAATCCACGAAAGAGGTAACTGAACAAACGAGGTTACTGACTAATCTATAAATAACTTAATAACGAAATGATAATATTAAGGTAACGTAATAAAACATGATTTAAACGACATGCGATAACGCATATGAAATTTGAGATCAAGACACTGGAGCAATATTAACTATAATATATGTGGGTGTGAACAATTGTTACGCACAACAACTAAAAAAATGCGAACTCAATTAAAACTTACGTTCTCGGTCGATAAATGAACATAGAAATACGAGAAAGGATGACACGGTTAAAACATATGTAAATAATACAAACATGTATTGGAAAGCTATAAATAAAAATCGATTTTCAGGGGTAATTACACATAAGAAACACAATGGGATATAAGAAAGCTTTTATTTTACGAGGTATGATCAAATGAATATTAAATTCTACATAGTAAATTCTAAGTTACGGAATACAAATGGTTGATATATACAGAGGGACAAAAGAAAGCTTAATAAATAGGAGGACTTACAATATTGGGACCAGTAGAAGTAAGGCAAACATAACAAAGGGAACTATTTATTAAATACGGGGGAATTTATCTTATACCAAGTAATTCATATACGAGGGTGGTTACAGAAGTACCCGACCCATCAAAGAAAACAAAAATTTTGGAAAGAAATATATTTATTTTTCAACATAATCTCCTTTCAGCTCTATACACTTTTCCCAGCGATATTCAATAAGTTTGCTATCCCTTTTATAATAAGATCTGTTTTGCTCCTCAAAATAGCCATTAACTGCCGACATCACTTCTTCATCGTTGGAAAATCTTGACCACAAGTTTGAGAACAGAAAATAATCCAAGACAGCTAAATTTCGCGAATAAAGTGCATGAAGTAGCAATTCAAACTTCAATTCATTAATTTTGGCCACTGCGATAACGGATTTGCAAGCTGGTGCATTGTCTTGATGAAACAACACTTTCTTCTTAGCCAGATGCGGACGTTTTTGCTTAATTTCTTCGCTAAGACGTTGCAATAAGTTCGCATAATACTCGCCGTTTTCCCTTTTTCAAGATAGTCAATGAAAATTATTCCACGCGCATCCCAAAAAATCGATGTCATGACCTTGACTGCAAATGAAACGGTTTTCGCCTTCTTTGGAGCCGGTTCTCCCTTTTGAGTTCATTGTTTTGATTGTTCCTTTACCTCGTGTGTGAAGTAATGAACCCATGTTTCATCCGTGGTTACGATGTCTGCCAGCTCGCGCACTTTCAGTCGACGATCATCTAGTACCACTCGCCTTATTTGGTCGACTACTGCGATGCTTGTCTTGGCAGCTCGTACGGCCTCGTTTAAATTCTGCTACCTAATATTTCACCGTCGTAAACGAAGAAGCAGACTCATCCGGAATAGAATCCAGTTCAGCTTTTATATCGGTTAAGCTAAGGCCTTTCAAATAAAAGTATTGTATCACGTAAAGATAACAAATTTCCTCAATTTTTTCAAATCCACTGAGAACGTTCAATATTGATGGCTGCCAAACAAATACTATACAACGTGGCGTCTTCCAACTCGAAACATATGCTTTATAGATTGTGTACTGATACTTTCTCGTACATACTCTTTACTATAGTAATAAAACGCAATAATAAGTTAATTCTGTCTCACGTTTTGTAATCAACTCATCATAACTGATCAAGGTGTCATCATTGTCTATCGCAGAAATGCTGGTTTGTACTGATCTTTAAGTATATTTTTAATTCAAGTAAATGAGCGACATGGAAAAAGCTGAAGCTCTTATTTAAATTATTCGAACAATTGCGTTTGAAGAAGTTATTGTGTCGCATTTATGATATGATTTCCACGAATATTAAACGTCACCGCTGTGAGAAATTCTCGTAAATTAAATTAGTTGTGCATGGCATTTCTTACCCCCGCATTAATAATATTCGCTTCAGAAGGAAATTTACATCAAAAAGCAACTGTATCTACGCAATTCTAACAATTAATATACATTGCAGAACATAACTATATATCTTCCGGTAACCTCTGATGTTTAGTTTGCAGTCTACATCCAAGTGTTCTAGTGTAATCTCATTCGAAAACCCTTACCACAATTTATTACGGGTTTGCCTTGACATTCACAATAGAGAATTTGTCCCACATCGAAGCATTTTTATATGCTTTTGCGCTCGGAGAACACGATATTTGAATTGATGTTTAATTTTTATCTGAAATTGAATATCGATTTGCTTTGTTTGCGTTGGAATTTTTCGAGCAATTTTTGTCGATTTAATCAACAACGCAATTTTCTTTTTTAAAGCAATTTTATTAATAATATACCTTTCCAATAACGAGTACGAACAGATCGGTAACTTGATCTGGTTGATGTTTTGTATTTCTCATTTAACTGATTTGCTAATATTTGCGTCGATGGTTTTATATAATCAAATTTCTGGTTGACAATATTTAATTGTGTTTTTAACAATATACAATTTCTTTTATCTGCATATATATTTTTTTTAAATATAATACACTACAAATTGAATACAAAATATTTCCCGCAAAGGGCTATTACAAATTCATAGAGAAAGAACATAGAAAGCAAGGAAAGCTCGCATATACCGAACAAAACAAGGACTAGCTTCTATAGTACTAATTATAGAGAATTATTTATTATATGTAAAGTGTTTCGAATTGAAGAATATATAATCTTTAAACGGGACTAGCTAAAATGTATGAAACGTTATAGAATATATGTAACATTTTTAAATAAGGAATTTTATTCTATTTCTGTAAAAGTACTGAGGGAATTGTTAACTTAATTGTACACTAGGCAAATAATTTTTGAAAGAGCATGAACTAATAGGATGTAATTTATTTTTTATGATATCAATTTTATCTACGAGGATCGATCCAGAAATAAGGTTCCCAAAGAACTACAGCCGCACGGGCAGGTGTGAGACGAAATCCGGCAACACCGCTGTGTAGGTATGTTTCCCTACTCCGGATTCCCACCTGCCGCGCTTCGCTACGCCGCTCAGTCTTGGCTCAGTAGCCGTCCGTGATGGAGGTGCCCATTGCTGATCCCGCCGTGTGCGAGATTCGTTCCGTAAATAGGTTCTTACACGCGAAAAAGACACCACCCGTGGATATTCATCGACAGTTGACAGAGGTGTATGGCGGCAAGTGTATGACCATTCAACACGTCCGTAAGTGGTGCAGGGCGTTTAGTGCTGGTCGGAAGGAAGTCCACGATGAAGAACGGAGTGGAAGACCTTCAATTTCGGAGGCGCTGATCGAGATGGTCCAACGCAAAGTGCTTGAAAACAGGAGGATCACCGTCCGTGAACTTGTTGCTCGGATTCCTGGGAGTTCTTACGGTACAGTTCAAAGAGCTTTGACTGAAAAATTGGGGTATCGCAAGTGTTGTGCTCGATGGGTACCGCGTATGCTGACAGTCGAACACAAAGAGAAACGCATTGACTGTGCTCGCCAGTTTCTGCAAAAGTGTCAAAAAGATAGGGAAGGATTGTTGGACTCCATTGTTACGGGAGACGAAACGTGGGTGTTTCATTTCACGCCCGAAACGAAAGAAAAGTCCAAACAATGGCGTCGCTCAGGGTCACCAGTCGCAAAGAAGTTTAAACAAAGTCCTTCTGCTGGCAAAGTCATGGCCACTGTCTTTTGGGATCGCAAGGGGATACTGCTGATCGAGTTCATGGAACCTGGGACAACAATCAACTCAGACAGTTATTGTGCAACACTAAGAAAACTCAGGCGAGCTATCCAGAACCGCCGGCGAGGACGACTGACAAAAGGTGTAACGCTGCTTCACGACAACGCCCGCCCTCATGTCTCCCGTCAAACCAAGGAACTTTTGACCAACTTTGAATGGACTGTCATGCCCCACCCACCTTACAGCCCGGACCTCGCGCCTAGTGATTATCACTTGTTCCCCAAGTTAAAGGAACACTTGAGTGGGCAACGCTTCCAGAACGACGATAAAGTCAAAGAAGAGGTGAAACACTATCTGAACGGGCTGGCGGCAACGTTCTACGACAGGGGGATACAAAAATTGGAACACCGTCTACAAAAATGCTTAGAAAGAGATGGCGATTATGTAGAAAAATAGAGCTAAGTGTCCTCTATCCAACGATGTAAATTTTGATGAGAATAAACGATCTTGTATTATTGTAAAAATTATGGGAACCTTATTTCTGGATCGATTGATGTTATAAAACTCTACTTTACGACGCCCCAAAGGAAAAAGTCTAAAGGTGTGATATCAGATGATCTGGGTGGCTATTGTACAGGTTCATTACCCGAAACTAAATATTCACCAAATTGTTCTCGCAATAAAGCCATGGTTTCACGGACTGTGTGGCAAGTAGTGCCTTCTTGTTGGAAGAAGATGTCGTCGAGATCATGGGCCTCAATTTCAGGTAGCAAATGTACCATTATCATGACACGATAACGAGCATCATTCGCAATTAAGTTACGGCCGTTCATATTTTTGAAGAAATTTGGACCGATAATGCCCATAAACTACACCAGTCCTTGATTTTGTCTGGATATAGTGGCAGCTCTTGAACCTCTTTGGGTTGCTCTTCACTCCAAATACAGCAATTGTGCTTATTGACGTAGTCGTTAAACCAGAAATTGGCCTCATCGCTGAACGAAATTTTGGTCGGAACAGTGAACCTTCTTCAAGCTCTTCAATAGTCAAAAGACTGAAACGGTGATAATTTGAAACGTCGGCTGCTTTCAATTTTCGAACGAATTGAATTTTGTAAGCTTTTAAACCAAGATCCTCACATAAAATACGCCGAGTTGTGGCATATGATAAGCTAAGCTGTTGAGATCTACAGCGCATCGATTCGTCACGGTTATCGCGTACACTCTCACACTTCCTACCATTTATATTTTTTTCATTACGTGCTGCATGTGGTCTATTTGATCGCGTATTATCTAATAGTGAAAATTGCGTTTTAAATTTTTCGATGTTGTAGAGAATTGTGCGTTCGCTAAGCCGATTATGTAGACTATAAGTTCACATTTCCCGTGGAACCTTGATTTCCGTAATACAGCAGAATAATTTGTAGACGCTGTGCCAGGTTGAGTTTTTCCATAATAAAATGTCACACGATACTTAACTAAAGCAGGTTGAAACACGATTCACCTTTTATCTGCCAAAAAATTGCTATTGAAATCATAATGAATTTCCCATTACAAAAATTTTAAACAAAAAACTTCCAAATTTAACTGATCTTATAAATAGTATGTATGTTGTTGACTCAGATTATATTTAAAACTAAAATTAATTTAAAATTCATTACAATAAAGTATACGAGGATAGTTTGACAAGTAGTGAGAATGACACATAGGTGGCACTCTAATTAGTAAAACAAATGCACTATAATTTAGGTTGCCTATTTATATGTTTACATTCCGATATTTAGATAAAGCGGTTGATTAGTTTATTTTTGACAGCTGATGGAAAAAGAAGCAACACGTCGTTTTGTTAAAATGGAAAAAGCAGAGTATCGTGCGGTGATTAAATACTTCGTAATTAAGGGTATGAAAGCTACCAAAATAAAAGATGAGTTACGGGAAACATTAGGTGAATCTGCTCCATCATCCGCCACAATAAGTAGATGGGTAAATGAATTTAAATGTGGTAGAATAAGCTGTGTTGATGAGGCGCACTCTGGAGCATCCAAAATCGTGACTTCTAAGGAAATGATTATAATAATTCATAATATTATTACGCAAGATCGACGACTCAAAGTGGGAGAGATAGCAGACATGGTAAACGTTTCACAGAACGCGTACACCACATTTTAACGAAAGAATTGGGCCTTTCGGCTTCCGGCAAGATGGGTGCCGCGATTGCTTACGACTGATCAAAAGTTCACTCGTTTGCGCTTTTCCAATGAGTGTTTGACCCTTTATAAGCGGAATCCAGTTGATTTTTGTAGGCGATTTGTTACTTGCGATAAGAATTGGATACACTACAGTATACCCAAAACTAAACAACAGTCGAAACAATAGTTAGAACGTGGTTCTGCACCTCCAAAGAAAGCGAAAACTACTTTATCGGCAGACAAGGTGATGACGTCAATTTTTTGGGATTCAAAGGGCATTTTGCTCATTGATTACCTTCAGAAAGGTGCCCCAATAAACGGACAATATTATGCAGACCTTCTACAAAAATTAAATGTTGAGATTCGTGCTAAACGGCCAGGAATGACAAAGAAAAGGAATCTGTTTCATCAAGATAACGCTCCCTCGCATACCAGTACAGTTGAGAAGTCCAGAATCCACGAGTTGCATTTCTAATTAGTACCGCATGCGCCTTATTCGCCGGATTTAGCCCCTTCCGACTTCCACCTTTTTCCAAAATTGGAAACGGCACTAGATGGAAAGAAATTTTCGTCTAACGACGAGCTTATCATCTTCGTAAATGAGTATTTTGCAAGCCTTCCGGAATCGCATTTTAGAGATGGCATAAGGGCATTGGAGTACCGTTGGAATAAATGTATTACTCTTTTAGGAGAATATATTGAAAAATAAAAACTATTTTGTATTTAATAAATTCGTTTTGCTTTTCCATTCTCACTACTTGTCAAACGACCCTCGTATATTCTATATATCATTCATTTATCATAAATTTAATATTGATTTGGCATTCATTTTTGAAACTGTTTTGCAACCCTTTTATTTATTTTTTTATTTTTATTTAATGAAAGATATTATCGAAGTAGATTTTTAAATCCTCTCTAAGCTGTGTACAATTATTAAGACAATTTCTTTAATCTAGTCTGATTTTCATGAATATTAAAATAAGTTTATTTAAAGTAATAGATTAATAGCTATTTATAATATAAAAGATAGTGACTTGGGTGTGAGACACACTGAATTATGTAAACTCAAATAATTCATATAATTTTTTTTGTAGGTTTTACCGATTGAATAATGTACATTAGCTTCTTAAGCAATAGTTATATATATGATAATATAGTAGAGTAATATATGCTTAACAATTTAGTAATTCAATTTGGCCTTGTTGAAAATTTCTTGATAAATAGAGTTTCTGTAGGAAACGTTACACTGACACCACTTTCGAACGTGTCCTATAACAATAAAGAGAAAATTAAAAGTAAACACTTGTGTTAAATTCCTACTAGAAATATTTCAGCTACATACACGTACCGAAAGTTAACTTGTATAATTCTATTGCAAACAATATAACAAATCCAATTACAATTATTTGCTTATATTAATTTCTGCTGCTGGGGATAATTTACTTGAAATGCTCAATATACAATTTCTCCGTCTTCCATTAACGTTATGACCGGATTTTTAAAAATATAAGTGACGAGTGAGTGCTAATAGTGAGATATTTGTAATTCATATATTAAAGAAAACTTCGAAAATAATACTAGAAAACAATTTATTATATAAACATATCCTAATGTTTATTTATTGAATAATGTCAGTTGACTTCGCTTTAGGGTAATACTGAAGTTATATCTGTAGTTTAAAAACTTGAATATTGTGTCGTGTTATTCTACAAAATAAGTGAAAATTAACGTACGGCTCAGTTACTATCAATATTAAAAATAATAAATGTAATTACTATTTTAGTTTTTTTTTTGTGTTGTTGATGTAGAGTGGCCCAAAAATTCGCTGTAGTATTATGTCATTAGTATGCCATCCAGTGCTGACTCATTTACACTCCTAAAGCGAGGTGAAAATATATTGGTGTATTTGGAAAAGGAGCGTTCTGCGTCTAATGTATTGTTCGCGAATTTAGAAAGGGCGTTCACATCATATTCGCACCTTTGGTTACCAGTTAAACACTTATCTACACGCACTATAGTTTGAAAATCGGGATTCTTATTTATAACCGCACACAATTTGTCGGTTGTTAATCTTCCTATACTATCTGTTAGACTTCCTAACGAGACTTCGAGGAAATGTACTATATTTAGGGCTTCATGTAATGGCAGCTTGGTGTTCTCTAATTTGGAAGTAGTATCTAAAAGAATTGAATAATTTTCGGAAATTTGCTCTATTTGAGTATGGATTTCGGAATCCGAAACAAACCGCTGACTTGCTGAAATTGCCTGAGCATCTTGGGGATTTAACTTTAAGATACAAGGTTTAATAATGTGTACAAATTTCTTATAAGATGAAACAGCTTTAAACCACGTTCCCCATCTCATCAATACCGGCTGCGGTAGCTGAGGAATGTCCGGATAAACCTGTTTAAACTCACGAAAACGTTTTGGAGATTTAATAAAAATTTTTTATAGTAGAAGCTATAAATTGGTCTATTTTTGGATAACCCTTTCTAATAAATTCAGCTACAAGGTGACATGCATGGAGCAAACAGGTTATATGAAGCGATTAAGGATGAGATTGTTTTAGTAACTTTCCTACTTTAGCATATTCGAACACCCCTCTATACCTAACATTACAAGTTGGGTTGCCCATATATTGAACTTCCCAAATGTATGTTTTATAGATTCTACTATACTTTCCGCATTTGTCATCTGTAATAGTCTGCTACGTAAAAGAAGTGCCAAGGAAATCTCTAGTTTTATTTGATCCATAATCGTATTTTCCATCCTAAGAACATTATAGTGTAATTGACCTCTTGTTGGCAATCTTCATTCTGGAAGCTATTTCGCCCAAGAGTTCCGAAATTCTTCATTGTCTACAATATTTGTGGAATATTGCACACACTTAACATAAAAATAAAGTCATATGGAAATTTAGAGTATAGTACATCATATTGCGCATTTAATCGGTGTTGTTTGCTATTAGCATGTCTTTTACACAGAAAAATATTGTACGGTAACATGTTGATATTGGAAACAATACATTTAATAATAGTGGCAGTGTATTTTAATGTCGAAAATCGGTTGAGAAATCTATTAAAACTCGTCGAACATAACAAGAAACGCCGTCGATTCGCCATCATCAATCTAATGTAGCATTCATACACATACCATACGCACATGAATCTCGACTTCGGGTATATCCGTCCGCTTTCGAAATATATCACCGCCGCCATTGAGTGTGCACTCGTTTCTGCTTAGTGATAACAACATCTTTATTGTCTTAGAAATTATTTCTAGTGTATTATATATTTTTTAAAAAATTGGTTAGTTATATTAAATCCGTCTAAATTCCTTGATTTTTATATTTAATCTACGTTAGCTGACAAAAATATAAAATATTTTGTGGGTTAATGTACCAAAAAAAGGAGATTTGAATGCTTTTTATTTGCGTATGTATCTCAGTTTACTGTAGTGCTTCCTTTACGTTCAGAGTATATAATTATAATTACGTCAGAAACTTTGTTATTATTAACTTAACAATGCGTTTGACGAGAAATTTCAGAACTTCTCCTTCTGACAAACAAAAGTTCAAAAAGGTACTTTCAGTTTATTCTGCATGACATTATTTACTTACCATGCCAACAATAATTTTAAAAGACGTGTCAAGGGTCGTAGGTAACCTAAGTTTGTTTGTTTATGTAAATATTTAAAGACTGTTTCGGGGCTCTTTCAAAATATATACCTAAATAAATATACCTTTATTCATATCTTAGCTAATTAAATACGAACGTTGCCGCCACATTACGTCTATCGATTATATATCTGCGTATATAAGTATGAACATTCACATTTCTTAGTGGGCTTTAAATAATTTACCAGTAAAGACGAGAATATTGCGCTGCCCGACATGGGCGTAGATACAGATTTAATTTACGATGGCTCAAAAATTTAATGTGTTGTTTCCTATATATCTCTAATATACTCGACGAAAACTGACTGTAAACGACACGTAAATAGAAGGACAATTATAAAATAAACTGACGTACGATCTAGTGAACGATTCTTATTAGATTAATGTGTAATATTATATTATATTTATATGTAATCATATTTTTTATAATCTACCGTTTACTTTATTAAACCACAATCATTTGGACTTTCTGATATAGATGCGTGAATTATGTATTTTAATTGTATACAATCTGCCCGTGAAAATTGAAAATAGAAGTACATTTGATTTGAAAAATAAGAAACTGTGGTTACGTATGGACGGAACAGAAGATTGTAAAAAAATTTTTTTGTTAATATTATGGTGCGTACAATAGAACCATATCAACTGTCATCTTCAATCTTACTAGCCTCCTTAAAAGTGCAACAATGTAGCAATTATGCGTTCCGCATAATGCCAATTTTAATCCATAATCCATTACGATGCCTATAAACACAAATTGAGAGAATGCAGAAACTATAAAACAAAGCCATGAGTTGTTTTTTAAAATGCAACCGTTATACAGCTATATCAGTAATGCTTAATTCACTGCAATGGTAAATATTAAACAGAGGTTAAAAATGAATACCATATGCTTTGTTCAGAAAATGAAGATGGGAAATGCGCCAGAGTATCTGTAGGTGAGGTGCATCCGTATGAGCTAAGACACGCCGAAAACTTTAGACTACAAAGAACAACGTCAAGAGCATTATTCTATAAGGGACTTAAATTGTATAATGAAATCCCAAATGAGTTAAAAACTCAAAGAAATTATTATATTTTTAAAAGACAATGTGTTAATTTTGTTAAAAACAACTTAATTTGTTAATTTTGTTGAAATCAACTTCTACTTTTTTTGTAAAATTTTTATTATAATTCAAATTTTAAAAGTATTTAAAATACTAATAAAGATCAAATCATCATTACCAATTTGCTATTTGTAGACGTCATCTAGAGGTACATGCATTAACTGCAAGTATATGGACATTGCTTCGCATGTACTCTAAAGTTTCACACATTGTGTATTACTAAACCACCAAAGTCGATCTCTGCAGGTTGGAAAATCTGGCTATAAGCAGAATGTGTCTCTACAGATCCGTAAATTAGTCGCGAAAATTATTTAAATTATGCAAATTGCTGAGGTTCAATTTCATATTTTATTTCATTTTTCAAGAACCCTGTATAACCCGTGTATTTGGATGTTTATGTACGTTCATATGTCTTATTAATTTATTCATTTTCTATTTATATTCATTTATTTTATCGTAAATATTTCATTTAGCTTATGTGTATTCTACCTTAACTTCTTAATAGATTCACTAGCGTATTTTATTTACGCCGCTAAAAGCAGGTCTCAACACGTATTGGGCATTTTTTGTACATCTATCCTACTCGCGCTGGCATCGATAGATGGGCTGCCAGTGTGCATGATTATTCTCTGTCTGCGTGTGACTCTTTTTCAAATACTCTTTCCTGCACTCTTCTGCCTCTGGCCGCAGGTTTTCGGTTGCATCTTTGTATGTGTGTGTTATTGAATACCTTCGTTTCAAACAGTTTATACGTGCTGTACTTTATTGAATTTTAAATGCTTCTGTTGTGGAATGTCGACGGAAGCTGCAGTTGTGAGTGCATTTTGAGTGAGTTTAGCGATTTTCGATGACATATACCTGCTTGGTATAAAAATTTCTGGTAAACCCACCCACCATCAAAGGTACTCTTTACTTTCTCTTTAATGATATTTATACGAACACATTCTTATGGCGATTTAGCCCTTAGTGTCATTATATATAAAAATCTCCACCGGAAAAATTCGTAAAGTGTAACCAGAAACCTTCGGTGGTTAAAACTGAAGAACTAGCTCTTCATCCTCCATGCGATTTATCCGTCATTAAGGTAGAGATCATTCAGGAAACATCAAATATTCAAGTGATAATAGGGTGGAGCTTCGTGTTGTTGGAAAATGTAACCTTCAGAATATATATATTTTCCAAGACGAAGATCCACTCTATTGTCACCTGAATATAATCGATGTTTCCTGAATAAATCTCTACCTTAATGACGGATAAATCGCCTGGAGAATGAAGAGCTAGTACTTCAGTTTCAGCCACCGAAGTTTCCTGGTCACACCTTACGAATTTTTCTTACGGAGGTTTCTGAAAGATGCAATTTTTTGTACTACTTTCTCCACAAATTAGGATGGTCTTAGATATCCTATCGCAGTTGCAGTGAAATAAGTGACGCAATATATTCTTCATCGAGTGTGGTAAGAGTTCAATGTTCGTCTAGATATTATCCGTACAATCGAAGAGAGGCATGGACATCTATAAACTATAATATATGTAGTTATAATCAACTGTAATTTACATAATTCAAATACAATATAGTTCAGAAAATATAGCCTATTGTAATCGTGTCCATTTATTTGAAGCCGCCTGTAATTTGAGGTTTAAATTTGATATGAAATTTCAATTTATTTTTAAATTACTATGTTAGTTACAAATACAAAATTCGATTGACTTTTAAAGTAATCGTAGTACTTTTTGTACTGAGTTAACAAAGGTAGAAATATTGAAAATATACAGTATAGAATACATTTTAATCTTTAACCCTATTTTACTGACCCTACATAAATTACTTTCGCGTTTATTGTAAAGAGGCATACTGCTTAAGAAGATAGAAGGGCATACGGCTTATTGTATTGTCCATACATGAGCACTGTGTCTCATACTTTAAAGAATTACTCTACGCCTGTGAAATATGATTTTTGTCCTTGCTCAAATAAAGCCATTTCTAAAAATTATGATCAACTCAAATCAATTCTGAATTTTCATATTTACACTTTTGATTGACATCACGACTCTTATCAATTAGTAATCATTGCACATATAGATATTATTTGTACACATGATATAAACTGAAGCAAATGTAATAAATTATTGTAATAATAATAAATAAAATAAATAATGTATTTATTACAGTCCATATACTTCCGTATCGTATGATATATAAATTTATGCTGTTGTCTAAATTAATACTTAAACTTTCAAGTTGTATTCTGTTTTAGTGACACATTTCGTTTAGTTTTATAGACACGCAATTCCTCCATTCGTGTTCGTTTCCCAACAATATTTATTCTTGATAAGTTAACTTTGTTAAATGTTGAGAACGAACAAACACTCGAAACTTAAAAAAACATAAGACATAAAAACAGAACAACATTGTGTCCACACCCTTTATTCTCAATAGAAACTTGTCATTGAAACGGAACTTTTCAGAATAAATGATTACTGTTATTGCCCCCATTTACTTCGTGGCATTTTCCCTTCTTTCCGCAATAAACCTGAAAAATAAAAACAAAATAGCTTCACGGTGAGAGATTAATACGATTAAATAATTCCAACTGCGAGAGTTCATTTTCGAAAGCCTATTAAAATACAGGGATATATCGGTTATTAGTGAGTCTGTCAAAAGAGTGTAGCACTAATAGAAAACCTTATTTGCCTTTTACTTGGTAATTCTTTAATATATAGTGTAGATGTCAAAATTTGCGTGGATTCCCGTCGTAAGAACTCTTGTTATTGGAAGAGTAAACTTTATTGACTCGTCTTGAAACTTGGAAAAGTTAAATATCGATTAGCGAATAAATTCTTATTTTTAAAGTACAAAACAAACGATGAAATCAAAGTAAAGCTAGAGAGCGTTTTTATGGGAACATTCTCCAACGATTGCAACTATAGAACGATGTGCACCTAAGATCGAACGTGGCCGAATCTCAGTATATTGGATGAACAATACAGTGAACGCAGAAGACGTGTGTACTCCAAAAATTACTTCACATATTTTATACGGATCCGTGGCTTCAATTTTGTATAACGAATTGAGTATGAAGAAATTATGTGCAAGATGTGCGCTGCATTCATTTCCTGGGAACCAACAACGCAGAGCAGCCCTCGATTTAGCGAGGCTATGACGCGGTTCAAGAGACTTTTGGCTTAGGACAATAATGGTCGATGAAAACTGGTTACACCTTTATTTTCATAAAATGAAGCAATAATCGTAAAAAGAGCTGAGACGCAAGTGCTTAGAAGAAGGTAGAGACCGTAGGTAATTTTGATGGAGCCTCTGGTTGATTAACTTAATCACTTAAGGTTGATATATAACCCCTTGCCACATTAATTTTCATATTCTGTATACGTACTTTGACAACTAAGTTATCATCATCAGCAGATAATTAAACAGTGTCGCACCTGGAACATTACGTACGGGTATTTTTAACGTAGTTTTCTAGGTGCGAAGTTACAGCATCACCAGCAGCATTTTCAAAGAAGTAAAGTACAATTATACCACCTGACCTTAATGCACACCAAACAGTAACTTGTTTAGGATGCATAGGTTTCTCATAAACAATTCGTGGATTTTCCTCACCGCAGATATGGCAATTTTGTTTATTAACATAGCCACCAAGTTCGAAATGTGCTTCATCGGAAAACATCGAAAAATCAGCTGGTTGTTCATTGATCAAATTGACAATTGAACGACGTTTTAAATAATCTGATGGCTTCAGTTCCTGTGTTATTTGAAACCTATATGCCTTCAGAGCTAAATCCTTGTGTAAAATACGCCATGTTGTTGATCCACTAAGTCCAAGTTGTTGTGAACGTCGTCTAATGGATCTTCAGCAACACTTTCACGAACTAAACCAATATTTTCTTGTGAACGACCACCGCGACTGTATTTTTCACTTCTCTGATCTTCCACGGAACCGGTCTCTTGAAATTTTTTAATAATTCGACCAATAGTACTTTCAGATGGACTATTATGTAAACCATAAAATTCACATAATTTTCTAAAAAACTTTTTTCACAGAACGCTGATTTTCATAAAATCATTCAACAATTTGAACGCGTTGTTGTACCGTGTTCGAAGCCATTTTTATAAATTTCATACATCGCACTTTTCAAATGCTCACATACCTAGACAAATTCAGTGCGTCATCTATATTTTATTTATTCTTAAAAAAACCGCGCAATTTGAAACAGCCTTTATTATAACTTTAGATACTGAAGCACTCATTCCGTCTACTGAACTAAGTAAAATGCTGAATTGATAGATCGGAACCGAGCATCCAATTATTTCTTTTAATTCTTACATGTCAAAACAAAGTTATTAAATAAGAATGCGTTTTAATTCAGCCAATTTGAAATTAATTTTTACCAAAAGTATATTCATACATAAGGAGTTACAAATCGATAGAATCATTGGTTTCGGTATGTACATTGGGAGTTTGTATTACTTGTTTTCGCAGATGTATAGATTTGTCAACTCTAACTATAAACAAGGTAAACCCTTATTGGACAAATCTCCATAAAACGACAGTTATAGAAGATAAATGTAGGTAAGGCTTTCACGAAAGATTCAATTCCTTTCGTTAGATTCTAAAGTGTTGGATTGGAAATTGCAACGCTTCTGAAATACAAATGTGAATTTTACATGCGCAATATGTTTCGCTGAAATGCCTTATATATTAGTTCAATCTTTCCACTTTAACACTTCGTGTTAACAGAAATTTGTTTCTTTTTATAGAAAGATTATATTTATATAGAATTGTAAGCTGGAAAATATTTTAATAAAATCGATACTATTCACGTGCTAATCCATAATTTTTCAAATAACTTGAAATATTTCTATCGACAAACAGGAATATGTACATATAAACATAAGTTGGATTCGTAAATTTTTAAACGTTAAAGTATTCTAGATTGTCTCGAACGTTCATAAAATTGCTTTACTACTCTTTTATTTCCGGGTTACTTCTCTTAGAATACGAAACCCGGTCATTACTAGTAAAAATTCGCTTACCAACTGTATTTTTTAAATTGAACATTTTTATTGATCGTTAAAACTACATTGTCATTATTAGCGATGGCAGTTTTACTTATCCACACATGCTGGATACTGGGAATATTTCTTTAGACTGTGTAAAAGACACATAATACAGTTTTGTCTACACCTAAACCAATTTGCGATGCTTTTTCTTTACTCTAACCCTTTCACGACCATTAGGCTATTTGCATAAATATAATCATTTGATATATTTGGTATGAATCAAGTGTCAAAAAAGCATATTTTTGAAACTAAAACATGAAAATTTGTAATGGATTTTCTGGAGTTTTTTGGGACATACATATGTGTCCCTATGGTCGAAAAGAGTAAATTTCTTTTTATGTTATCGGCTATTTATCAATATCCTCAGCAGAACTAATAATTTTATAACTATCTAGAATAATAATGCACTTACTAGGCCTAATATGTATTGCGATATAAAATTTTAAATAATCACTTTTACACCCTTTTGCACAATTCTCGAACACGGTATCCAGAACACTAAACTTTCACACACAGTAAATCAAAAAAGGTGCAACCGAAGTTGTTTGAATTGAATACGTTTAGAACAGATACGCTAACGAGTTAACTAAGAGCACCTATTTTTCTTTTCGCTATTGAGCTATCCAGTATTTTTGCTTTGGAACACCGGTGTCTCTGTGGTCATTAAAGGGCTAAAACTGATATTTCGGAATTTTTCAACAGCTAGCTACTTCGGACGACGAAAATCGTTTATCGCGTATTTTATTTTTGATGTTTTGTAACAGAAAGGAATCACGAGATGGTAGTATGATAAACCAAGTAGCTGCGGGCACTAAATCATTAAATTCGAAAATTTGACATGCTGAGTGATAGGTGCCATTATTATAATGAATAATTCACTGCAATCACTTAAGGTTGATAAAGGGTTTTCCAATAAGGACTTGACAACTTTTTTCAAAATAAAATGCAGACCATTTGAGATATTTCAAAAGCTTTATTATCGGGTTGAAGTACAATCAAAACATTTATGAATGGAACTCGACTTCGTTCATATGGCCACCGCGGGCACGTTTGCAGCGGTCGATTCGTTGGACCCAATATTCGATGACTCGGACAAACAATTCGGCCGAAACAGCTGCTATTTCGCGTTCAATGTTGGCTCTGAGCTCTTCCAACGTTGTCGGCTTGTTGGCATAGACCAATGACTTGACGTAACCCCAAAGAAAAAAGTCTAGAGGCGTTAAATCGCACGAACGAGGCGGCCAATCGACTGGTCCATATTGAAATAACACGCTCATCAAACTTACTCTTCAATAAATCGATTGTAACGTGTGCTGTGTGGCTTGTGGCACCGTCCTGCTGAAACCACATGTTGTCCAAGTCCATATCTTCCAATTCGGGCCAAAAATAATCGGTAATCATGGCGCGGTAACGATTACCATTCACAGTGACGTGACGATCATTATCGTCGACGAAAAAACGGCCCTATGATGCCGCCGGCATGCAAACCGCACCAAACAGTTATTTTTTGTGAATGAAGTGGTGTTTCATGAAGCACATGTGGATTTTCGCCCGAACAATAACGCATATTTTGCTTATTGATGAACCCATTGAGCCAAAAATGAGCTTCGTCACTGAAAATGATTTTGCGATGAAATTGATCAACTCGGCCCATTTTTTCCAGAGCCCAATCGGAGAACGTACGTCGCTTCAAATGGTCCATCGGCTTCAATTCTTGAGTCAGCTTGATCTTGTATGGGTGTAAACCAAGATCCGATATTTTCGACACTTCGACCAACCCGTTGTCTCACTGGCACGGCAACATCACACAACGAATATGTATGTAGACTCAAATTTTTGCACTAAACTTGTTACTGTTTATCTACTAGGGCGAGAATTACGACCGAAAGTCGGAGTTAACGTTCTTAAAGTAGCGGTCACCGACTGCGAATTTCTGTAGTAAATTTTTATAATTTGCAGACGTTGTTCGTTCGTGTACTTTACCATGATGAAAATGTTAAGTTTACTGAATAAATTGACAGTGACAGTTCGACGATTAGTGAAAGGGTGCGTTCACAAATTAAATTAAAATTTGTCAAGTCCCTATTGGAAAATCCTTTATATAACCCCCTTCCACATTAATTTTCATATTCTTTATACGTATTTCGACAAATAAGTTGTCATCATTAGCAAATAATTAAACAACAGACGGTACAGATCATGCACGAAATTTGTTTCGTGTGGGTGTTGTGCCGTAGTTTTCTAAGTGCGATACTGTTTAATTATCTACTAATGAGGACAACTTTGTTGTCGAAATACATACACAGAATACGAAAATTAATGCGGGAAGAGGTTACATATCAACTTTAAGTGATTAAGTTTATCAACCGCAGGCTTCAACAAAATTATCACCAATAATTCACCAATTTCGATTTACGTCTTCCTATTTCATTTATGTCTTCCTACAAATAGGTATAACATTATTATGTTATACTACAAATATTGTAGTTTTATAAACTTGTTCTCTCTAAAAAAAAATGTAAAACTTATCGAAACGTTTTGTTATGATTACAGTTTCTTGATATTTATTTTCCTTCGATGTCTGTATTTCACGCAATAGAAATTTACACTCTTCAGTAACAATTTAGTCATGATGATAACAATAGTTTTTTATCCGAATTTATTTATTTTTTTCTAGACTTTTCTTGCGTAATACTACTTTTTGGCATTGGTTTGTAATCCCTGCTAACATGGTACTCTAAATAATTCTATTTATAATTGTATTACGACACAGTGTGCTCTTCAGTTATATCTTTTGTATTAATTTTAATATCAGTTATTTTTATATATACATATTGTTTTAAACTATTTCATTATAGCGAGGCAACAATAAAAAAGGAATTACTCAAAGATGAGTTAGATAAAAATCTAACTCATCTTTGAGTATATTGTTTTCCACATTTTCTGTGATAATGTACAAAGAATATGGAAGACAATTGGATGACCATTGCCACAATAGCCTAAACAATAGGGACGAAACACTCAGTTAAAAAACGCCGATATAAATAAATTTTATTTTTACTTTATCAACAACAGTATTTCCAAATCGATTTTTCAAAAATCTTGTACATCAATAAATTATATCGTTTTATGTTCGCTTTGACGAGTATTCAAAAATCGACAAATACAAGAGCATAAATCACGTGAAATACACAATAAGCGTATGCGAGCATTGTTATTGAAGAAAATAAATTTTAAAATGTAACATGCACACACATCTGCAACACATTGTTTCCCAAAAAATGCAGGCATAATTCCTGGAAAAATTTACGATCTAAACCAAAGTAATTTTGAGTTGAAATTAAACATTTAAAGATACATTTTTAATACTTAGTATTTATTATTACATAGTTAATTTAATTGATATATATTTCGCTTTTTGCACTAACATACGTTATAGGCACGTTTTAAATATGCCCGTATATATATATTTTAAAAACTTTGCTGTATAAAACATTATGCTACACATATTCTATGGTAATTATGTACACATTTAATGTATGACTTACACAAATAAAGTATGTTATTCATTGGGCGGTGATGAAAATTATGATGCATTTATCCAACAGATAGCATTAGTTTATTTTTACGTACTAGTGATTCCTATTTGTCTTTATATTATGTCGTTCGTTAGCTGACACTTCTGCCATCACTTTGAGGAAAGAAACTATTTTACTCAGTGTTTGAAATTTTATAGAAAGTTGAAGATGGAAAACCAAAGATATATTTTTATCATATTTTGACTCTTTTACTTCCGGGAAGAACACGTGTCCTAGCTTGCGAAAAGTAAAATTTACGATGACAAGCCTGTACAAGAACGTTAGTGTTAACAACACTTTACGAAGTTCCGGGTTCCTTAGAGAGGCCACTGAAGTAGATTAAAAATGAAGACGCCGATCGAGTAATCAAATCTACGATATACGACATCAGAGATTGCACAGTCGTTAAACATCCATCATTCCAGTGTTTGCTGCTACATGGATAAGACAGAATACATCAATATTTGGATAGCTCATGAACATAAATACCTTCATTTGACGGATGTGTAAATGGTATGGGATACTCTCACGAATCGTGTCGAAAACGATCCTTTTTTGAGGTGACTAATAAATGTTGATGAGATGAGTGGATTGGATACAACAGCACAGTGCAGAAACCGTCTTTGTTGCGATTTAAATATTCACCTTAAAAGTCGTCGAAATTTGATATTTACCAATGGAAAGTTATGCTCTCAAAGTTATGCTATGGTGAGATTTTGAAAGTGTTAATCGTACACACAATTTTGATCGCAAATATTAAAGAATACCATATTCGCAGAATTTGGTCCATGAGTTTTCCAATTATTTGGTTCTCTTCAAAACTTTGGGCAGTGCAAAGTTCTAGTCACACAAACCTGCGAATAAATACTTTGCAAAGTTTTTCGCCGAACAAGCTGGGCCCTGTTGTGAATGAGAAATTATAACGTTTAACGAAAGATAAGGAAATGTCATCGAAACAAGCACACATATTATTGATTTTTTTGTATTGAACTGGAAAACGAAAACGGTATTGCATTATCGTCTATATTTTTCCGAAAACATAAAATTTAAATATAAAAAATATTGCATTAAAGACCAGACATTCTACATGCATAATATTGAAATAGGACTACATGGAAAAATGCTACGCTACAATAAAATATTTTATAATGATAATGACAAAGAAATTAAATTTTAAAAAAATTCAAAGAACTCTTAGATCTTAAATAAGTATTTCAAAAACGCTTACATTACGGTTCGAAAGTTAAATATATATAATAATCTTCTTATTCAGATATACGGGGGCTCTTCATGTACACAATTACTCTGTCCGTTCGATAAATAGTAAGTTACCGAAGATAGTAGTAGATAGAAAAAAACCCTAAAGTTAATGTAAAAAAAAACAAAGAGAAAAATTAGATTGTTGTATAATAGAAAGTTTATAGATTACATACCTCTAGTCGATTTTGAGGGTTAATTAACAGAATTAAGATCGTCCCTTTAATAAAATGTCAATACTAATCCAATCTCAATTTTACGACATCGTGTCGAGTTTTTATCGATTTATCTAACAAACCTCATCTCGTTATTTAAAAGACTATTTAATGTTCAAAAGTGCCTTGGCGAGATTGTAGAACCATTCACTTTACCATATATCTAAGGGTTAAGTGGTATCAAATTTCATGTTAAGCTACTGCATTTCTTTTAACTAATTTTTTATTTTATCAATATTCTCAGCAGGTCTGCGCGATCGCATAGAATGTGTTTGAGATATTCGAAGAGTTGGTATGCACGAGTGAAAAACAGGATGAAATTTGAAATTTAGTATTGACAATTAATTGTACAACTTTCTAAAATAAATGCCCATTTGAAATATACCCTCGGGCGTATTTACTATAGAAATTTTACTGCATTTTTAAATTGACATGTTTATAACCTTAAGATAATATATGTCATAATTTGCAACTAGAGAATATACTTGTTTTAGATAAATTGCACCTATATTATTACTATTCAGCGATAAATATGGAGAAAATTAAATATACATTTTGAGTTCAAGTTCGAGATTATGTGAGAATTGGTGTAGAAGGTCGAGATCCCACAGTGAAATCTTTGTACAGGGAGAAAACGCAGATCTTGTCTTTAAGCTGCAGGCATAATTGTAAACCAACAGTAAAAGGGACCAATACTTCATTCAACCATAGTATTGAACTTTCAGCATGGGTCGAATCATACTTCATCACACCTTGGTTGAAGTATATCTGGTATACAGCTAGTATTAATTTATGGCTCTGTATGTAGAAACTTATAGCCAAATCTTCTGATAGATTCGGAACTAACGATTTCATATTACGGCTTTTTATTAGATCATCTATAGTTTTCTTTCTTGGTACAATTAAACTTGTTCGATCACGTTGCAAACTACGCAAGATATTTCCTAGTAAATGAAGAACTTCATCAGATGACTTAAATTAATAATTTTTGCCAACATCATCAATATGATATATTGCTTGTTGTAAATGATTTGCTGCATCTTGTACTTGTTGTAATTTCCAAGGATGTTCACCTTGAATATTTGTCTTAACAAAATTGGCAGTTCTATAAACTTTTATATGTATTTCGACTTGAGTTATGCTATCACCAGTTAAAACAGCAGAGCATTTTAATTGATCTGGTGGTACAGTTAATTGAAATTTGTCTTGTTTATTAGAATTATCACGACCATATAACTGGACTGGAAACCTATGTGCACATTCCACTAAAACTTGATGTATTTGCTTTAATGCTGCATGTACTTCTTTATGAAGTACCCATTCAAATTCTTTTTGCAAATTTAAAGCTTCTTCCTTTTCAAATTCACTCATTTTGGATAATAATAAAATAAATGATCTTCACAAACATATATATCCATTATAGACAACAATGCTGTATTCGTTTAAAATGGATGTATTCGTTTACGTAGTAAAGCACATATACGATATATATATATATATATATATATATATATATATATATATATATACATTTAGATACCAGACTAACCTGGAAGGATGAAGTGGACGCCCTCTCGAAAAAACTCTCTTGTGCAATATATGCTGTGCGGAGAATCAGAGCCATCACAAATAAGGAAACTGCAAAAACAGCTTATCACGCACTTTTTCACTCGCGGATGTCATACAGTGTCCAACTATGGGGCGATTCAGTGCATGCCAATGACATTTTTAATTTACAAAAGAAGGCATTACGAATAGTCGAACAAGTTAATATAACGACACATTGTAGACCTATATTCTTAAAAAATAAAATAATGACGTTGGCCTCCACTTACATATATAAGCAATTGCTGCGCGCTAAACGAGAGCTACCAACCCAGAAAAGGAAAGGAGAGGGAAGAGCAATACAACTGAGATCCAAACAACAAGTACTTCTTCGCAACCATAGGCTACGTACTACTGCTGCCGAACACAAACATTTGGATATGTTTAACAAGTTGCCATTATCGTGGACTGAAAAACCCATTTTGAAATTTAGAAATGATATAAAAACATTTCTTTTAGAAAACGGATTCTACACAGTAACGGAGTTCCAAGACCAGATGAAATCAATCAAATACTAAACTGTATGTTCTGCTTTGTGCACACATATGTTTATACCACACTTACACACAGTACATATATACATACATACACACACAGACCATCATATACAATGACGTTACCTCTTTATCTGTATTATAATAGATGGTAAAATAAAGATTATTATTATTATTATTATTAAAAATTCAGCCATTCATTTCCCTCAAAGCAATAAATATCTGCTCAAAATTTGGTGTAAAGATATATACTTTTACCGGACAGTTGGTTTTTCTTTCTGACGCAATATAAGCGGTATTCTTGTCTATATATTTTCAAACGTTACTGTTGATTCAAGCAGATATAATCGAATGAACCGCTAAGTCCTTTTTATCTCCTGCGTAGTGCGGTTTAATTGAAAGCAAGTGCAGACGCTGAAATATATTGATAATTTGTCAGGCTTTTTGTTAGTTTCAGCATCTGAAAACAGAGAGTCGGCAAAGGGCGAAATATTCATTGCAAGACGCAGTAGGGTTCCCTGTCGGTGATTAATGGTGTGTGCTTCGAATAATTCACTGTTCGCAATAAAATGGAACGCCCGATAAACAATACCCTACTTTAGTTTAGTTTATCTGTCAACGGGGTTGTATGAAGCTTTAAAAAATTCGTTTCGGTTTTTTTTTTACACAAAAAACGACTAAAATCATGAATCAGCAAGTTGCGTTTCAATTCCATTTAATTTTCAGTGCTTTGATAAATATTCCCATGAAAATATAAACCAATATTTATTTTAGAAATTTAATGCTAATATTCAAATTAGAAAAAACTAATAAATAAAAGCTGTCAATACTAATGAAGCTTGATAGAAAATTTCTATGTCTGTCAATGATGAAATATTTTTACGTTTTTAATCTATGATTTATTTTGATGTTTTTACTTCGTAAGAGCTTTCTGTAGTGAAAAATAGATGTAGGCTAAGTAGAGTTATATTAATCGATGGTTAAATTTGTTTACGTTTATAAGAAATAAGATATTAATTCTCTAAAATTTCTTTGATTTTTTTTGTATATCGATACGATTTTTATGTCTAAAAACGAAGTTCTTAGTACTTAGTATTTTGCTTACATAAATGTAGCCCTTCGAAAGCTTTTAGTTGCCCGGATCAGATCATTTGTATTGTAGCAATGCCATTTTTGGTTATACGAGGGTAGCCGTTTATATTTCGGTAACTCCGATCCAATGATTGCATCGTGAAGTTTGTCATTTTTGACAATATATTTACTTTGACAGTTGTATTATCCGGTCGCTATTTCTATTGTTGACAGTAACTTGAAAATTTTATGTCAGCGAAAAAATGGAATTAACTCGCGAATATTCTCGTGCAATTATTTTTCATAAATTTCGGCGTGGATTCTGTCAACAAGAATGCATCGACGAGCTGAATTCTTTATATGGTGATGAAGCACAATCGAAAACTACAATATATCCTTGGTATAGTGAATTCAAACTTGGACGGCGTTCTTTAGACTATGAATTTCGTAACGGGCATCCCACAAATGCTGCTCTGTCTGAATTGATAATGCAAGGCCGTCATGTGAGACACCGTTGAGATGGAAGCATCTCTAGGTATTAGTAGCACCAGCGTGCAAAAGATCCTGCATGAACATTTAGACGTTAAGAAGTTATATTCACGTTGGGTACCACATAATTTGACAATCGATCAAAAAAAAAAACACGTCGATTGGTGCCAAGAAATGCACAAAAAATACAATGACGGTGCTTCAAAGAACATTTATAAAGTCGTCACAGATGATGAATCTTGGATCTATACGTATGAGCCCGATAGTAAACAGCAGTCGACTGTGTGGGTATTCCCACATGAGCTAAAATCAACAAAAGTTGTTCGCACTCGAAGCACATCAAAACCAATGGTGGCCTGCCTTTTCGGAAAAACCAGTCACGCTGCAACCGTGCTTTAAGAGAGTTGTAGAACGGTCAATTCCGAATAGTACACAACTATTTGTTTACCAAAAGTGTTTGAAGAAATGAGGAAACAAACTGAAAACAACGGATCATTCTCCCCCATGACAACGCGAGCTCTCACAGGTCGGTTCAAACAATTGAATATTTAACCGGGCAAAATATTGATTTGATGAGTCATCCGCCGTACAGTCCTGATTTAGCACATTGTGATTTCTGTTTGTTCCCACACGTGAAGAATAAACTTCGTAGTCAACGGTTTTCTACGCCGAAAGGGTCAATTGAGGCATTCAAAACTCATATTTTGGAGATACTGCTTTCACAGTGGCACCAATGCTTTTCGGATTGGTTTAAATGAATGCAAAAGTGCATTGATTTTCAAGGAAAATATTTTATAAAGCAATAAAACTATTTTCGATAATAAATATTATTATAATATATAAATATAATAGTATTGGATTGATGGTATTTACTTTTCAAATTTTTCCTAAATTTTCATGACATTTTCTTACTTTAAATACAATTTTGCTTTAGTTATATGCTTCAGTTTATCAAATCTTTCTTCTTTTAATTTATTTTATATTATTTTTTTTATCTTTGATATAGCTTCGCAGATCAATTTATTACGAAATGTAACATTTAAATGATTATTTGGCGCCAATATGTATGCATAACATGAAAACATATTCCGAATTCTGCTTATTATTCGACATGGTATTAACCATAACCAAAAACTACTTAGCAGAAAGAACACGCTCTTCAATAAATTTAAACGTAGTAGCAACATCAATACTTATCTTGGGTTGCTCAGAAGTTACCTTTCGTTTTGAAAACCAGCTCGTTTAATTGATCGTGTCCCATGTTTTTTGCTGTCGTAAGTCCTAAAAAACCGTGTGCTTTGGAGGCATATTCTGAATACTAAAGAACTCAAACAAACCATGTCTGACGAATTTGCGACTATTGACGACGAACTACTGAGGTGCGTATACGTAAACGTCCGGAAACGCTTACAATGTTGCATTGAAATAATTTCATTAAAATGCTAGAAGTATGACTCATATACTGTTACAACTTATAACAACATATGGGTCATATCAAGTAGAAAAGGCGAAATAAAAGGAGCACCAAAGTCGTGTGTTTGATAATAGGTACATAAAATAAAATAAATAGAATGTTATAATCTATAAAGCCTCATGGAATATTTATCATTTGAAACAACTTTTGCAGTATTGTCAGAAAGAGAATAAGATTGGTTAAATATTTACAGTACAACGTATATTTGCATAGTTGTTTCAACAAACAATGTTTACCCAGACGAACGTCTTACGAATCGCCGTGCACTTTTGCCTCTTTTGATTATAATTTATATCATAATGACAAATATTTATGTTTCATGGGCTTTAAATAAAATTTCGTAGTCATTATTGTATATCTTTCACATTTTCCTATTCTTGGAAACACAACTTTTTAAATATCTGTTTCTCTTGCAAACTCTTTACTTAAATTGTAAAAATTTATATTTATTATAATTTTATTTTTGTAATGCAATTACATACAATTATTTTCGAAATATTTCACAAATTATTCTTGTAAAGTTCCATTATCTATAGAATACATAATTTATGTTTTATGGGAGTAAAAATCGAAATGCGAAATCTCAACTAGAATACGAAGACTTACTAAAACGCATTATCGCTTCTTTTCTAATTTATTTATTTATTTATGTGCTTACAAAGAAATCAAATCTAACCCATAATTCATATTTGTTCTATCCACCATTTTTTCTTTCTTTTTTTTACACTTTTACTGTATGTAAATGTAAATTATAATCGCCAAATATTAGAATCAATTATGGAATGACTCTTCAGCTAAAATCAAACAAATTCAAAACTTTTTATAGAACAAGATATATGCATATGGTAAATCTAAATCGAAATACACATAAATTGAAATGTAGCCTCGGGCTTGACCCCACGTCTAGTAGAATAATGAGTTTTATATCCCACTTACAGCGGTTCGTTCAATTTCTTGCTCGGTTCCAATTTTTAGTTCTCGAAATATCTAGAACCCCAAATCAATATTCCCTAGATATTCATGTATAGACGAAATATGTAAAAGCTCTATTGATAGCTTTCATTAACTAGTCGTTAGTAATCTAAAATTCATGCAATAACAATTCATGGAAAAAAGAAGGTAATAATTCTTATACACTTAAATAATTAAGTAAATATTTTTCTTTCCATTTTTCTCAATAATTTTCTATGAAAAAAATGAAAAATAGAAAATTAATTTTGATAAATTAACAGATATTATTTTGTTTTATGTTTTCGTATTCTGAGGAAAGTTAAATAGCTGGTTATACATCATTAAATAAAAAATATTAACGAAATGGTAAATGTTATTAGGTGCGCAACTAAGTTCTCGCTGTTTTTCAAGAGATGGCTCCAGTAGTAAGTGCTGGTCGATTGTGATATAAGCAAAACATCATGAACAAAGCTTAGACATATGGTAAACAAACCGCTTTGACACATTAGTGATTTTGTTTTTGTGTCATATACTTTTGGTTGTGTGAAAATATCTGATTTTGTGCCAAATAATCGTAATTTGCGGAAAGTGTTGCTTTCCTTCTTTTATTCAAAGAAAACGGCGGCTGAAGCGCATCGAGAACTCCAAAAATTTACGGAGATGCTGCTCTAAGTGAAACAACATGGTGTGATTGGTTCCGTCGCTTCAAAAACGGTGATTTCGATGTTGAGGACCGTTCGCGTGAAGGAAGACCAAAAATCTTCGAAGACGCTGAATTGGAGGCATTGCTCGATGAGGCTCCGTGCCAAAAGCAAAAAGAGCTTGCTCCAGCATTAGGAGTTACCCGCTATGATTCAAAAACAAAGAACTTGGATTCCTTATGATTTGAAGCCAAGAGACGCTGAGCGTCGTTTTTTCGCCTGTGAACAACTGCTCCAGCGGCAAAAAAGGGAAGGGTTTTCTTCATCGCATCGTTACGGGTGATGAAAAATGGATTCATTACAGCAACCCAAAAAGAACAAAATCATGGGGACTGCCCGGTCACGCTGCGAAGGTTTTGCTGTGTATTTGGTGGGACCGGGGTGGTGTTATTTATTATGAGCTGTTGAAACCGAACGAAACCATCACTGGGAAACGGTATCGAACTCAATTGATGCGATTGAGCCGAACACTGCGCGAAAAGCGGCCACAATACGAGCAGAGGCACGAAAAAGTAATTCTACAGCATGACAACGCTCGGCCTCACGTTGCCAACCCGTTAAAACCTACTTAGAAACGCTCAAATGGGAGGTCCTATCCCACCCGCCATATTCCCCAGATATTGCGCCGTCCGACTATTACTTGTTCTCTTCGATGGCGCATAGTCTGGCTAATCAGCAGTTCCGCTCATATGAAGTCATCTTAAATATGCCTTGACTCGTGAGCTCTGCCAGAATGCAATATTTTAAATGATTCATTTGTAAACATTTTTTCACACTAAAGTTTCATTTTCATCAAAAAAGCAGCGAGAACTTAGTTGCCCACCTAATAAATGAAGTTTTTCTTGGCTATAAAAATCCTGAAAGTAATAAACAAGCAGTTACGATTTAAAAGTTCATAGAAGTGGGAACAAATCTGTAGAAATATATATTTAGTATATATGTACATATAGACATATATTAGTAGAATTAGATTGTCGGGCTCTTCGCGATACTGGACCAAAGTTCTCGAAAGAATCGGCGTCTCGACGTTTTGATGATATCTCAATCAGTTTCTTCAGGAGCTAGATCCTGAAGAGATGTCATCGAAACGTCGAGACACCGATTCTGTCGATAACTTCTGTCCATCATCGCGGAGAGTCCGACAATCTAATATTACTCATACTTACGACTACGAGAACCTTCGTTTGAATATATAATAATAATAATAATATACTTTATCTACTAGCTCATACAAAATGAAATATTATCGTCAAATGTTTGTTGTGTTTTGTGTGTGTGTGTTCGTGTCCGTGTGCGTGTGTATGTGTGTGTGTGTGTTCTCATGTATGGCATATTTACATTAATATTTTTTCATAAATTCTATGAATTCATTAACTGAATACAAGGTATTGTGCAAAAGAAATGACTTTAGTTGTTTTTTAAAGTCCAAAAACTGCTCTTCCATCCATTCCGAGGGTAGCGTATTTATTAATTGCAAATGTCTGTGCTGGGCAGAGATAGTAATGATCCTACGGGGAGGGATTTGGACCCTATTCTGTGATCTTAATTGATGTTTCGTCACTGTTCCTTTTTTCTCTAATGATGGTAATTCTAATCTAACTCTAAGCAATTGTTTATACAGGTATGTATCTGTAAGGGACATTATTCGGTTTTTTATAAATAAATCCCTGCAGTGAACAAACTCGGTCTACACTTTCAATTATTCGGACAGCCTTCTTCTGTAGTATGAGTATATCATCAGCATGCGCCGAATCGCCCCACAGCTGATTTCTATAACACATTCGAGCCTGAAAGAGTGCAAGGTAAACTGTTATGGAAGCCTCCTTATTTATAATATTTCGTATACTTCGAATAGCGTATAATGCCGAAGACAATTTATAGGAGAGGATATCAATATCAGTTTTGCAAGTTAATCTCGTATCCAAATAAATGCCCAACAATTTTGCAGATCCTGTGTTATCTGGAGTTTTGTTTCGTTTAGATGTAAACTATGAATAAATTGTTTTATCCTCATTAAGAAGCAGACCGTTGGAAGAAAGCCATTTTGAAGCTTGATCCAACGTTTCTTTTATTTCTTTCTGAAGACACTCCGCATTTTTAGCTCTACAAACAAAAGTCGTATCATCTGCATACAATACTTCGAAGTTCTGTTGAAGATTATTCATATGTATGGAGAATAACAAGCGTCCAAGAAGTGATCTCTGTGGTATCCCACAGTCCGATGTCAACGTTTCACTAAGCTTCCTATTCACACATACTGTATGTTTCCTGTTGTTAAAGTAAGACATTAGGAATTTCAGTAGCTGTCCTCTGATACCCAAATGCTTCATCTCCTCACACAAAATATTTCTTCGTACACAGTCAAGCGCTTTCGATAAGTCGCACATTAATGATGTACACTCTTCATCCCTTTCCACGGCATCCCAAACTGAATTTAAAACGACTACAATAGCATCTATTGTTGTTCTTCCGCGACGGAATCCATATTGATTAATGGAAAAGGTATCATGTTTGTCTAGGAATGATATTAGGCGAGATAATAAAGCTGCTTCACGGAGTTTTGAAATAGTAGGTAGTATGGAAATAGATCTATAGTTGTATATATATATATATATATATATATATATATATATATATATATGTATACGTAAATGTTCATATTAAAGAAAGTAAGCCCTATCGGTTTCTGGGCTTCAGGGCTGGCACCGCGTCACTTGTATATCTGCCGAGGTACCATTTATATGGGACATCTTCAGGGCTGAACTACTGCAATGAAACTGAAGATGTCTGACTTCAGTTTCAGTGCAGTAGTTCAGCCCTGAAGATGTCCCATACAAATGCGTACGAAACCTCGGCA
Source organism: Dermolepida albohirtum (assembly GCA_031893035.1). NCBI lineage: Eukaryota > Metazoa > Arthropoda > Insecta > Coleoptera > Scarabaeidae > Dermolepida > Dermolepida albohirtum. Next base: position 207,161 of record JAVIWB010003439.1, read on the forward strand.
GATATACAAGTGACGCGGTTCCAGCCCGGAAGCCCAGAAGCAGATAGCATGGACCACGACCGCGAAGTCTACGTACCAGATTAAAGTAAGCGCTACCTCCTGAAGTATCATCGAACATGCTACAGCGATAGTATCTGGCTGATTATAGTTCGACTAGTTATAATTTACATATTCAGGTGAGTTTGTTAAAGAATTTTCTAAACGTTGACGATAATAAATCACAAGCATAAATTACACTGCATTATAATAATTCTCGCATGCATATCTTAGTAGAACAGTCAACTATTTAAATGAGCGGTGAAAATTGAACTGATGGATTTTACCATATTTTTTCCACCTAACATCCAAAAATTTCAACTTTACACAGATTTACGGTTTCATAGAGACATGAAAATTTCAAATTACACTTGTTTCTCTTAATAATTTCGTAAATTATTATATCAGTTTTACATGTGTACATTATGCTACTACTATACTGTATATTTGTTTAAATTATTTCGAATTTTTTAAATTTTATAAGTAAATATTTAAGTATATTCAATTTTTGAAAATAAATCTCTAATGTTTAATATATTTAGTGAATGGAAAAGATATTTTCACTAGTGTATGGTACATAAATTATATGTACGTGTCATGCGACATTGGAAGAATATATCATTAGCCTAAACTGAGTTTCATTCAAATATGTTAGAAGTTCAGCCTCACAGGACCTCCGGAATTTTCTATATTAATATCCAAAGGACAATATATTTCGAGGTTCATTGAAATTTAACACCGACTCCGTGGGTTCCTAACGTCACAAAATAAAGCGGCAAATTTTAACGCTAGTGTTATGTATACATTAAAACCGTCACCGGATGATTTATATTAACACTGGCTTCGGGCTTGCACTACTGTATAATCAGGTTTTGTAGGAATTTTGTCGGTTCTTATTAAATTACACCTGGGTTAATTGAAACATAAATAAGAAAGCCCGAGCCCTAATTCGTTTATATTGTTAATTGCCGTTGGCACCCCGCTCTCGCGATTTAAACTCCCTAAGTTGTAGCGATATTCTTGTTACCGAAACTGTTTCTAACATTGCACCCCAGGTGACACTTTGCGGCTTAGCGTGATCTTCGAATAATCTTTTTTTTATTTCTTATTTTAACTTGGAAAACTAATTTACTTTGCCACCGGCAAAAAGTTTTGATTAAGCAAGCTTTCGATTAATATTTACAATATGTAAGTGTTTTCATAATGATATTTTTGCTTGCCAAATATGGTATAACTTTGATAATTATATACCGTAACCATCAGACATATTTACAGATAAAATTACTTTGTAAATACTATATATATATATATGTAGATTTATCTAACAGATATAAATTCTAGTTGTAAGATAATTCAATAGCAAATGATATGCAATGTAACAAGCTTACATTCAAAAACTAAATATGGTAAATTTGATGGAGGCTGTGGATGATTAACTTAATCACTTAAGGTTGATATATATCTCCTTTTCACATTAATTTTCGTATTCTAAATAGGCATTTCGACAATTAAGTTGTCATCATTAAAAATTGATAAAGAATTAAAACTTAAAGACCATGTTGATTGTATCTGCAAAAAAATTGGGTTTTTTAAAAGGATAAGAAAAAACTTTCTATAACAACCGCAATAAATATATATAACACCATTATTAAACCCCACTTTGATTTTTGTTCAACTATAATATATATATGCTGCCTAAAAACACAAACTGAGAGAATGCAGAAACTACAAAACAAAGCTATGAGATGAATTTTAAAATGCAACCAACCGTTATACAGCTATATCAGTAATGCTTAATTCACTGCTATGGTTAAATATTAAACAGAGGTTAGAAATGAATACCATATGCTTTGTGCAGAAAATGAAGATGGGAAATGCGCCAGAGTATCTTTGTGAAAACATCAGATATGTGGGTGAGGTGCAGCCGTATGAGCCAAGACACGCCGAAAGCTTTAGACTACAAAGAACAACGTCAACAGCAATGCAGCGTTCATTATTCTATAAGGGACTTAAATTGTATAATGATATCCCAAATGAGTTGAAAACTCAAATAAATTATGATATTTTTAAAAACCGACCAATATCACTATTGTCGATTATGTCCAAATTGTTTGAGAAACTGCTACTCAAAAGATTAAAGCCAATCATTGAAGAAAAACATCTCATCCCGGATCATCAATTTGGTTTCCGAAAACAATATTTCACGATTGATCAGATCCACAGAATCACCGATGTCATCGAAAAATCATTAGAAGGAAAAAAGTATGCTCGGCAGTGTTTTTGGATATAGCACTGGCTTTTGATAGAGTCTGGCATAGGGGCGTGAACCACAAGCTCAAGATGCTTCTCCCTGAGCAGTATTCTGAAATTTTGAGGTCTTATGTATCCGACCGTTACTTCAGAGTCAAACAAGAAGACACCTATTCTGATCTGAGGAAAATCCAAGTAGGTGTGCCCCAGGAAAGTGTATTGGGGCCTTATATTTGTTATATACTAGTGATTTGCCTACATTTAGCGAAAATATTGTTGCTACGTTTGCAGATAACACTGCAATTGTAGCTACTGCAGACAACAACATTAATTCAACGGCAAAGTTACAAACAGCTACTGTCGAAATACAACACTGGACAGCAAAATGGCGTATTCAAATGAATGGAAACAAATCAGTGCATATCGATTTTACTAACAAACGAATCGAGCATAAACCAGTATATATTAATCAACATGTAGTCCCGTACGAGAATACAGCCAAACATCTTGGTATGACCCTAGATGCTAAACTCAGGTGGAAGCCACATGTTAAGAAAAAATGTGAAGAGGTCAAGTTGAAGTACAGAAAGATGTACTGGTTATTGGGTCGACATTCAGCCCTGACAGTATATAATAAGCTTTTGTTTTATCAACAAGTCCTGAAACCAGTGTGGACTTATGGTAAACAGCTCTGGGGCTGTACCAGCCAAAGTAATCGAAACATTATATAGAGATTTCAGAATAGGGTACTGCAAGGCATTGTTAATGCTCCGTGGTATATTCACAATGACAACCTGCATAAGGACTTGAAGGTGGAAACTGTCAATGATGTTATCAAAAAATACGCCCAAAGACATGAACAACGGCTTCATCAGCACATCAATATCGAGGCTCTCCGGCTCCTGGATAATGATGGCTTAGTTAGAAGATTAAAAAGAGTGAAACCATTTGACTTAGTGCAGTGAAAATATTAATGAAAAACTCAGTGCACACTAAAAACAGTGCTAAATGTAAATGTCAGAACCAAAGTGACTATCATAGGATAAGTGCTTTGTAATTTTAAAACTATAACAAATTAGGTTAAAAACAAATAGCTCATTAGTGTTAATTTACTAGATTGCTATACAATAAATTCACCCAAAGAGGGTGTCTTTATTTAAAATTAAAAAAAAATATTTTTAAAAGGCAATGTGTTAATTTTGTTAAAAACGGCTTAATTTGTTAATTTTGTTGAAATCAACTTAAGGTTTTAATTTTAAATTCATAAAATTCTACCTTTTTTGTACAATTTTTATTATAATGCAAATTTTAAAAGTATTTAAAATACTAATAAAGATCAAATCATCATCATCATCATCATCAGCAGATAATTAAACAGTGTCTCACTTGGAAACCACGGCAAAATCCGCACTAAATAAATTTCGTACACGATCTGCACCATCGAAAGGAGTTCTATATCAATCTGAATTGACTAAAAAAAAACTAAATATACTAAATATAAATTCATAACTGTCAGTTTACACAGAAGAAATGCGAATACGAAAGTAGTAATAAGATCACTGATTCAGTATTGTCGATAGAGGAATATAGTTAATGTTTATAGCTGGTCTAATAACAATAATAATAATAATAACCTTTATTGTCTAACAGACTACATCCACTGAATGCATACAAAATGAATACACAAGTATAATATAGAACAAATAGTAGTTCTAAGTGTGCAACAAATTACAAGGAAATACCAACTATTGCACCTAACACTATAATATTCAAAATTAAACATCACTAAAACGTTCGTTGAGGCTTTTGACCATACGGAACAGCGGGCTCTTGACCATAATATTGGTTCTAGTTCTTGGGACGCGAAGTACATCCCCAGATCTGGTTCCGCAGAAGGGACAAGAAAGTAAATTTGAGCTAATAATACACAGAAATTAATTAAAAATTTCTGCGCTGGAGAAGGACTCGAACTTTTATCTGCCGTTTTCTAGACAACATTATTAGGAATTGTATTATCAGTTGTTAAAGCACATGAGATCATTATCATTGAAAATGTGCCACAAAAAATGTTTCGAATTTTTTTAATTTTCTGTTAAAAATCACGTTTTTTGCTATCAAATAAAATTATGTAACACTACGTTGGTAAATTTTGATGGAATCAAAATTTACCAATCAATTAATCAAAATAGGTAAATAAAGCCCCTTATCATATCAATGTTCGTATTCTGTATACGTATTTTGACATCTAAGTTGTCATCATCAGCAGGTAATTAATCACAGTATCGCACCTGAATCCGAACAATTTTCCCCGCAAAAAGTCAAACACACGGTGTGTGTTTGGTTTATATACACACACACACACACTTTATTATTAAATCTCTGTAACACAATATGCTGCATCGCATAAAATGTGTAATCGATTTAATAATAGAGGACAATGTTCAATATATCTACCTTAACAAGTGTTTAGTTGTCAAAATATAATTTACCAACTAGCATCAACACTCTCTGATTACCATGTATAAAGACCTGCTAAAGGGAATTTACAGGCCAACAATATGAGCCTGTTGTTACGTAATATCGCTCTTGTGGCTGCAGCCTCATGTTACACAAAATTTGAAACGCGAAAGGCATTTTCGATACGTAATACTAATGAAAAATTCGGACCTTACTTATGCTCAATAACGAGTATTCTTCTTTAGGTTGAAAGTAAAAGGAGTTTATATTTTAGCATGATCACGTGAAGTAAACAGCATTAAATTAAAAATAGCCACATCAATATAATATTTAAATATTATTTCATAGAGTCAAATAGTTTGAAAATTAATATATACATGCTTCACTAATTAATATGGCTATGTTACTCATATATAAATTAAACATTATATTGTTGTCTAGTGTGGGGCTCTAACAAGAGATAGCCATTAATAAACAATTCATTAAAAATTAGTTAACTTATAAAATAATGGCTAGAAAGAATGAAATATTTTCACTATGGTTACAAAGAAAAATAAAAATTCGAGAACTAAAAGTAGTTGATTTAGAACGTGAGCTGGAAGAAATAAGTCGTAGCTTCAGCAGAGACTTCGAAATGCATCCATAAAATACGGGGAAGATTTAGAAAATCATTTGTTTGTTATTCTAGGCAGACAGATTAATATGAATCGATTTTGAAAATATTGGAACGATGTTTTAAAAGTTTAGATAAAAATTTGAAACAAAAGATTTTACAAAAATCTAAAACTCTGGAAAGAAATCTAGAAGAAAGCCTGAAACAGGAAATTATAGGAACTTCCAAAGCATTAGGAGAAGAATTCTTTATGACCTGATTAAAACGTTTAAGCTTTAAACTACGTAATAAAATATTTTAGACTGTTAGAGAAAAAGTCTCGAAATTCGAATTCAATTCGTAAAAGTCCAAGATGGTAGATTTAATCCCTCATTTGAAGCTATCAGAGACAACTATTTCGATCGCAATATATCCAGTAAGATGCAGAAGGAAATTGTGGCTATGGCTTTCGACATAAAAGACGAAGTCGTAATGGTCATGAAAATCAAAAGACAGGGGACATAAAGGGTGACGAATACAAACTTCTACATTGTTACATTAGAAAAGAATAGAAATATAAAAAGACGTGTCTGTTTGGATTCCAGAGAAGCTTGTCAGAATATTCTACTCGGTTTGCCAAGGATTAAGCAAAAAAAAAATCGATCTAGGTCAGGGAATTAATTCGTCAATAACGAGATGTTTCTGAAAATAAATCTGGAACGAAAGAAAAACTAATACTATAACTCCTGAAATAGTAGCTGAACAAATTGTACAAGAAGAAGGTAGAGGTGTAATCGTATCTTCAAATAGTCAGTAAGTTTTACTAGTGGTCCTTTTCATGTACAAAGATGCAGCAATAACTTCCGATCATACCTTTGAAGCAGCATTTTACAGACGATTTTTCGATTTTCCATTGTTCATTCAATTGATATGGCACCCATTTTCCCATCTTTTGAATTTTTCTCATTGCTCGTAATCAGTCACTAATCGTTTCTTAGGCCACATTTAACGCTTCCGTTATTTGTTTCTGAGTTTGGATTGGGTCTTCATCCAATAACTCCTGCAGTTTCGCATCTTCAAACTTTTTCGGTCTACTAGAACGTTCTTCGTCTTGCACCTCGAAATCACCACCTTTGAATTGTCGAAACCACGCCTTACATGTTTTTGTGATTGAGCATACTCACCGTAAGTTTCTGCCAGCAAACGATGATTTTGAGAGACTTTTTTCTTTTGATTAAATAAGAAAAGTAATGAGTGCCCCAAATGCACTTTTTCAGGCAGGAAACTCGACATTTTCAAAGAGATATAAATATGACAATGTTACTTTCGCACAATATAACATGTATGGCTTTGAAGCATGATATCAATAGAATAAAATGACATATGTGTCAAATCATAACATTGCATACTTGAGTCTAACGACATCTGTTAGAAAAACCTGTACTGACTTTCCCGTATACCTAATATAATTTGAAAATTGCGGGAAATTGAGAAATGAACAATTGGATCTTACAATGAAAAGTGTAAATGAATAGAAGAAAATAGAAAATTTGTCAATGCATATTTTTTGTAACTTTCAGGATAAGTATTGCACATAATTACGACTGCGCAATTACATTAAATACCAGTAACGTTCATCCACAAAAACGCCATAAAGCAACTCCTACGTTAAATATGGTTTATGATGGTTAAATAATATTTATTATATATTTTAGAACATTTGTATTAACTACATCTTACATATAAACTTTTATTATAGTACTTCAAAATTAGCGTTAACAATAATATTAATACTAATTTTATAAATTCAAACGAGAAACGTTTCCAACCAACACTATAAAATAGTGCGTATTAAACTTTGTTCGTAAAGCCATAAAAGAACACCTTGCAAAAATTTTGCAGTGGTAAATGAATTTTTAAAAATGGACGGGTCAGAAGCTTTTGTACTTTATACACAATTCAAACAATTTGCTTGCTACTCAAATATTCATAGCGAAAGAAACAGCAGGTACACATACTAAAACTACAGAATCAATTTCTAACCAGATTTCGTCCCAAGCCAAACTTTTGTTATTGAATCACCAAGAAGTCAAAGTTTAAATAGAATAGCAAATAGAATGTATACATTTGATCTTCATTTTGAAATATTGGTTTCGTGTTATACTATTTAAAGTACATTATTATATCAACTGTATTCAATTATATAAAACGTATATAATTATAAATAAGTTGGAATTATTTTCTTTGGTTTCTATTACATTTTCTACCAGTTAGATCGACTTTTTCAAACTTGTATTTTAACAAATTTATTGTCTCTCCAATCTTTGTTTTATTATTGCTTGTTATCAATCTTGTATATTTATTAATAATTGCACATTAATTTTTTTGCTTTTCCTATGAAACATCATCCATTATCTAATACGACTAACAATTTTTCCCGATGAAATACTCACTCTGTCACAATCTGTTCAAATACATTGTGGTAAATAAATCCGCAGTTAAATTTCGATACAGATATTTTCACATAAAATAACTATTCTTATATATTTATTTCATATCCGTAGAACCGCGATATCCATTCTTGTCATTTACATACTGGCATTCGATTAGTTCTAAGGAATAACTCATGCTTCATCCCATCAAATTTTCATGTATTTTACGTAGATAATTCAATATCAGTTACATTATCGCTATATCTTTGAAGACCAAAGCATTGATCTTGGTCTTAAAGTTTGTTCTAATATCTAAAAAACTAAATACAACTCTTAGATACACTTGGAGTTCTCCTATTCTCAGCAACTTTCCCGAAATTTTCTCTGTTAGAATGCTTTCTCAACATTTCTGCTTCAGAAAGCTCTTCACATACCTCTCACCTTATTTTCTGATTTTCTTTTAATAACTTGACTTACAAACTTCCCATAGTGCCAGTTATACTTTTATTAAGTGCTCGATCTTTCTTTCTATATATATACGGGCGCTATTTTACGAAATTTTTACCCAAATAGGTTTTAATATTCTTCAAAATAATAGCCTTGTTTATTCTTTGGAACCACTTCACGAAACAAACATAAATCATTTCTCTTTATAGGTTATCGAAAAGTCTGAAATTCAGCAAAGCAATGTCTAACCGCGCATAAAACCTCTAGTCAATATAACATATGAAAACTGTCGGAAGTCTAATAGGCAGGATGTATTGTATTAAAATTGGTTCCATCATTAAGTACTTCTTAGAAGGCTTATCAACAAAGACTATTTATAAAATGAAGAATAGTCTTCATTTTCCTTAGAATCGTGAGTTTAAATGTTATTATATAACCGTTAATGATGCGCTACTTAGTGGACGTTCGCAATCTGCGACTTTATCAGAAATTGTTCAAAAATTGCATGTTGTTGTGTTAAAAGAAAGTCGTTTGAGAACGTTTGAGACAGTGGAGGTTAAAGAACGCCCAACGCATATTTGCGCCAAATTGCTGGGATTCCATATTTAAAGACATTTCTATTGTGCTTTTCCATAATCTGTTCAACACACAATTTTCAAACACAAGTATGAGCCCAGGACTTATCATTTATATCCAGGAACATACCAAAATAAAAGGTTTACTATTCATAAGATGAAGAATAGTCTTCATTTTCCATGTGATCGTGAGTTGAAATTTTGTTGTGTAACCGTTAATGATGCGCTACGTGGTGGACATTCGAAATTTGTGACTATATCAGAAATTATTCGAAGTCGCATGTTATCGTGTTAAAGGAACGTCGTTTTAAAACGTTTGCGACAGCGTAGGTTAAAGGACGTCGACACATATTTGAGTCAAATTGTTCCATATTTTCCATATTTAAATACATTTCTGTTGCCGCTTCTCCAGAATCTGTTCAACACACGATTTTCAAACACAATTATGAGCCCAAAACATTTTTATCCAGGAGCAAGCCAAAATACAGCAAATAAGTACTTTTAATGAAGTCAGAAGTACCTTTTTCTATAACATTTGAAGTCATATATTCCACATATATAGCAAAAATGTTTTGTGCTGTTTAAACAATATCTTTTTGAACTTGTATTCACATATAAACGCCGGCAAAGAATATTGAAGTAACTGTATGTATACAAAAAATGTTTACGGTACATTTGAAAATAACATGTAATATCCTGTTGGCAACTAAGTACTTTCGGTTTTTACTGATAGAGAGCGTTGCTTTATTTTTTGTATAACATATGTTAGTGCTGTACTTTACCGTTTTTCGCGTGATACTAGTCACATTGACGTAACTTCAGAAGCAAGTAGTGCGTGATTTTTATTAAAGCTATTAGTTGTGGGTTAATTTTAAATGGAGTGCAGAAACGAACATTTTCGACATATTTTACTATTTTATTTCCGTAAAGGAAAGAAAGCTGCTGCGGCTCACAAAAAGATATGTGAAGTTTTTGGTGCTAATTGCTTAACAGAGCGCACGTGTCAGAATTGGTATAAGAAATTCCGTTCTAAAAATTTTTCCCTCAAAGATGAGCAACGTTCTGGTCAGCCTACTGACGTTGATGATGACCAAATCAAAGTCATAATTGAGGAGGATCGTCATATAACTGTTCGAGAGGTTGCGGAGAGGCTACATGTATCGCACACAATAAATGTCTTGGGCTAGTTAAAAAGCTTGATATTTGGGTACCTCACGAATTGAAAGAAATTCATTTAACACAAAGAATCAACTTTTGCTATATGCACCTTAGACGAAATGAAACCGACTCTTTCTTAAAAAGGATCATCACTGGTGATGAAAAATGGGTCCTGTACAGTAACATAGTTCGAAAACGATCATGGAGTAAACACGATAAACCAGCTCAAACCACATCGAAAGCTGAATTGCATCCAAAAAGGATCATGCTGTCAGTTTGGTGGGATTACAAAGGTGTTGTGTTTTTTGAGCTGCTTCCAAGGAACCAAACGATTAATTCTGATGTTTACTGTCAACAATTAATAAAACTGGATGAAGCAATCAAAGAAAAACGGTCAGAATTGTCAAATCGGAAAGGTGTAGTTTTCCACCAAGATAATGCAAGACCTCACACATTTTTGGCAACTCGTGGGAAACTATTCAAGCTTGACTGGGAAGTGATACCACATCCCCCATACAGCCCTGATCTAGCACCATCTGATTACCATTTGTTTCGAAGTTTGCAGAATTCTTTGAATGGTAAAACTTTCACAAATGACGATGACTTTCACTCGCACCTGGTTCAGTTTTTTGCTGATAAGGACCAGAAATTTTATGAGCGCGGAATCATGCAGCTGAAAGAAAGATGGCAAAAGGTCATTGAGCAAAATGGAAAATATGTAATTGATTAAAAACTATTCTTTGTTTAAAAAAAAAGTGTTTTATTTTATACGACAAAACCGAAAGTACTTAGTTGCCAACCCAATAAATAAGTTTCATCATCTATGAAATTCGCGGCAACTAACAGAAAGTAAAATTTTGTAATGTAGTGTAGTTGTTGTGTACTCTATAACTTCTTTCGTAAATAAAGTTATGATGTAGCAGCCTTTTTTTAATTTAGAGGTTTTTAAGACAGTAATATTTGTAACTCTTCATACCTATCACCTTCATTCTCTTATACATCCAGTTCCTTATCATTTTAGATTTTGTCCTCTGAGTTCAATATAATTATTAATACAATAAACAGAGTACAGCTTCCGCATCAAATTTCCAACTATTAAAGCTGTTTCAATTAAAATAATTATTTTCGCTGTTCTTTCTTCCTTTTCTCCATTAGAAAACCCTGTTTCATTCTGTAAATCACATTAAGTTAACTACTTCTGGAATGAACTACGCTCCCCGACCATGTTAAATTTGTTACTTGTACCTTTTACCATCTTGGTTCTTATCGATTTACTTTATTCTCACTGCACTTTGTTTGAGTCGGTACATCTAGCTCCACAAAAGAAAATGTACATTAATTTTTACAATAGCACGTAACTTCTTATTGTGTAAATATTATTTCCAAAAATAGTGAACTATAAAACGATATTTTTATATTGTGTTTTCAATATTTGGAACATAAAATGTTGCGGTTGTGAATTGTTTGTTCTGGGTTCATAAGAAGTTAGATTCTATTGTGTTGACGTTTTTTGTTGAGAGAGTCTGTGTTTTACTACATAAACAACAGTTGGATTGCTGTATTCGCTTATTTGTATACGTTCGCATGAAGCAACACAGACGTAATATAGAACCACCATATATTGTATTACCAAATTTAAAAATATATCATTATGCAGATATACAGGCAGTTATAAAAGTGTTCTTACACACCCTGAATGTTGAATATCATCAAATGTGAACACTAGACTATGATAGAGCATATTTACTTACATTTAACCCAAATCGTACCACGTGATTTTATAACGAATTATATCCCGCGGTGACTCTCACTTCTGACAATCAGGTGAATAATTAAAATGTTATTGTTTTTGTTTATAGTTTAAATTCGTTTATTTATCCAGACAAGCTATATACAGTATTGTACAAATTAATGGAATCAAATACATTACAACTAAAAAAACCGTTTATTTGTCATATAATCACGATGAGATTGTATAAAATTATAAATTACCAGTAATTTAATAAGAGATATGCTATCCTTTGGCTGCGATGACAGCCTGAATTCTTCTCGGCATGGAATCTATTAATTTTTGACAGTTTTCCTTTATTTTTTCATCCCGAAACCACACCTGAATTACCGCTTCTATAACCTAGCCTTACAAATGGCCCACAGATTTTCAATTGGGTTTAAGTCTGGAGAATTGCCAGGCTAGTCGAGGAGAGTTATTCCCTTTTACTTGAAATATTTGACCATAACTTTCGATTTGTGGCATGGAGCTGAGTCCTGTTGGAAAATTGCACCTCCGTTCGGCTCATATTTCTTTAGCTCTTTTCCCAAATACTTATCCAGTAGCACTTTATATTTCTGACTGTTCATCATGTCTTCTATAGGCACCAGCGATCCAGTCCCCATGTACGAAAAACATCCCCAAAATATCTTCTTTACAGGATGTTTGACAGTCTGATCGATATGAGCTGCAGTGAGTTTTTCATTTCCACTTTTTCTCACGAATTTTGATTGCTGCCCCTGCACCAAAAAATGGGACTCGTCTGAGAACAACACCTTTCTCCAATCTTCCTCATTCCATCCGGCATATTTCTTGGTCCAAATAAGCCTCTGCTTCATCATTCGTTGAGTGAGGAGTTGCTTCTTCTGTGGTCGAATTGCTTTTCTTCCAGACTCTAAAAGTCTCCTACGAACTGTCGAGTCATGCATGCAGTTTCACTCCAGCGTCGGCTAGGTCTTTTTGTAGTTCAAAACTAGTTTTTCTTGGGTTCAGCTTGCTATTTCTGACAAAAAAAGTGGCATCCCGGGGTGTCATCTTTCTCTTTCTCCCACATTTTCCCGCTCGTTTCACTTTAACTATTACGGTATTCTTTTTTGTCTTTAGGATCTTGTTTACTGCTCCTTGACTAGCACCACATTCCTGAGCAATATCTCTCTGTGTCATTGATGTGTGCCCACTTAATGTCAGAATCTTCTCACGTTTTCTGGGCGTGATATTCATATCGCGAACAATCAGTAAAAGCACAACATAAATCAAATTTTGAACTTTGAAAGAATATATGTGAACAAACTCTCTAAAACGTACTGAATAACTGTGTAATATGTTGCCAGTAATATAGATTATATTTTTTGACATAAAACTACTGTCAGAACTGACCTAATAATGTTGCCACATACAGAAAACTAAAAAAATAGTCATGATTCCATTAATTTGCACAATACTGTATAAACATACAATATTATACAAAGTTTATATACTTTTTTATTTCAAATTATATAAAAAAAATTACATACAAAGGAAAGGAAACAATTTACTTGTTGATGCAATTTCTGTATATCATAATCTTTGTCAAGTCATATACCTTCTTGCATAAGCTGCAGCGCTGCTTTGACACTGCTTTTTTGGATGGACACATGTAACAGCGACGCCGAATGTCGCTTTTAGTTGGTGTATCATCTGGCTGGAGATCAACTTCTATGCTGATAGATACGTGGTCAAGCACTTCATTTACCAGAGGTTTTTAACCTTTTTACGATTTTTTTGTTAAAAGGTTAAAAACCTCTGGTAATAATACGAGTATGAGAACTGTTATTATTAATAAATGCAAAAGAGTTTGCTAAATATTCTGTTATCAAATGTTTCGTAGACTTGATTTCTATTCTATTAAAATATTTCTCGGTAAATCCTCTTTATATCACGTATTTATGAAACATAAATATTTGATGTTTGTACAAAGATGAGTTGTCAAAGTAAGCCCATGTCTAATAATATGTGCGAGTTAGCTACATAACAAAAATTACTCAAAATATCCTGAAGTGTTGAAATTGTAGCGAGTATTCAAAAATTTCGAATGGGCGCTGTCCAATAACTGTTACAAATGCCGTAAAATTTGTATCTTTTAAATAAAATAAAACCTCAGACTAATCCATAATGAACAATGTTCATATACTCTTAAATATACATTTCCAAAACGATTAGATTTAAAATAAAAAGATGCATAAGCACTAGAATTAAAATAAAAGTTTAAACAATATTTCGGTCAAATACGTTTATTAAATTCGTTAAACAAACTGGTTGCCTATGTTCACTTAGACTATCTTCTAGCTTTATAATAAATTTCCTTTACTAGCGTGGATAAAAAATTCAAATGAATTATTTATAAGAAAGGAAAGCATTTTAAAGGTTTCTCGCTTCTGAAACCCCAAATGTATAAAAAGCTTTCCTAGTCAATAAACGAGCTATTTTTGTGCTTTCGAACTTAATGCTCGTAATCAGTATTAAAACTCGTTGTTGCTAAAGACAATATTTGTGCGCTTGGCTTTCCATTAAATTTATTGTTTAGTTAAGCATTAAATCTTTATTTAGAAGATCTAATTATTTTCCTATTGATGGACTGCTTATTTCCTATTGTTTATGCTCAACAATTACAGACATTTTAATTAAATGATTATCATTATCATTTAATTAAAATTTCATGAAAGGTATATATATGTATATATATATATATATATATATATATATATATATATATACTACTGTGGACAAAAAATAGTAACACTGTTCATAATTTTTATATTCTTAATTAATTCTTCCAAATCTATTTCGTCCCCCTCATAGTAATCCCTCCCTGGCCCCAATACACTTGTGCCAATATTTCTTCCAATTCTCGAAACAGTTGTTAAAGGCAATTTCAGGAATAGCCTTCAATGCGCGTAGCGATTCACGTTTAATGTCTCCAATTGACTCAAAACGGTTTCCCCGGAGCGGTCGTTTGAGTTTTATGAATAGCCAGAAGTCACACGGAGCTAAATCAGGCGAATACGGTGATTACGGCACGATATTGGTTGAAAATTTGGCGAAAAACTCACGAAGAATTAATGCAGTATGCGATGGTGCATTATCGTGGTGCAAAAACCAAGAGTTGTCGGCCCATAATTCTGGCCTCTTTTTACGAATAGCATTGCGCAAACGACGCATAACACTCAAATAGTATTCTTTGTTGACAGTTTGGCCGGTCGGAAGGAATTCGGAGTGCACCACACCTCGATAATCGAAGAAAACTGTCAACATAACCTTAATTTTTGACTTGCTTTGACGTGGTTTTTTGGGCTTCGGCTCACCTTTGCTACGATATTCGGCCGATTGATCGTCTGTTTCCGTGTCATAAGCGTAGATCCAAGTCTCATCTCCAGTTATGATGCCTTTCATTTTGTCTTGATGGTCGGAAAGCATTGTTTCACAGACGTCAACGCGACGCCGTTTTTCGAAAAAATTGAGTGATTTTGAAACAAATCGTGCTTTCACTTTTCTTAGGCCCAAATGATCTTTCAAAATGGTTTTCACTGATCCTTCCGATATTCCAACGATGCCAGTAAGGTTTCTGACTGTTAAGCGTCGATTCTCAAGCACCAATTCCTTGATTCTATTGACGTGTTGATCATCAGTTGATGTTGATGGCCGTCCTGGACGTGGTTTGAATAATTTGTACCAATCAAAAACACTTGCTCGCGACAAACAATTATCACCGAAGGCCTTTTGCAACATTCCGAACGTTTCGGCACCAGAAATTTGATTCCGTACAAAAAATTTAATGGAACTTTTTTGTTGAATAATTTCACTCATTGTAAAAATCGCCGAATGCACTTTTTGTACATCAGAAAGACAAGCGTATAGTAAACACTAATGATTATTTTGATGTGACATTTGGCACAGATGTCACTGACAGTCATACCAACCTAGAAAAAAAATATTTCGACGAATGGGTTTATGTTGAACCTGCTGAAGCTATTGGTCTTAAATTCAATGCAATAGCCTTTGTGGAATTGAATTCACAACGCGTTGCAATATATCTGAAGTAATTCGTTTTATTGTGCCTTCCATTCTATTTATTACTTCCTGTTCATTAGGCGAAGGCGTCGTATAAACTTTTTCCGTCAAGGAACGCCAAAGTCAACGGGATTCACATCTGGTGGCTTTGCAGACCATGGTTTTGGTTCACTTCGCCCTATCTGGAAAACGTTCGCTCAACCATGCTCTTGTAATTCTTCATTACGAGTTGGTGGATGCGTCATCGTGCTTGTAATATACATATGTTGGTTCTAACATCCAATGCAACATTATGCAGTGCATCCTCTAACATATTTACGTATTCGTTTACAGATACCTAACTAAACATTCACAGAAAGCTTTCTTTGGTGTTTCATTTCTCGAATAGATCTGGGATTTTCATCTACCCAAAAATGGAAATTGTAACTATTGGAGACACCATCTCTTTTAAAATTTGTCGCTCAATAGTAAGTGATAAAATGTTTGGATTTTCTTGGATTTTGTTTAAAATCGTATTGCAAAACACTATCATGCAAATCTTTCAAATTGTAATATTCGTCTATTGGTTATATTTCTATAACATGAAACTGCTCTAAAATGCTTTTTTTAAAAATTAGAAGAATTATTGTCTTTTTGGGAATATATATTTCTAGGCCCATTCGTTTGGTATTGCAAATAGGATACTGATGAACAATATCCAAAATTCCTTGTCCAACTTGGATCGTGCGAAGATGTCTTGGTCTACCTGCATCACGTTGATTGGAAGCAGATATGTTGTTTCACGAAGTCTCCGACCCAGACTTTGACATGTATTTGTAACTGGGTGTTGCCTGTATGGATGTCGTATTGCATATTCCCACGGTAGTCTAAACCATTCCATCGCAGCGTGTTGGTAATATGTACGATACTTTCTTCGTTTTAGTTTCCTCTTCGTCTTCTCTCTTAGGTTCCGAGCTGGAACCGTGTCTTCGTCAATGCTGGCACCGACATTTCGTTATCACTTGTATGGAATATCTTCAGGATTTAACAGTAGCGCTGAAACTGACCTTGAAAAAAAAGCGCTGAAACTGAGTTTCAGCGCGACAGTTAACTCTTGAAGATACCAGTATTAACGATAACGCGGTTTCTGCGCGGAAGTTTACGAGCCAGATTAACATGTACGATGTTTTGTGAATATTGTTCTGATGAGATCATTTTAAAACTGAATAAGCAAATCGAAAGTAGGATTACTTATGCTTTGACCACTTCAGACTAATTTCTAGTGCTTCCTTTTGTTGAAGTGCTTGAAGTTCCATCTATTTATATCTATTTATATTCTTCATAGTTTCCTTTAATTATGAAATATCCACACTTATTCAATTAAATTTTTTTTGGTGTTATTACTACTGTAATTATAATTACTTCCAAATATTAATAGAAACTATGCTTCTAAGTTCTTAATTTCGATGCTTAAGAAAGAGTTGAGGATAATGTTTTAAAATGATAATAAATAATAATAAAATATATCATATAAAATACAAATACATCTAATTTGCAGACAGACAAAGCTGTTATCTCCTTGGATAGATCTATTATTTCCGTTTTGCATTTAAAACAAATCAAGTGTTCTATAAATTTAATATTTACATAAAGCACTTGGATATCTGAAAATTAAAGCATTTTTTCCAGGCAATATCTTTCATACCGAAATAAGTATATATGTACATATCTATATACATACGAACATTCTGCCACGAGATACATATATAGTTAGTATCCCTCGTTTCATATAATATGTACATACATACGTATAAACTCGCATTTTGAGTGCAGAACGTTCAGTACCTCTTACATAAATTGAACAAATATTGAAGTAAGGTTCCATAAACATAATATAAATTTTAACTCAACAATTTTTTTGCTACTCGCCCAGCATATTATTGAATATATTTTGATAAAAATGGGGTTGTATGTACATTAGTAATATAGTGGAGATAGTCCTGACAAGCGATTATATAAATAAATAAATATTTCAACAGACAAAACTATGTACCTGTGTTGAGTTTCTTCGTCTGTTTAATTTTTATTTGCCTTAAGACCATCTTCTCAATATTAGGTCTAGATTTTTTCTGTTACTCCATTTACCAATTCTTTATACTAATTTTATATATTTATTACAACAAATTATTATTAATGCAAAATTAATAATGTTCGAGGGCAAACAGTTCTCAATAGTACTGCCATAAAGAGGGCTATAGAAGCTACTTTATCGCTGGAATAGTTAATTCCCTACACGATGATCAAACAGCATAAAATTTTAACTCTGCTATTTTTCTATACCCACAGGAGAAATTTGGTTAATTCCTAATATTTTATTTGAAGATCACAAGGGTGTGAAGAAACCATCTAAATAGATAATTCTAAAATGCGTAAAATTATATATTTGTGATCTAATTCAATATTATTAATGGACACGTAAATAGATTTGATGACAATGTTTCTCTGAAACACACAATTTATCACTAGATAGTGCAACTTAAATATGTTAAAACTACAACTACTCCAGAAATAATAATAAAATTAATGACATTGTTTTCTACGTGAAGAATTAACATCAAAGCGATTGTTAGCACTGTGATCATTAGAGCACGGAATTACAATATATGCATTAAAAACCCTGAAAATATGCGCATATATATGCACAATATTTTCTTAAATTATGCAGCAGTTTTTTAAAACTTATGCAACAATTTAGTTAAATATGCACTGATTGTATTTAAAAAGTAATTGACGTACAAAAACATAATAGAATTACAAAATGTATTTAAACAAGTTGTTTGTATGTATTACAAAAGATAAATTGATAAATTAATATAAAGTACAAACTATAAAATATTACGTTTTATTTTTTATAATATTGTAAATATTGACAATCATATATTTCTCTAAATTTTTCGCAAGAAACGACTCTCCTCGATCAGATAACAAATTTTTATATATAGAAAAGCTTAATTTGGTACAGACTTCCACAGTCATGGTCCATGCTATCTGTTTCTGGGTTTCCGGGCTGGAACCGCGTCACTAGTATATCTGCCGACGTTTCGTACCCATTTGTATGGGATATCTTCAGGGCTGAACTACTGAAACTGAGTTTCAGTGCAGTATTTTTTGTTAAAACGTCTTGCATCTTCGTCCTTATAGAATCACCAATTGGTGGTGTAACTCAGCTGAACTACTGCACTGAAACAGTTTCAGTGCTGTAGTTCAGTCCTGAAGATGTCCCATACAAATGAGTACGAAACGTCGGCAGGTATACAAGTGGCGCGGTTCCAGCCCGAAAGCCCAGAAGCAGAAAACAACTACGTTGTCCTTCAAATTTTGTTTAATAATTTAAATATAACGAATTCTTAAAGCTTAAGTATATGAATAAAAATACTTATGTAAAATATAAGACATCGTTAGTGCTGGTATAAAATAAATCCAGTAATGCAACTGTGAAATAAAATATACAAATGTTAACAGGTGTGTGTATGTGTGTGTGTACCCTTGGTCAGGATGTTATATGTACGTATATATCGCGGTTGCGATATAAGCGCTTTTTTCATTGAAGTCTCTCACACATGTTATTATATCATTGAAATTTTCTCTATTACTCCCAACTGTACATAGGGTTCTTCTTTATTTTCAGGATATTTTTTTTCTGTTCGTACATTATTCATATATTCCAAAACCTACCTATTATTCTTGTTTTACAAAACTTGATAGAGTTAGCTTTAAAATCTATGACTTTCTGTTTAATGCTTGTTTATACTTACATGTTTTTTAGTCTTTAGTTTTATATATAAATTGCCGTTTCTCTGTCTTATTGACACACGTGAAGAGAAAACTTCGTGGTCAACGGTTTTCTAGGTCGGAAGAGGTAGATATTGAAAACTCATATTTTGGAGATACTGTCTTCACAGTGCTTTTCGGACTAATTTAAACGAATGCAAAAGTGCATTGATTTTCAAGGAGAATATTTTGAAAAGCAATAAAACTATTTTCGATAACAAAATTTTTTTTTGTTTTCAATTCCCGAAATACAATATAAACGATTACCCTCGTACTACTTCTTTTTTTTCTTTCTAGTTTATCTATCTTTTGCTCAGTTTCCTAAATTTGTTATTTCACCTTTACATTTTCATTCTTTAAATTTTTAGTTTGTGGTCAGCGTTGATTTTAAAAATAAATTTTTATTTGCTTCTAGTTATTATTTTTAAATAATTCACAAAAACTAGGTAAAAATATAATAAATATCGGTAACCGAACCGACGTCTTTGAAAAATTTTTGAAACAGAATAATAGTATTGAGATTTTGGCCCCGAATTGCAAGCACTACTTACGTATAAAGTCTTAAGTACCGTAACTCGTAAATCCTTTGGGAGCAATTGAACTCTGCTTCAGTCTTGTAACCGTTGAAATACCGAGAATTCGATTTGAGGTCAAATAGAAAATTTCCACCTACGGAAATTGTCACGAAACAATTTTTTTCATAAATTAAGGAACAAAAATCCTCTGGTATCTTAAAACGTCGCCACTTAAAGATCCTTAACTTGAATTTATTGAAAGAGAAATTGTGTTTAGAGGTTAATCGAGCCTCGCAAAAAAGACACTTTCGTACGTATTAAATCTCTTCGTGAAGACAGCGTACACATTTAGATTCTACTAGCAATTCACGTTTTTCGCTTGTTTCTTTAAACGAAGCTGTGGGTGACCCTTTCTACATAAAAACATTCACCAGTGAACGCGCATCTCTTTATATGGTTTTGTAAACGCAAGTAGCTAAATTGATAAACATTAAAGCTGTAAAAGCTCTAACATTTTCTCTTTCTGTATATTTCAAATGGAAAATTACGTAAATGGCTTTTGTAAAAACGGTAATGGATTTTTATATAATTTTTCTGTGTTGAATAGTTTTGAAATGTAAATAGTTACAGTGAATTTTACAAATAACACTCTGCAAAACCGAAATTCCATATTTATGAAACTTACTACAATACATTTGAATTGTGATATCTAGATTTATTACTCCATAAATTCTCCCTTTTCAATAGGTATATACCCTTCGAAAGTAATTAGAATCGCTCTATTCTGGCGTTAGTAGTGGCAAGAACATTGATTTATAAAGTATTAATCTTCCTAAATAATTTTCAAAAATTTTTTGATACTAGAAGAAATGATACAAAGCAGTTAAGTGACAATAGTTTGTATACCTCTATTTAAGAATAAATAAATAACAAAAATACAATATTCATTTCTTTATTGAAAACGATAGAACTGTAACGGAAGCGCATCACAGGCTTAAATGTGCTTACGAAGAAAATCGCTTATTAAATAATATTGAAGACCCAAGCATGAAAGACTTAAATAATGATAAACAGTCAGACTAATTAAATCAAACAATGACATAGCGATTGACAAGTGTTCAAAAAAAAAGTACAGAATTGAAGATTACAAAGTATTCATTAGAAAAATTCGAAAAGACGGAAGCTTTCTTGAAACGATTATACCAAATGTACCGGAAAGTCATACATAGTTTCCAAGAAAATGGAAAAATTTATTTATTCAAAATATTGGCCATTTGATTCTACACAACTTGTGTATATTTCAGGCAATTTATGAATGCCATCCCAAAGAAATTGTTCGTCGTTTGAGCAAAACTATTCATCGACCATTTTCTAATTTCTTCGAAATTGGCGAGTGCGTGTCCCATTGATGCGAAAAGGTGATAGTTGAAAGTGGCAAGATCTGGAAAGTACGTTGCAATATTATGTCCTATCCAAGTACTTCCAAAGCTTCCTTTACCGATTTTGCTGTATGCAACTGCGCGTTATCCTACTGTAAAACGCTTTGCAGTGTCTTCAATCCCATTCTGGACGTTTTTCTATCAATGCATGGTTCAAATTGGTAAATTGTTGTCGGTAGCCATCAGTATTAACTGTTTCATGAGGTTTCAACAGTTCGTAATACACTACGCCACTCTAGTCCCACCAAACAGAGAGCATTGTCTTGCGACAAAAACGATTCGGTCTTGGTGTCGATAGGCCAGCTTCGCCAGATGATAACCATGATTTCTTGCGCTTAGGGTTTTCAAAATAAATCCATTTTTCATCACCCGCCACTATTCGATGCAGAAATTACTTCCAATCATACCTTTGAAGCAACGTTTCACAGGCGATTTTCGATTTTCATTTTCCTATCATTCAATTGATCTGGCACCCATTTTCTCATTTTTGGATTCTTCTCATTGCTCGTAATCAGTCGCTAGTCATTTCTTGGGCCACATTTAACGCTTCTGTTAATTGTTTTCAAGTTTGGGTTGGGTCTTCATCTAATAACTCCTGCAGTTTCGCATCTTTAAACTTATTCGGTCTACCAGAACATTCTTTATCTTATATATCGAAATTACCACTTTTCAATTGTCGAAACCACGCCTCACATGTTTTTATAGTTGCAGCATGTTCACCGTAACTTTCTACCAGCAAACAATGATTTTCAGCGACGTTTTTCTTTTGATTAAATAAGAAATGTAACACATGCAGTAAGTGCACTTTCGCAAAATATAACATGTATGGCTTTAAAGTTAGTAGAATAAAACGACATATTTGTCAAACCATAACATCGCATACTTAAGGCTAGTGATATCTGTTAGAAAAATCGGTAATGAGTTTTCGGTACGCCTAGTAATTGATAATTATACGTACTATTTTTAGTATCTTCCTTATACTTAACGCCGAAGCACGAAAGCACCAGATGAAGAAAACCCAACAAAAACCTATTTGGGGATGTAAAAAAACTATTATTCTTTACGAATTTATCGGGATTATCCACAAAGAATTCATTTAAAATGGTGTGCCGGTTAATGATGAGTACTATTTTAGTGTACTTGCTATTTTAGTATACCAGCGTTTGGTAGACGGTATCTATTGTGTTCATTCTTAATATCGAGAACCGTTTGTTTTTTTACAAAAAAATAATCTTTTCTTCCACATCTGTCGTATACACCTAATTTGGCTTCTAGCCATTATATTCATTCCATAACCAGCAGTTTGTGATAAACAAAAACATTTTTGCCTTAATCGAAGATATTTAATAATTAATAAAAGCCACCGCTGCTATCAGCGATATAAAAAGTGATTTGAACATGCAACTCGTACATTTCCACTAATGGAAAATATTTCAAACAAATAATATGGGTATAGAATCTAAGTATTTTGCATAGTAACGAGTGATAATGGAACAAATTAGATTAAAAAATATACATTGCAATAAATAACAAAATTTACTATACTCACGAACTTATAGACAAAAAATACGTGATCAGAATGTGATTGTTTTTTGATTGGTTAAAGGGATATATTGGGTCTGGGAAAAAGTTCGTGGCGTTTTTTCAGTAAAATTCAACTGGTCCCCGCATGGCGCGTGGACGAATTCATTTAAACCGAATATGCTCCATTATTATCAACAATGTTTCGCCATTTTTTTGGTAGATCCATGATCCCATCGGTGAAAAACTTCTGTGGTTTCTGGTCGAAAAACTGAATCAAGTAGTTTTCACAGGCTTCTTTTGAAACCAACTTAATTCCATTGAGAGAGTTCTGCAGAGATCGAAACAGATGATAGTCAGAGGGTGCTATATCCGGACTGTAAGGTGGGTGCATCAAAACTTCCCAACCAAACTCTCTCAATTTTTGACGGGTCATCAAAGAAGTGTGTGGTCGGGCGTTGTCATGATGGAAGACAACACCTTTCCTATTAATCAATTCGGGCCGTTTTCTTTCAATCGCCTGGCGTAATCTCTCTAGTTGTGCACAGTAGAGTTGAGAATCAATCGTCTGACCAGTTGGAAGTAGCTCGTAGTGGACGATTCCCCTCCAGTCCCACCATACACACAGCATCACTTTTTTTGGCGTCAATGTTGGCTTAGCGAACGCTTGTGACGGCTCACCATCCTTTATCCACGATCTTTTACGCTTCCGATTATCGTACGTAATCAATTTTTCATCACCGGTTATTAAACGTTTCAGAAACGGCTCGATTTCATTCCGTTTCAGCAGCGCATCGCAGATGTTAATTCGGTCAATCATGTTTTCCACGCTCAACTCATGAGGAACCCATACGCCAAGCTTTTTTTTGTAACCAGCTTTGTGTAAATGGTTCAAAACAGTTTTGTGGTCAATGCCTAGCTCCATGCCAATATCGACACTGCTGATATGCTTATCTTGTTGGACTTTTTCAAGAATTTCATCAGATTTTTCAGTGATTGGACGACCGCAGCGTGACTCATCTTTCACATTGAAATTTCCAGAACGAAAGCGAGCGAACCATTTCCGCGCAACAGATTTCGATAAAGTACCTTCACCGTACACAGCACAACTTTTATCACAAGCCTGCGCAGCGTTCTTCCCCTTATCATAATAATATTGCAGAATATAGCGAAATTTCTCATTTTTCTTCTCCATTTTCAAGTGCGAATAACTTTCCAACCACTGCACCGATTACAATGTTTCTACGCTCAAACTAACGTTCGGAAGGTCATCTAAAAAACGAGGCCTCGGTGGTGTCGCTGTGACTTGTTGTTCTTTAGTTATCGGCAACCAATGCCATCTATCGGGAAAAACGCCACGAACTTTTTCCCAGACCCAATAAAACACAGCGAAGTCGAAGGTTTGTTTGCACACATGCACTACATGTGCTGCATCTAAGTTTGTTCTGAATGAGTTTAAAGTTATATTATAGTTTCTGTTATTATTTCTTTATTTGACTATTACTGTCATTTATATTTTGTAATTATCTTCCTCAAGACATTGAAGAGTATAGAATACTGTTGATAAGGAATAAAGTAAAACGCCTAAATCTCATAGAAGTATTTTTGTAATTTTAAAATACGTGAATTTGTTACGTAATTTAAGGATGGTGGAGTTAAAAAAGTGGATGAAAGATCATTTCAATGTGACTGATAAGCAGCCTATGCTAAATATATTCGAAATATAAAAAAATTCCGTATCTAAATTTCACCAAAACACAAGCTGTTCAGTCATATGCTTCATACGCTCACAGAACATATCACTATTGAATTATTTTCCTATACAACTTCATAAATTATTCTAACTGAATACATTAAGTCCTTGTTGCGTGATTTGGTAACCACATTTGGAAACAATTTCTTATATTTTCATGATTTTCACCCAAGTGTAATCAAATTTGTTTCGAGGCTCAATGTGAAGTTACTTGAATCAATAGACAGTTCGCGATTCCAAATCCTTTTTAGTGCGAAGCTTTTCTTATTATAAATTCAGCTAAACATATTTACTAATGCTGCATGATTTTGCGATATATCTCTCTTTTTGACGAGGTTGGCCGTTTATATTTCGGGAATAGCAAACAATTATCGAAAATAGCTTTTATGCATTTCAAAATATTCTTCTTGAAAATTAATGCACTTTTGCATTCGTTTAAACCAATCCGAAAAGCACTACTGCCACTGTGATGGCGGTATCTCCAAAACATGACTTTTGAATGCCTCAACTGCCTCTTCTGGCGTAGACAACCGTTCTTCATATGTGGGAACAAAAAGAAATCACAGGGTGCTAGATCAGGGCTGTACGGCGGATGGCTCATCAGTTCAATGTTTTGCCCAGTCAAATATTCAATTGTTTGAACCGACCTGTGAGAGCTCGCATTGTCATGGTGGAGAATGATCTGTTGTTTTCGGTTCGTCTTCCTTATTTTTTCAAAAACTTTTGGCAAACAAATAGTTGTGTACCATTCGGAATTGACTGTTCTACAACTCGGTTGCAAAGTGATCGATTTTCCCGAAAAAACAGGCGACGGATTGTGTTGATGTGCTTCGAGCGAGAACAACTTTTGTTGGTTTTGGCTCATCTCGGAATACCCATACAGTCGACTACTGTTTAGTATCGGGCTCGAACGTATAGATTCAAGATCCATCACCTGTGATGACTTTACAAATGTCCTTCAAAGCACCGCCATTATATTTTTTGTGCATTTCTTGGCACCAATCGACACGAGTCCTTTTTTGAGCGGTTGTCAAATTATGTGGTACCGAACGAGAACATAGCTTCTTAACGGCTAAACGTTCATGCAGGATCTTATGCACGCTGGTGTTACTAATACCCAGAGATGCCTCGATCTCACGGTATATCACATGACTGTCTGGCTTTATCAATTCAGACACTGCATTAATGTTTTCCGACACGACAACATTTGTGGGATGACCTTCACGAAATTCATCGTCCAAAGAATGCCGTCCAAGTTTGAATTCACTATATCAACGATATATTTAGTTTTCGATGGTGCTTCATCACCATATAAAGATTTCAGCTCGTCGATGCATTCTTGTTGAGATAATCCACGCCGAAAGTTATGAAAAACAATTGCACGAAAATGTTCACAAGTTAATTCCATTTCTTCGCTGACATAACATTTTCAAGTTACTGTCAACAATAGAAATAGCGACCGGATAATAAAACTGTCAAGATAAATATATTGTCAAAAAAGACAAACTTCAGGATGCAATCATCAGATCGAAGGCACTAACAGTTTTGCCAGTTCCCGAAATATAAACCTAAAAGTTGCTAGTTCGTATCCTCTTGTCTATTTATCTGAGAAGCATTGGATATTTTCGAAGAAACTTAATTTATCCCATTAGCGAAATACATTATAAGAGTCTTAGTTTTTCATTTAATTGAGTACTTAATACAATTTGATATTGCTTTGAGACCGAATTACATGTTTAAAATTTCTTATCGGATACGTATTTGCACACTCGTCAATATCTAACTTAGAAATGGTGAAACTTTAGAAATAAATAGAATTATGTCATCTTAATTGGTGGTAATTTTGATGGAGCCCGTGGTTGATTAACTTAATCACTTAAGGTTGATATATAACCCCTTTCCGCATTAATAAAGGAAAGGGTTGACATATCAACCTTAAGTGAAGAAAAATGATCTTAATTAGTAAAGTTCCTTCTTTGAAATTATGTAAAATTGAATGTATCGTTGCGATATACGTTTTAAGGATATTCCACTAGCATAAATGACGGATAATTCTTAAACAACCAAATTGAGGTTGCTTTATGAGACGGGAATTGCCATTGTACTTGATTGAACTAATAGGTCTGCTTTCCAGCCATCACTAGCAGATCGATATTCCTAATGTTCGCCCTATTGTAACTCGTAAAAGGTAATTTATTGAGTACAAGCGAGTCTTATAATATATATATGTATATGTATATATGTACAAAGTGCTAATGTATAGTGTTGGCCGTTGTTGGTTTATAGGTCGCGTCTGTTTGGTTTATGATTTAGTCCTTTCATCCTCTTGTTCTATTGTCCTCTTATTTTAGATACTCCATTATCCTAGAGCAACTACAACTACATGCTGATAATATAATTTATGAGAAACGATACAGAAGTAAACGCAATAAAAATTGAGTCGGTAAAACAGAAATTTTACATAATTTTAATTAAGTTTGACAGCACTGTAATTGTATTACTTTATTAGATTGGTAATATAAAAAACCGTTAAAAAATCCGGTCTATTTTGCAAATAATAGAATATAATTAGGGTTTTCGTTTTCAAGGATCATTATACTGCTACTATAACTTAGTTAAGAGCGGAGCAATGATTAATTATATTCCGCCTTAGCTTGATTATTAATTAAAACTTTAATAATTTCGCTGCACTTAAAACTTAATATGTATACTGCCGAATTACTGTGAACTCCACTTGACTAACATGAAGGGTGCTGTCTACTTGAATATGCTTACTACCATTAGTGTTATTGACGAATTAGATTATCTCGATATTTGCATAACAGAGTAGCCACAACTCATGACTTCTGATATATCTTGATGCACTCTAATTAACAGTTTTAAATGCAAGGTTCGGAAATGGGTCTCTATTATGGCAGAACTGTCGACATACGATAAACTGCAACTTTAAGAGTTTCAGTGCAACGAACAGTAGCAGTAGTTGATTCCTGAAAATATCCCATACGAGTGGGTACGAAATATATACCAGTGACGCGGTTCTAGTCCGGAAGCCCAGAAGAAGATAGTATGGACCACGACCGCGAAAGTCTACGTAGCAGATGCAACTTTTTTTTTAGTGTTCAGAGGCCTTATTTGTGCACCCAAATAAGGTTTCCGAATACTAAATATTGGAAACGGCAAACATTGCTATAATTTTCATCCTAGAATGAATTTAAATCTTGCTCTTGTTTGATTTATATTTAAAGAAGAATTATCATGATTACGAAGTCAAATACTATTAGATTTCCTGCAAATACAATTCAAGTTGTGTAACTAAACTGACTCGAAAAAACATAATATCCAAAAATTATAGTTTCATTTGACGCTATACTTATGCCAAATCGTTTTAATCTGACACGTTAATTTGAAAACGCGCCAATGCTTAATTAAATTCGAAATGCATTTTAGAGAACTTAAACTCGTTAATTTTAAAGATTTAACCTTAGTTTAAAATTCAGTAATAATTTATTAATTGAAAAATCAATATGTCTAAACTTAATTAACTGAGTTCACGGACTAAATTCATTTCTTTACCGACGGACGTGGTATTCAACGGTTTATTTTAACAGGCACTACACAATGTAAAACTTTTCGTATAAAACGAAGTTTTTTTTCGTTTTTTTGTTTGCAATGCCAACGTTATTCACTTTTTCCTCTCAAGCACGTTTTTGTTGGATCTCAGAGCGTATGCTTTTGTTGAATATTTTTCATTGCCGCAAAACCTTACCGTATTACGGATTATTAATGTAATATGCATTTGTTCATAATATCCAGGACAAAATAAATTTCATTTAGCGTTTATGTTGAAATAGTCGTTTAACTACTCCAAATAATTTAATTAAATCATTTTCTAATAGTCGCCTCTAGTGTGTTTAGTATTGTCTTTAAAACATTTATAGCATGCCATATTTGGTTCGGCTTACCATAACCTTTAGTTAAATGTGTTATATAAACTTATGCAGACTAGCAGCAGTAAAGTACATATTTGCTGCAAATATTGTATTAACTTTAGTTAATGGGAGCTTGAACTTAAATATATAAATTTTATTATTTCTTTAAAAACTCGTTTCACCTTGCTTTTCATGAATTACTTGGTGACAGAAAATAAATTCTTGTTATTATTTTGATAGTGTCATCTCCTTCTACTTTTGAGTATGTTGTTGGTAATATATGTATAATCAGTATTTTTTAATTTGAAGGTTTATGAATTAAGTGGTCAATCAAAAATAGATCTCGTAATTTGAAAAATATTTGTCATTTCATTATTACTGGAGGTAATATTATAAAAGATCTTGGACACATGTAGAACATATAGTTTACCTCACATGCTGTGCTTTTAACAAGTTATATTTTGTAATTTAGCAAAGAACTTTTATTTAAGTCACCCTTTTTCGCTTTTGTTGGAGTTCTTTTAAATTGCGTTCATTATTTAGAAATGCACTACTTTAGACTAGAGAAACATAGATTTCCAAATGTCGAAAAATTATATTCCGTATCGAACCCAAACGTCGGAATTTATAAAGTCGTACTGTCAAATGCAAATGTAATAAATAAATGCTAAATAATTATAAAAGAATTAAGTACAGTGAAACCCGCTTATTGGGATAGTCATATTGTCCCCCAAAATTATTCCTATATGCGGATTATTCCGTTACCCATTTCCAACTTATTTTTTCTTATTACTAGTAAATTATGTATGTATATACATACATACTTCGTATTCTTTATATCTGCGATTTTAGAACTATAAAATTTTCTTCAGTATGATACTGTAAATGTATGTCGCGATTTTCATAAAATGTATACATACAAAAGAAATAAAACACATTTCAGGGTAATACTTATTTTTTAATTGATACTATTTTTTTATTTCGAACTCTACCCATCCTTAACAAAATAATCCGCAATTTTATTTTGTTTTCTTTCTTTACACAAAATATCAGTGAGTTGGTTATCTAATGCATAGAAATGTGCAAAATTACAATCAGTTTTTGATTCTAAAAAATGACGTATAGTGTCACATGCTAATTTCACTTCTTGAGATGATGGCGCGTTTGATGGAGTATCCTTTGGATATGTATTTTCAATATTTTTAAAGAAATTTGGGAATGACTTTTCCATCTGGTAAACCACACATTTGTTGCTTGAAAATTTACACTACCCAGATTTTGTGCAATCTGTTCGGCTCTTTCCTTCAAAATGGGTCCGCTAAGTAGAACTTTACGCGCTCTTTTTTTAAATAAACCAATGATTTAAAGCATTTTCTACATCGGCATTCTTTCCGTTGCGTTTTCGTTTTTGAGTAAATTTAAAATTATCACGCCAATCACTTGCAAAATGAGCGGTGCACCAAAGCAGTGCACTTGATAGTACGTAGAAAAAATAAATAGTAAATTATAATTTATAAAACGTGAAATATACATCACGCGAGATACAATGGTTTTGATTCGGAAATAATCAATGGATTAATTGGGAAGGCTAATACAAGAGAACCAATACGGGATACCACATGTCTGTCACCTTAAAGCAATCCGGATAAGCAGTTTGTATGTTTACTTTTTCACCGTTTGACGAAAAATGTAAATAGTGTTTTTAAAGACCGCGGTTTTCAAGTCACATTTCGTTCCACTAACTCCATCAAATCCCTTTTAGGAAATGCAAAAGACAAATCGGAAATTTGCAGTATTAGATTGCAGTAAACAATACATCGGCCAAACAAAACGATCGACAGAAAACCGGTAGAGAACATATTGCGCACATAAAATTCAATCGACCAGAAAAATCCGGTTTAGCAAAACATGTGTTGGAATGTAATCATAGTGTTAACGCGGATTATTTGCATTTGATAAAAAACGTGTGTAATTATCGTGAATTAGATCCGTATGAAAATATATACAGTTTGAAGAGCAAAAGCCATGTGTTGAGCACTGACCTGGGGCCCAATCATAACTCATCTACCTTTGGTCTCTTAAATAACGTAAAAGAGGGAGTGCAATAAATCACATGTAGGTATTTGTCTTCCCTTTTCCTGTTTCTTTTTTTCTATTTGGCTTTTATCTTAGTTTAGACCAGAATACAATTTTTAAAAATCATGTGGAACGAATATACAGTACGCGTTTTGGCTTTCAATGGTACGGTTCGTTCGTAAGGGGTTGCACATCAACCTTCAATGATTAAATTAATCAACCACAGGCTCCATCAAAATTACAATATGTGTTTATTTTCTAATATATTTTTTTGCTGTATTTTCTACTATTATAGTTCTATGTTCCTGACGGTCTATAATTATTTCTATAACTAAAACTGAATTTCAAAAAATTCTAAAGTTATGTAATATACTTTATTAGTATTAAATGCAGCAATAATTTCATAAAATACTAAAAGGGAAATTTTCTAGAAAGGTAAGCAATCAACATGTACCATTATTGCAACTTACGAATGAAAACTAAACTCAGAAATAAAGAGACAGATCTGAGTTACAAAACTCTAATCCAGCGAAACTCGCATTATAACTTCTGTCTGTGTTATCCCTCTTTCGAATGTAATTACGTTTCCTCAAATAACTTTTTCATTTCGTTTTATTTACCTATGACCAACTCAAGAATATTACCAAGCGTATACGTTTGTTACAAAGCATTGCATAAAATATTCCAAATATGTACTAAAGTAATTCGTTGCTATGGATAAAAACAATCGATAGTCAATAATGAGTTCAATCTCGATAAATTGAAAATTATTACCCTAATATAAAGCTAAAATTTTAAACAGATTGATGTTATAAATAGGTGATTGGTGATATACATCTACAGCACTAACGTAATTAGTGTTGCTGCGGTAATGCAGAAACCCCCAGGTGGATTATAACCTGAAGGACGCACGCTTTGATTCAATTACTGTAATCCACTTTAGAGGTCACATTTGCTCTGAAGGAAAACATAAAGCATTTTCTGTGTTTTCAAAATACGTTGAGCCCATACATGTGTATTACTGACTAGTACTATTTTACATATTTAAATATACAAACAAATATTTTATCAGAGTTGGCAAAGATGTAAAACAAATTAATTTCCTGATTTAAATACTTTTAACCAAGTTTTAATTTATCGAATTGTAAACTTACGTATACCACACGTACCGGAAAATCATTACAGGTTTCTTCGTAAAAACTACATAATTTTCAAGAAAATGGAACAATTTATTTATTCAAAGTATTGACAATTTGATTCTACACATCTCGCCCATGTTTCGGGCAATTTATGGATGTCATTCAAAAAAAACTGTTTGTCCTTTGACCGAAACTATTCATCGAGCCATTCTCTAACTTCTTCGAAATTGTCTGCTCTTCAAGCGCATGTTTCATTAATACGAAAAGGTTATAGTCGGACGGGGTAAGGTCTGGCGACTACAAAGGGTGCGATATGTCCCATCCAAGTGTTTTCAACGTTTCCTTGACCGGTTTTGCTATACGAGACGGAGCGTTATCGTGCTGTAAAATCACTTAACCATGTCTTCGGAGCCATTCTGGTCGTATTTCCAACAATTCGTGGTTCAAATTGTTCAAGTTATCGTCTGTAGCGATCAGTATTAACTGTTTCACTAGGTAATACACCACGCCACTCTAGTCCCACCAAACAAAGAGCGTTTTATTGGCAACAAAACGATTTGGCCTTGGCGTCCTTTGTCCGTCACTATTAGATCCAGAAATGACTTCCGATCATACCTTTGAAGGGGTATTTCACAGACGGTTTTTTGTTTTTTCATTTACCTGTCATTCAATTATTATGGCATCCATTTTCCCATCTTTTGGAATTTCCCATTGCTCGTAATCGGCCGCTAATCACCACTTTCGAATTGTCGAAACCACGCTTCACATGTTTTCATGCTCTCCGTAAGTTTCGATGACTTCAGCTGTTTCTTTCTTTTGATTAATTGTGAAAAGTAATGCGTGTCGCACACTTTTTCAGGCACTAAACTCGACATTTTCAAAGAGATATAAATCTAACACCGTATTACTTTCGCAAAATATAACAACACTTAGCGATAGCCTAGCGATATCTGTTAGAAAAACTGGTAATGACATTCCGATATACATACCTGGTATAGCCAATATAATAATTGTTTACCAAATTTAAATTTATAAACGTGTTTCATGTTACTAAAGAAGACTGAGAATAGCAGACGTCACGATCGTTTTCATATCTTCGTCACCGTATGGTGGAGTGTCTGTTCTGAAGCATTTTCGCTTCAACTGAAACCACCATATCGTCTGTGATCACAGATAGGCGATCGGAACTGGACTCATCATGGACGTTGTCGTGTCTCTGACACACTTACTTTGCCTTCGCACATGGCCTTCGCACATGGCAGCTCTGTAAACTTCACAAATCTGCCGGTGAATGTCATGTTCCTTGCCGACAAAAATCGTATCACTGACCGTACCTCTCACAGGGCGAGCGATTCGGTAATCTTGAACATTTTAAAGCCACAGAACAGACCATGCAGGTTACCTGCACAGCTGCAGCCGAGCACAGTTGTTCCCAAGGTATGCCGGGACAAAACGCAAGCACTCGTTGAAGTGCTCGTATCACTTATTTTTATATACAATAAAACGGCCTGTATTTAAAAAAACACGTATCGTATACAGGGGTCAATAGAAATTAATCAAAATAAGGCATATCAGTTGAAATACTGTGTATTCTATTACATTTACTTAATTTCTACGGAATATTGCCATGTAATATTAGGTGTTGCTTTTTGATTTTGTTCAATATACGCTGCATTATTACATCCATGTATTTTCTTGGTATTAACTTATTAAAAACCGTGCTACTGAAGCAGGTAATAAACGCTATGGAACATTCGATTTTACACTTGTAGTATTCTAGATATAGACGTACAATTTAAATGAAAGGAAGACATGTGTGAAGATAATAAATATATATAAGTAATATACGTACACACATAAAATTAAAAACTAAATATAAATTGAAAATGACATGTGAAAACATAAAATATTTAAAATCTTTTACAGTTTGTGAAAACTAAGGTAACTCTATTTCATTGAATATTTGGCCTAAAATAGATTTCAAATATGACCATATATTTATATATAAAAAGATTACATGATATTTTTAAATCACTATTTCTTCTTTAGTATGAAATAAAAGCAAAAAATCAAACGGTGTGGATTTATTTTCTAGATAACACCATATTAGGCGCATTATTTCATACATTTATTTGACTTGCTAACTTCAATAATAAAACAGTTACCTACAGTTACCAAAGACATATCCCGTGGACACATACACACACATACACAGAGAATAATAATTTACTTTATAAATAGTTCATTCAAATTCGAAGACTTTTTATTGTCGATAACAATATTATCCACCTGAATTCAGTAGCCAAGCTTTCTAATGATTATTGATTGAGCCGATTGTGGGTAAAGCAATTATCTAATAAAAAAGCCATTTCCCTTTCTCAACTCCGCTCTTAATTTATTTGCCGTAGGCTTGGCATGCGTGTTGCAAAAACGCTGTCGCATCGCACAGATCGCCTAAACTTCTGACGTACATATATACGTATAATAAAAAGAAAAGTAAGTCACGTCCCTACGAAGTTACACCCTAGATATTTCCACATATGGATAAACCTAATAAAGTATATACACATATGCATATACTTATATTAATATAGAAAGTTTTTAGAACTTGACATTTTCAAATACGCTCGTCCCTAAGGATCTGGTATTTTTTGAGCATTTATACTGCGTCGTAAGTAATGTTACAGAATTGATAATATTGGACGAAAAATAATCAATTTTGCTATTATTACAGAAATAAATATGTTAAATTTGGAAAAGAATCTAACCTACTCTGGTAAGAATTGGAAATTTGATGAAACTAAATTTTTTTTCTCTGATTCCAATAAAATTTGATGAATTTCGTGAAGGTCGTCCCACAAATGTGTTCTGTCGGAAAACATTAATGCAGTGCCTTAATTGAAAATGCAAGGCCGTCATGTAACATACCGTGAGATCTAGGCATCTCTAGGTGTTAGTAACATCAGCGTGCAAAAGATCCTGCATGAACATTTAGCCGTTAAGAAGCTATGTTCACGTTGCGTACCACATAATTTGACAACCGCTCAAAAAGAGACTCACGTTGATTGGTGCCAAGAAATGCACAAAAATACAATAACGGTACTTCAAAGAACATTTATAAGTTCGTCAAAGGTGATAAAACTTGGATCTATACGTACGAGCCCGATAGTAAACAACAGTCGACTGTGTGAGTATTCCAAAATGAGCCAAAACCAATAAAATTTGTTCACGCTCGAAGCATATCAAAACAAATGGTCGCCTGTTTTTTCGGAAAAACCGGTCACGTTGCAACCGTGCCTCTAGAGAATTGTAAAGCGGTCAATTCCGACTGGTACACAACTATTTGTTTGCCAAACGTTTTTGAAGAAATAAGGAAAACAAACCGAAAACGACAGATCAATCTCAACCACGACAATGCGACCTCTCACAGGTCAGTTCAAACAATTGAATATTTGACCGGGCAAAACATTGAATTGATGACCCATCCGCGGTACACCCCTGATTTGGCACCCTATGAGTTCTTTTTGGTCGCACACTTAAAGAATAAACTTCGTGGTCAAAGGTTTTCTACGCTGGAAAAGGTAGTTGAAGCATTCAAAACTCATATTGTGGAGATACAGCCTTCACAGTGGCAGCAATGCTTTTCGGATTGGCTAAAACGAATGCAAAAGTTCATTTATTTTCAAGAAGAATATTTTGAAGAGCAATAAAACTATTTTCGATAATAAAAATTTTTTTTTATTAGCTATTCCCGAAATATAAACGACTACCCTCATAATATAACTAATATATTTATTCAAATTAACTAAAAAAATATAAATTAAATCTAGTAGACGATATTTTGACATTAATTTAAATTTTCTTTTTCTGCAATGGTCGTGTATTTATGTCACTGCACCTGAACTATCAACAAAGCTTTTGAAAGTAAAGAAGAAAATATGATTTGAAAATAACGTGTCGAAAATAATTTTCATATTTCATTTACTAGACTCTCAGTTTGCAATCTATAACAGGATCTCGATTAATATTCACCTATCAATGACTGAATGTGAATCTTTTATAAATAGTGCTCATTATTTATTATATAGGCATTTTCTCTAAGAGAATTTTGCGTGTTCAGTTGACAGCTTTTTGATGAATCGGTATTTATTCGCTTACATTTTCCTTAAATAACCAAACAGCTACTGAGGCATTAATTTTAGTAGACGAAATGCGGAGATTAAGATAGTAATGAATGTGTCAAGTAGATTACTCTGTCAGATGTTTTTCATATAATATATATGTACGTTATTTAACTTTAAACTTCTTTGACATTAGATCATCTAAACTTACTCATATATATATATATATATATACATCATTTAATATTGTTTGTATTTAAATACAAATGATATAGCAAAGATAGACATTTCATGTTTTCTTTGACTTATTTTTCGAGAAACATTTCACTTGATAAACATATGCACATCACGATGGTTATAAAATGTTGTATCCTCGCATAACATCTTTCGTCTAAAACTAACTAGAATGACTTAAAAAATAAAAATTATTAACGCATCTACATATAAATCGTTTCATTGTTTCGAGATATTCTCCAACAAAAGCAACTACTTGAAGTTAATCACTGAAGGTTGACATATAACCCCTTGCCACATTAATTTTCGATTCTGTATACGTATTTCGAAGACTAAGTTATCATCATTAGCAGATAATTAAAAAGTGTCGCAGCTGGTAAACTACGGCGGAAAACACCCGTACGAAAACAAACTCCGTACGCGATCTATATCGTTAAGAACCAAAATGTACACCACTTAGTTGTCGAAATACGTATACAGAATTCGAAAATTATTGTGGCAAGGGGTTATACGTATATCAACCTTCAATGATTAAGTGAATCAACTACAGACTCCATCAAAATTACCAACTATTTGAAGGTTCAAGAAACACCTCAAATGACGCCGATTGCAATAGAATTGAGACTGATCATAGTTACTTGTTGAATATCTGATGCAAAACTGTTTCCTTTCGTCGATCAGTGCAGCACAGAGAATAGAAAATAATACTGCGAAACCAAATCGGATAAATACGGGGAATTTGGAAGCCAAAAGTTTGACCAGAGACAATTGACGAACAATTGGAAGGTGCGTTGTCGTGCAAGAGTTGACATATTTCATGGTTTGCGATATAACGAACGAACTCGATGAATAATTTAATTTTCGACCTCTTGAGATTTTTTTTTCGAATTGGTTTATCTGGTGACAACTGTTCAAAATTTTAACGACTAGTTCTTTATATTGGACTTTGCGGAATGTAATTTGCCTTTTTTGCGAGAATTATTAGTTTTATTTCTAATCAGTTAATTTCCTTGTAAAATCTACTGCCCTTATATATTCTAACAGCCCATATTGCAGGTTTGATTTATAAAGAAAAATTTTGTCTTGATTCGAAAATGGAAAATAATAAGGAGTATTTTCGGCATGTTCTACTTTTCTATTACTGAACAGGTAAGAGTGCAGTAGCAAGAAAAAAATTTGTGTGAAGCGAATGGACAAGATGTCTTAATAGAACGTCAGTCCAAAAACTGTTTTTTTTATTCTAGTAATTTCGATGTCAAGGCTACAAATTGCTTTGGAAAGCCAGTTGAAGCTGAGGATAAGCTAAAGGTATTGGTTGATCGAACCGCCAAATAAAACCGTATATTACCACGATATAAATTTGTCAACGTCGATCGTTCACGATCATGTGACACAAATGGTTTCATATCAAAGTTGGATGTTTGGTTTCTAGTCGACTTACTCCATTTCACTAACGTCTGTGATAGTCTGCTAAAACATTTAGAATATTACCGATTACTGAAGCAAATCGCAAGTAGATAAAATTGATTGTTTACAACGTTCAATGCAAGCGATAATGGGGAAGAACTGATTAGCCAACTGAAAAAACTTTAACATAAAAAAATATATTCTATATTTGGTAGGATTTCGGTCAAATTCTTTTATCAATTGGACAAACTAAGTGATGCAATAAGGCAGAAGAGGACGAAATTAATTAAGAGAAAAATTGTGGTTTTCCGCCATGATTACACTAGGGATCATATAAGTTTAATATCTCACCAGAAGTAGTAATAGCTTAAATTGGAATTGCTACCGCTCTGATTACCACTTCTTCCGATCTATACAGAATTTTTTAGATGGAAAAATATTTAATTCCAATGAGAACATCGAAAATCACAGTGTTTAATTTTTCGCAAGAAGAGATCAGAAATTTTACGAACGAGGAATCATATTTTTACTAGAAACATGGAAAAATTTACTGGAGAAAAATGCTTAATATATAATTGAACAAAATATTTATGTACTACAAGAAAACTATTATTAATTTCGACGAAAAAATTACTATCCGAACAATTCAGTAGATTTAAGAACACCATATTTCAATCACCAGTTACATTCGTTTTTTAAGAAGTTTCAGTTCCTTTGAGCTTTTCTAATGATGCTTTTGAATTGCTCAACTTGTCAAAACTTTTCGTCATTAATTGATGATTTGATTTAACACAAATAATTTCGAACTTTGGTTTTGAAAACCGAAAGACTCAGTTTTCAAAATATAAATAGTTGTACTGTGAATTCCAAGTTCGATTTCCTTAAATCTAATTGATGATTTTCGAAATTTTCATAAAATAATTCTCTTTTACTACGCTTCTTTCTAATAAAAGAAACTAAATACATCTTTCATGCATCAATTCCTCTATGTGAACCAAGCAGTCGGTATTTCAAATTGGTTTTAATAATAGTACAACGTGTTGATGACATATGTACAATTAAATTGCAAAAATTATATATATATAGGTTCAAGTAAATGAAGAATTTTTTTTTTGAATTTTTGAATTTTTTTCCATCTTTTATAAGAAAACGTCTCGATCATTTGATATTAAAAGTTCAACCTTAAAAAAAGCTTACCATCTTCCAGCAGAGACCACGCCTCCCCATATGTATATCTGCATGCAGTTTGATCTTAAAGGACAGAGAACGAAATATAGAAAGAGATTTAATTTAGAAGTTGTCTCACGTGCTTCTGCGGAAGTTAAGGTTTTACATTTTGCCAGGCCGGTGTATTACATGAGTGCTATTCTGCGACAATTTGCTGCAGCGTTCGTTGCAGAAGGGCACATAGCTGCACGTTTACTTTTCATTAAGCGCAGGCATACGTAGAGTCTTATAGAGTTCCACGTTTATAAGTTCAAAGAGGTTTATTCTCTTCAAATATTCATGTAATTCTCAAGTACCGTTCATTACGCAATAATTTAATCCTTGGAATTGATTTTAATTTTAAAAATTGAAATTCATGATAGGTAAGAATGCAATGTTTTAGTTTTTTAAGTTTTTAAAAAAAACTCTACATGATCCACTCTATTAAAATATTTAATCCTATTACTATTCAAGAACTCAGTTACTGTAATAATTTCTAAAAAATGAGTATAAGTTTTGTTTGACATAAGTCACAATTAGTTGTAGGAAAATGTATTAATAATGGGTGTCCCAAAATTAACGCAAGATTTGAATTTGTCGTCATTTGTGCAGTAACGTGTTGACAACCCTAAAAAAAACAATTCGACAGCTGACAGTTTAGGGTTAGTAAAATAGGGTGTTACACGATAGAACAACGTGTCTTCATTATTAAACAATATTTCAAAAATAATGAAAGCTTGGCGGCCGCAGTTCCAAAATTTCATACAAAATATGGTCAGATTAGTGTTTTAACTTTGTCAACTGTGAAGAGATTAATTGAAAAATTCAGGGATACTGGATCCGTTAGAGACGCCAAACACACTGGTCGTCCAAAAACACGCCGTTCAAATGTCAGTATCGAAGCAGTGAGTGAGAGTGTCGGTGACAATCCAAGAACCTCAATTCTGCGTCGTGGACAAGAATTGCAAATTTCAAGAAGCTCTCTATAGCGTATACTCACTAAAGATCTGTGTCTCCATACTTACAAAATTCAACACAACAACTGAAGCCTAATGACCATGCTCAGAGAAGAGTTCTCGTTGAATGAATTATTGAACATCAACAAATGGATGCTGATTTTTCGAGCAAAATCATCCTAAGCGATGAAGCACATTTCCACTTTGATGGCTTTGTTAATCGCCAAAATTGCCGCTTTTGGGGTTCTGAGAACCCACATGTGATTGTCGAAAAACAAATGCATCTACAACGTGTCACTGTTTGGTGTGGATTTTGGGCTGGAGGCATAATTGGATCATACTTTTTTGAAAATGAGGCGGGTCGAGCAGTGACTGTTACTGGTGCTCGATATCGCGACATGATAACACAGTTCTTTCTGTCGAAATTGGATGATATTGATGTGGCTAATATGTGGTTTCAATAAGGCGGTGCCACACGCCATACAGCCCGTGAAACAATTCAATTACTGCATGAGACATTTCCAGGTCGTGTGCCCTCTCGTTTCGGTGATCAGAATTGGCCCCCTAGATCGTGTGCTTTAACATCATTAGATTTCTTTTCATGAAGTTATTTGAAATCACAGGTCTATGTCAACAAGTCCACAACCACCCGTGCATTAAACGAGGAGATTCAATGCTGCATCAACGAAATTCAGACACATTTATGCATAATGGTCATGGAAAATTTCGACAAACGAGTGCGTATGTGCATGCAAAGCCGTGGAGGCCATTTGCCCGATGTGCTATTCTATAAATAACTCTATCCTATGTACTTTATGATTCAGTAAAAAAATAACAATAAAAAGACTAGAAACTGTGTTTTCTATTTAATTCAAATCTTGCGTTAATTTTGGGACACCTTTACAA
This sequence comes from Dermolepida albohirtum, assembly GCA_031893035.1. Lineage (NCBI taxonomy): Eukaryota > Metazoa > Arthropoda > Insecta > Coleoptera > Scarabaeidae > Dermolepida > Dermolepida albohirtum. The sequence continues at coordinate 247,935 of JAVIWB010003439.1, forward strand.
TATACGACGTCATAACTAATTATGCTTTAAAGTAGTTTCCTTAAAATACTTTTTAAAAATTGTTTTAACTTTAGTCTCTTTTTTATGTGCTTTTTATGCTATACTCAAAAACGAAAACGGTTTTTCTCACAAAAAAACAGATGTATTTTAGAAATAGAAAGTCAAATACAAAAAATTGTGGGATATATATGTTATTTTACATTTTATTAAAATCATGAGTAACCAAGCAGTTTCCATAGAAACAACACAAAATTAGTAAATCTGAATGATCTTTTTTGATAGTTCTTGTAGAATCATTTTTACTTCCCAAGAAAACTTCGTTTTGTGTTTCTCCTGCTGTAAGATCGCTGTGGATCGTCTTTATTCAACATCCAGCAGTAGTCCGCTATCATGTTAACATTTCACCTTCCTCGATGTTGCTTTTGCATTTTCGTTATATCTTGGTGAAATCTTTCACCTCGTTCCTCGCTGATAGCACCAAGATTGTATGGAAAGTAGTCTAGATGTGAGTGGAGAAAATGTATTTTTTTATTATTATTACCACAAATGTAGCAGAAACAATCAGGTGAAGTAACAGATGCTCTACAACCCATTGTAAATTATAATTAACAACACAAAATATAAAATTTAATACTCGCCACTTTAACAAAACTCAGGAAACACATATTTACAACACAGAGTCAAGAAACACTGTATGAGGAAAGCAAACAAATCTTTGACAGTATGTTAAAAGGAATCATTCAAGTGTTAATAACACCCTGTCTACAACATATGTTTCAGAGAAACACTCATCGTCTGATAGACTCGTGTTACTAACGATTCCTTCGCAGAGTTTATCGTATCTTTTCGATACAGAAAAATAATGAATAATCATTGCTTCCCTCTCTCGTCCAACACAAAAAAAAATATTTTGAAAGTAATGACATGGCCGACTCAGGGTCCGGACCTCAACCCCATGAATTATTATGGGATGAACTCAATAGAAGAGTTAGAAAGGAATATCCATCATCGAAGGAAAAACTATGGAATATTTTCAAAAAAGAATGGAATAACATTACATCAGATGTAATAAGAAAATTTATAGAAGGAATGCGTCGAATAACAAAAGCTGTAATCGCCGAGAACGGTGGGTTCTTCGATGAAAAGAAAGTACAATTAATATAATATATAAGTATATTAAGAATAAGTTTAATGAATAGTAATTTTAATTTTTATTATATAAAGAATCAATACATATTTGTTCAATGTCGTTGATATTTTTTATTTTTTTCTTGTTGTTGCTTGATATAGTCGCTGTCCATGCTTCCGTGAGCGGTAGTGTACGTGAAGGATCAGAGGCGTAGGATAAGGGGTAAAAGAAACAAAATTTTCAAAGAAAGTGAAAATATCATTTAAGTGACCAAATTTAATACAATCTATATAAAAGCTATTTGAAGAATAAAGGAACTAAAAATAGGATGAATATTTTATTATATGGCAAAAACTTATAAGTTCGAAACACAAGGAGAATGATTAGTGCTTTTCTCCAGATAACTGATTTGAAAGCACTTTTGTTATAATATTATTATAAAGAAGGAATCAAGCCCCTGCAGTAAGCACTCATTTCAAAGCACCTTAAACTTGTCAACACCGTCTGTAAATGTAAAAACATTATCAGAAATATCTATATTTTGGAGTACAGTAATTTCAATACTGGCTAATCTTGTACAAACATTTGTAGATGTTCGGTAATCATAATAAAAAATTTTTATAAATTAAAAATTTTATTTTGTATTGTCATCAATTTCAAAGAGACCCTTGTACTTTTAGAATATTGCATAAAACGTTTTAGATTTTTCATCAACTTACAGAACACGTTTTCCACGTCAACTCGATACCACGAACGCCCTTATTAAAAACATTGATTGTTACGTTATTAATCATTCCTGAATGATATATCTTGTACAGGGATAATGTATCGTTTTTCCGTTAAAGTAATTACTTTTTTAATTAGTTCCTATCGACATAAGAACTTTCTCAATTTCGTAAGGAATACCGGTAATATAATTTTTTTACATTAGCGAAAGTCCTCTTGGTCACGCAACGAAGATGGAATCGCTGCGAAGCAACTCTTTTTTAATTTTCATAACGAAACTATGGGGAACCCATCTGCTTCAACTTCCTAATGCCATTAGCGAGTGGTGCTTATGAGATTACGACTGCCTGTAGAAATACAAGATCGATAGCAACTGAGTTTCAAAAACAAAACAAAACCCCTAGGGTCAATATTTGAGACTGAATAAATGGATTCTAACAAAACGATATGAAAAGTTTGCCACAATATTTCGTTACATTCCTGGTATTAGTACAGTTTTTAATCATAAGGAAATTAATTTAAATGTAATATTTCATCATTTTAACATGTATCAAAAGGTTTGCTTTATGAAAATGTTTAGCATCAATTATTAATGTGTATAAAATGAAGGCAAACAGATCCAGGCAAGCATGAATCTCTGTTTCGGAATAATTTTGTAAATCTTTACGAGATACATATTTGCCTCTCTTCCTTTTTAAATAAGATGTTATCCAATATGATTAACTACGAGGTTCTATGCATTTTTTCAAATTTTAACAAAACATCGTGATCATGAGTTTTTAGAGTTCAACTATCCTGTCGACATGTGTCTTTGTAAAATTGAAATTATTCTTAATATATGTTTTACAAAATAACATTATTTTTGAGTAAAATGTGCAATTGTTTGCACATATCCTACTTTGACTTCAAGTTGTCGAAGTTATTGTTCCAAAAATGCTTTACAAAATATTTTGGTAAAATTTGGTAAATTTTTTATTATAGTTCCTTTAGATACATTTTTATTCTTTATAAACAAGTACACAAGATTTCTCAAAAGAAAACAGCATCAAACAAACAAACGAAAGTTAGAAGCCTATAATATAAACTCGTCTTTCATATTTTATATACTCCTAACTTTCGATTGTTTGTTTGATGTTTTCTTTTGGTAAATTTTGTGAACGTTTTTAGAAAACATAAAAACGTACACTACCTATTAGTTCGGACACTCAAATTTAAAGAAAGAGAAACACTAATTTAGGTCAAAACTTAAAATTGTTATTGTATTATTGTTTATAGATGTTAAAGTACAAAAAAGTAATTCTAACGTTAAATAAACAAAGATATCTTAAACATTCCGTTCATTGAAGAAACCCGTTTTTGCGCGAAGAATAGCCTGTACAATTCGAGGCATCCGTTTCACGAGTTTTTCAAGGACTCTTTCGGTATACTATTTCATTCTTCTTGCAATATGTTTCACAAGTGATTTGTTGAGGTAGGACACACTTTTCGGACCCTCCCATAACAATTTTATGGAGTCTAGATCGGGGCTTTGCGGGGTGACCATGTCATTATTTGAAAGGTATCATTGTTTTGTTCGCTATTTAAGAAATTCTTACAAATTACTGCTGAGTGTCGGGGACCGTCATCCTGCATAAATACAAAAATTTCGCCAAATACACGTATGTAGCTCCGATGGTATTGCATTTTCTTGCAATATTTCTAAATAACCCTCCTTTCTCAAAATACCCTCGATTCACTTCAAATCCCCTGCGTCGGCTTAGCAAAAACAACCGTCAAACAAGCACAGAACTCGTTCCTTGTTTGACGGTTGGCACTATACAATCTCGCAGCATTCTTTAACCAGTCGCTTTTCTTACAGAAACACGCCTTGATGGCCCAAACACTTCAAATTTTGATTCATTAGTCTTCAGGATCTTCAGTATATGAAATTTGCAGATTATTTCATCAATTCAAAGAAACAATAGAACATATCAAAGACGATATAAACTACTTCTTGGGAAGAACTATAAAATATTGAGCAGAAATTATAAACCAAGAACTTGCATTCAAACATCAATTTGTAAAAATCAACACGATATATTACAAACATACCCCAGAAAGTGTACTTAAATGTAATGCTTATAGATAAAAAAAGGCAAAAGTGCACGTTTATCCACAAGACGTGCATACGGCTTACCGAAGCAACCGTGGAAACATATCTGATGCTGCAAGTATTTAATCGATCTTATCCACTTTATGATAACTCTAAAAGCTCTGTTTAGAAGGGTAGATGTTTCACAACTTTTTATACATTATAATTTACTATTTGTTTCAATTTATATACATAATATGAAGCGCATATCTTTGGTGCGTCGCTAATTTTGCCTCCTTTGTAGGCTAGAATAGGACAATATATATGGGCAGATCAGATTAGCAATAGATATTTACACAAAAACAAAAGAAAATTTATATAATAAACATTGCAATATCAAATGATGCCAACATTACACAAAAAGAACAAAAGAAAATAGCAAGGTATACTCCACTTGCAGTTGAACCTAAAAGAGCTTTTTAATCAAAGAATAGTAACAATTGTATAAACTGTGATGAAAAGTCTACGCCATAATAATAATCATTATTGTCAAACAGATTAGAAAGAATTAAAGAAATAAAATTAAAAAACGGACTACGTAACTAATTCGTACTAAAAGAAATATTCTAAAATAAAAACAGAAGAAAATGACAAGCAAACAATAATAACATAAACAAACAATAATAACATAACAGATTAACAGAAACGAAACTACACGTGCTTCGATTAATTTAGAAGATTAGTTGACTGATATAAACTTATTGGACAGCTAGTAAGGGAAAATAATAGGGTATTGTTGGAAGAAATAAAAATTGCTTTAGGTTATGACTCTATATATTATTGCAAGTGCTGAAAATTTATTGAGAAATATATGAAAGATATTATCGTCAGCGTATTGAATTTATTTCCCGCAAACGGCGTAAATATCCATAGATTGGCTGCGAATCTGTACTTAATCCATAAAAGTAATATATAGATGTATACCGAAGCATTATATTCTCGTATTTGCGTGCTTTGAATAAAATGGTTGTAATAACAAAATTCCATTTGCATAAATATCTAATATTTCTAGGTAATTCATTTTTTGTGGGTTATTTCATTTTCGCAATTTTTATTTCACCAATTGTATTCTTTATTATTCGCATATATAAAAAAAGTTTCAAATAAATTTCACGTTTTATAAATACATTAAAAATTATTTCGGTTATTATTAAATAAGCTAAACAATCACACAATATTCCCATGTGTAATCCAATTGAATATTCATCGCGTTTGCGATTTAAAATGAAAAATTTATTGCTGTTAATTCAAGTGGTACCTTGTATGAATTTCGAACGCAACTTATTTCAAATACCGCAATTTATTGCAATTGTTCTTGTACATTGCGATTTTAAAATTAAATAAAAATAAAACGTAATATTTGAGGCTTCCATTTGCAAGACGATATTATCCTCAAATAGAAATGATGTCTCAATGGGGTTTCATGTTGCACGTCATTTTTATTTTTCCTTATTTTACATCTACAAACCACATAAAGTAAATTTAAAGCGTTTCACAACAGAAGACCGAATAGTCTAGTAGCAAACGAATATAATATGAAAATATTAAATTATTTTCTGTACTGATAAAAGTATATTTCTTTTTGCTTTAAACGTGCAATACACTAATTATAAAATAAAAATAATAATAATAATAATTCGGAATCGCCGCTTACACTATTTCAGGATGGCACATTGCAATTAGCATTGATTGGCTATTGCCGTTGCTTCGGTCACACTTTTCTTCGTTTTCAGCACCCTTTTCATGAAACTGGCGATCTCCTGCCAACGAACGTTTACAGACAAATGCCTACTTCCTCTTATAGAACGTCTCTATACTTTGTCCACCTCTTGCATAGGAAGAAGATGTGCTGAACATGGTCCTCCGTAGAGTCCTGATATTAGCAAGTCACGTCATCCACTTTACCCATTCTGGCCAAGTATGTATTGAAGAACCCTTGTCTGCTGAGGAGCTGGGCAAGGTAGTAGTTTACCTCAACGTGGTCGCGATCTATCCAGTCTGGAATGTTACGGATCAATCTCTTCGTCTACCATCTTCTCGTTTCATTTCCCCAACGTTCTTATCACTTCAGTCGATTGAGTGCTTTTGTTTTCGCCTTCGCTTGTGCACTAACCTCTTCTCAGGTCTTGTAGACCCTCTTCTCTTTCTAGGCCAGTATGTTAATTGGCGGTCCAGAAACTATACTGTATGAGCCTAGGATCCTGACATGCTCCTGCCTTTGTACTGAAACCATCTACTTCCTGTAATTATCCTGCTGCAAGGCATCAGCTCGAATACCGTATCCACACAGTAGTGTGGATTGGATGACATTTATCAAGAATCGGCGTGTACGATTTAATCCATTGCAAAATAGACTACTAAAACTATTTTCTAAAAGATCGTAGCCATTACCTTACTTGCCAATGCGAACGTCTTATTTTTTTGAAAAAAGGCTATAATAATATATCCACAATTGATATTGCCTTTAAGATTCGAGAACATAGTTTCGAAACATAATTTCATCTACCAAGCCAAATTTTCCAAAATTATCAGCTTGACTATTGACCCATCGTTTTATGTTCGCATTCTTTAAGATTTCTGATTATTCATAATTCATGATCCACTCGATCATGTCCAATTCCACAGGCCCTTAAACCTATCTTCCATGCCAGATAATTTGAACTTAGCTATCTTTTCCCAATACGATGATACGGTATGACCAAACTACTCTGGTTTCGTGTTTCATATTCATGAAAATCACCATTTTTGCAGAACTTACTTGGCGACTTATGAACAAACTATATACTACTATATACTATATACAAGGATGGGAGGGTCAATATTTTGTGTTTTCTGAATAGATTTACACAACTTGTGGTATTAGATACATCACTAAGGGCTCTGATTGCACTCTTTTGCATCCTGATATGCCCACTATACTACCTATCTTATTGATGTTATTTCTTCGATCGGTCAATATACTAGCAACAATCTTATTGATCACTTCCGGAACTGTTGTGGTTTTCAAAGGTCTTGACCACACATCATCTTCTATGCTCATTTCAACATGTTAAATTACGTAATTCAAAGAGAGATCGCCATTTTCGAAGGAGCATTATCACCAAAATTTTGTTGCATGTCGGTCGAAATTTTAGATGCCCTTAGTCTTCTAAAATATAAATATCAGATTATACTACGAATTACCAGAGGATTTTCCATTTAGACACTTAATTCACACTATCGTAACTTTCAAATCAAATGTCAGAGATTAACAAAATTTCACCCGTCATCACAACAAAGATTGCAGAAAGAAAATATATAAGTTTTTGTGATTGTGCAATTAATCCTGATATGTATAGCATATGATATGGTCGTAATTCATTTAGTAATTTCATGAATTTCATTTAGCTTTATACCTTGATACCTTTTAATTGGGTTTCGTAATAAGGTTATAATGTTGCATAATACTGTAAGAGAACATAGACGTGAAGAATTCTTTCTAAACAAACATTTGATAGACTTACAAAATTCTAGAGGTTTGTTTTTACAAGACAAATTACAAACATTGATATAAATGTAACGTATAATGGAAAGAAAGCAAAAAGAAAATTTATTACGATCTTGATTAGTAGAAATATAAATTGCAGTAAAGAGGAAGTAATTTAATAAAGTATTTTCTCATTAATACAAACGTCGCGTAGATAATATTTGTGTAACTTAAATATATTCGGTGCACATATAAATCACTCTAAGTTATGTGCATGTAATGGTACTTTTATGGTTATTGTAAGTAATGTACCAAGAGAGTTATTTGTGAGATTATAAGCTCTTTAAGAAAGCTCACGAACATCTGCAGTGTAATCAGTAAAATGTTTTGGAAACCGGCCAATGTCCTACCTACCTTCATTCGTTCAACCGTTAACTTGATAAATATAAATAGCTCTTAGGAACCAATTCACAAAATTTTCTTTTATAAAGTTATATAAAGTAAGGTACAAGAAATGTATTGTATGAAATGTGCATTTAAGTAAATCGAAGTAGATAGTACACACTCGAATTTGCTCACATACACTCTATAAATAAATGAAATAAAATTAAGAAAAAATTCCAAAGAAAGTTAACAGTCGATAATCTCGAAACTTCTAAATTTCCTCGGAAAAATCGTGAGATCAACTATAATATGGATATAAAATATCGTAATATATCAGGTTGTTACAAATGTAATGTCCGTTTTTTCCCTCAGTCTGAACTGAATCGCACCTGTGTGAAGACGTGTACGTTTTTGGTGAAAATTATTATTGTATTTGTAAAAAAGGGTATTTATTTTGAAGTGTGTACCTGTTCCATTTCTTGGAAAGATTAATACACCTGTCCTTGTCTCGCCTATGGAAATGCTGTCAGCAAGAGATATTCGGGCAATTTAACTCTTTCAATTTAAAAAGGGATTAAATGCAGCTGCAGCAACGCGAGAAATTAATCAGACGTTCGGTGAAACCACGTGTAATGAACGCACATTACGGCGATGGTTTAAAAAATTCAGCGAGGGAAATTTTGATTTGGAAAGTTAGCCTCGCGGATATGCGCGTAGCAACGTTAATGACGACGAGCTGCGTGTAGAAGTTAAAAATAATCCGTCGACAACAATGCGTAGCCTTGCAGAAACATTTCAAGTGTCCATTGCCACCATTAGTCGTCACCTTTCTTCGATTGGCAAAGTGAAGAAACTCGATCGATGGGTGCCGCACCAATTAACGGAAGCCAATAAGCTCCGTCGATTAGAGATGGCTACCTCTTTGGCTAATCGACAGAAAGTTGAACCGTTTCTTCATCGAGTGGTAACGTGTGACGAAAAGTGGATACTTTATGATAATCGGAGACGGTCAGGACAATGGTTAGATCGAGGTAAAGCACCAAGACAGCATGCACAAGCATCACTTCACCCGCGACAGATTATGGTGACTGTATGGTGGACCAGTAAGGGTATTATTCACTATTCATTTTTGCAACCTGGTGAAACCATCACGGCAGCGTCCTATTGTGCCGAACTGGAAACTATGCATGGAAAATTGAGTCGCTTGAAGCCCTCACTAGTCAATAGACATGGACCCATACTTCTTCATGATAATGCATGACCTCATGTTGCACGACAGACAATCCAAAAGCTTTCGGAATTTGGTTACGAAATTCTCCCTCACCCACCTTATTCACCTGACCTTTCGCCAACTGATTTTCATTTTTTCCGAAGTTTAGACAATCACTTAAAAAATAGGGACATCCCTGACCGGGAGTCTATAATAGCAGAGTTTGAGCAATATGTGAGCCGTCAAAACCTAGATTTCTTTTCAAAGGGAATTTTTCAGCTTTCAGGCCGTTGGCAACAAACTATTGATGTAAGTGGAGACTATTTTGCAGAATAAATATTTATATTTTTTTAAATTTAGACTTTTTTTTATTCTTTACAAAATCGGACATTTCATATGTAACAACCTGATACAAAGGGTGCACAAATTTATCCTGAGCTGCTAATACTAGTTCTCTGCTTACAGGCTATTTGAAAAATTAAAGTAAATAAATGTCGACAATGATGCTTGTTAAGATACTTATATGGTTATTACAATTATTTCGCCATTTTATTATTTTAAATGTTATAATTGCAATGTTAAAAAGTTCAGCACTTTCTCATTTGAAGTAGCATCATAATTAACTTTCTCACAAAAGACTGTGTCATTGAGATTGAAATTGGAGATTACAAGCGCAATATGGCGGTTAATGCCTTTCCAAACGTCTTGTGCTTTGGTGGTCAAAACCTTTTAAGTATGCAAGGGTACTTGTAGAAAGTTACCACGCTACCAGATTCAACTTCAGTTACTTACAAGAATAAGACTGACGGACTCTCTTCTTCTTTGCATCAACGATACGAAAAAATTGATGTATTTTGACTCAGTTACTGTGATATAACATGACGTCATACGATGATTTGTATTATTTTAAAACCCAAAAAAGAGCATAAATTACATATATCACCGCCTAGTAAAGCTATGGCAATATTTTTTGGTATCTTACAATGTGTAATACATTTAATACTATTGTAATAGTATTTAATAGCTTTTCGATACCAAATTGAATAAACGATAAGGAGTAAACACAAGAGAAGTTAATCACTGGAGGTTGATATAGAACCCATTTTCACATTAATTTTCGACAACTAAGTTGTCGAAGTACGTATACAGAATACGAAAATTAATGTGGAAAGAGGTTATATATCAACCTTCAGTGATTAAGTTAATCAACGACAGGCTCCATCAAAATTACCTACAAGAGAAGTTCTGACAGCGTTCTTCAAGGTAATGTTCACTCCCCTAACATTGCTAGAACACCTAAAGGTATCAACAAATCACAGCAGGATTTTATTCCCCATCCAGCAGATAATTTCGGTTTCGTTGGTTTCAACTTTTATTTGGTTGAGGCATTCAAAAAAATTTTCCAGGAAAATGTTGGGAAATATATTTTGAACATGTAAGTAGTTGTAATTAGTATGAAAATTTGTAGTTACAAACGTAGAAAGTGATGATCAATTTTTAATTCTCCAATTTGCATTTGTTCGTTTATGCATCTTTACAAGCTTTCCATAACTGTTTATTCTTTATTACCTATTTTATGACAGGCATTATCTATGATAATTTTATACACTTTTCTTTTGTTTAATTAGCATACAAATGACATAACTACATCAGTTTCCAGAAGCCTAGGATTTATTATTCGGTCCTGCAAGAGTTTTACTGATCTGCACACTTTAAAGATTCTTTGCTGTTCTCTTGTCCAGTCCAAAATGGAATACGCTTCAATAGTGTGGTACCAGCATTATCATTACTAGTAGTTACTCCTGGAACGTATTCAGAAAAGATTTATGAAATATTTGTCTTATGGGATTTGTAGATATTATCCTGCCTTTGGTACGGCATATGAAAGTCTACTCGTTAGACATGATTTCGAATTCCTTTGTATATGGTAGAGAGAAAACTAGTGGTGATTTTCTTCTTAAATTAACTAACAATTTTATTGATTCTATTGAGCTATTGTCTCAAAATGATGTTCTCGTACCTGCGTTTAATACTAGATCGTCGGCAACTTTTTCAATACCTAGGACAAGAACCAATTTTTTTTTACAAGGCTCGACAGGTACATATTGTATGTGCAGAAATGCCAATGGATTGGATTCCTTTCAGATACAGCACTTATGTACATCAACAATTATTGTACATTTAGTTTTAAAATGACTTACGTTAGCTTGTTTTAAGGGTTTATATTTTTTGATAATTAATTTTTTATTTTTTTTGTATTAAATTAACTGTACTTATTCTTAATTTTAGTAATATGTCCTTTAATTGGATTGTTATATGTAGGCTATTAAAGATTATTATTATTATTATTACTTATTTTATGTAAATTGATTGCCTATAAATTCTTAGTTTTGCTTAATCCTTCACTAAAACTATCTTATCCCTATCCTAATATCCATTTCTATTATATTAATATCATTTCCATACTTTATTCATATTTCTTTAAAAAACTCTCTATTTCTCACTGATACATTTATAACATACTCGATATTTTTCGAAATTCCCGTTCATTCATCATAAAATTGTCTTACTTTAATTGAAAATGATTCTCGTTCAGGTTTGCTGTATTCTAGGAACAATTTAACAAAATTTATATTAGAGAAGATGTATAATTTCAACAAAATTATGCTCCACAACGTAAGGTATAACAAGTCTCTTTTGGATATTAATTAAAAGTGAAGGAAACTCTTTTCTGAATGAATATTGAAGAATCTTTGTATCAAGAATTTCACCTGTTGCCATGACTACCATTAAAGTACCTAAGCGAATATCGGAGCGATAGATATAAGCAGTTTAATGCAATTAAGATGTAGCCTAGAGCCAGTAGAAACTGTATAAAACAGATTTCCGATTACGCGATATTTGGGAGATAATATTGAGCCCTTCAGGTAATATTTTGTCAATTACGTGTTATATATAGACACGCTCTTGCGGACCTTTAGGAAATAGATACTAAAGTTTTATGATAATGAATATACCTTTTATAATATTTAAACTGTTTTAATTGAGAAAAGAAGATAACAATGATTCAAGAAAAGTTGAAAATTAGTTCTAATGGAAAACGAATATTTTATTTTGTAATGAATGTCCAACTATTTAATGTACAAATATAATGAGGCAGAAATCATTACAAATGTGAAAGCAGTTTAAAGTAAGGATATGTAAAAAAAGCAAGTATTTTTAAGCGAAATCACCGGACGTTTACTTAATTATAAAGAGGAGGGTATGCCATGCCATTAACAATGGAAAACAATATCAGCCAAATAACCGCCACGGTTACGCTTGCAGGACCATATCCTTTTCATGAAATTATCCATCTCCAATTCGCACTTCACGAATTCTATATTCGAGGTCTTGAATCGATTGTAGACCGTTGGCATAGACCTTATTTTTCACGTTGTCACAAAGAAAAAAGTCTAAAGGTGTTAAATCACAAGATGTCTGTGGTCAATTGTGATCGCCTCTTCGAGAAATCACACGATCGGGAAACTTTTCACGCAAAAGAACGTTACTTGTGTAGTACGTAGTGCTGTCTTGTTGAAAATAAACGTCGTCCACATCAATATTTTGCAATTTCGGCCATACAAAATCATTAATCATCATCGCAATCCATTTTCGAAAAAGTAAGATCCATTGGCTGTTATTAACTTTCAAACCTCTATGGAAAAAGAGCGACGCGAGAATATGTGAGGAGTATCATGGGTCGTACTTAGAAAGCGCTCCTCTAAATTAAACATCAGCAAATATTTAGAAAAGCGACTGTCAGAGGTACACGGTTTGAGTTTAGACACTACTTAGAGACCAGAAATGCTCTAGTTTCAATATAAACTCTTAGGAAAAATTACTATCAAAGCAGAAATGTGACACTTTACTTCATGAACTTTGAAAAGGCTTGCGATAGGATGCAACATCACAAATTATTCAGAATTTTTTAGCAAATTGATATAGACCAAAAATGACATTCGATGAGTAGAAAACTTATATTTAAATCAAACAGTTCATATCAAAATTAACGGAGAGGTTATAAACACCGTGGGAATATACATTTCGACAAAGATTCGTTCATTCTCTTCTAATATTCAATGTTTATTCAGAAGCTATTTTCCAAGAAGGTCTTGAAGACGTTAAAAACAGTATCAAAGTCAAATTAAATAATTGGTTAAAGTATTTAATCTATTTGGATAGATATTATTATGCAGTGTTACATTAGGTTATATGTTTGAGCTTCAAAAATGACTAGTGCCACAGAAATATCCATGAGTTCACAAATGCTTTATATCATTAAAGTTTTATACATGAAATACAAATATAATAGCTAATAAAGACTTTAAGGCGATAAAATTTATAATTTATATTCAGATCACATAGAACAGCTAAAAAAGTAGTTCCAAAAAGTATGATGCTAGACAAGATAAAGTGTGTATAAGTTATGTATTTACAAATTAAGAAAACTACAATTTAAGCGGTTCTAATATGCACCAATAACATTTCAGCACCTATTCAGACAAAAAGACATCAGTAAGGTTTAAATATATTTATTGGTGACAAAGAGAGAGGTAATGTAACACAAGAGGGAAAGATAAGCGTATGCATTTGTTAATATTCCATTTCTGTTATTCCTTTCAATAATATATTACTTTCGTTAAAAAAATATATTTTTCTCTGTCACCTAATAGTGTGCTAAGAACGTGTTTTTTATGTTATTTCGTATTTGTGTATCATTGTGTGTTGTTCATAAATAAATATATCTTTTGAAATCATCTAAACCAGTTTTCCAAAGCTATTTTGACAATAGTATATTTGGAGAATGCCATGAAACTTTCCGTCTCGACGAAAATTCCACACGACACTCCAAAACCGTCAGAATTTATGTTTACACGAACGGTTTTAGCTTTCACACTCCAAAGCTACCAGCTAGCGTGCGCGTTTGGCCTGTTGCTCTTTTTATAGCTACAGCCACAAGGCGTACGTTTCAAGCGTACGGTTCGACTCGGCAATCTAGAACGCACATCAAGAGCGCCTCGTTGGGGTGTATGTGTAAACCAGGCTATTAGGGTTGAGGAATAGTGGAAAAGAAACGATAAAGTAGGTTGCCTTTTGCATTTATTTTTCCACATGCATATCTCCATATTGCACAGTACATTCATGTTTAATTTATATTTTGTTGTCGCCGACTGCAACTGTTTTTATTTTCCTTTGCTTTCGAATTTAACATATAATTTTTCACATTGTCAAATAGACTGCAAATACTATTACATTATCTTGCGAATGGTATTTTTAGTGAAGTATCTATTATCTATCGTCTTATTGTTCTTTATAAAGCCTTTCTATTTAGTCTCGGATAGTTCTAATGAAAACATTAAATATTCAAGTAGCCTAAACCTTGCGATTTATTTTGAATACTATATTTAATTGGAAATTATATTTCTTCATTCTAAACTTAACCTAAATTTATTCTTGTCAAGTCAATGATTCACATATTAAACCAAGAGCAAAGTGTTACGTAAATAAAGTAATTCTTAGTCTTCGTGGACATAAAACTTAGTTTTTACTGTTTAATACTCTACTACTTGTTGTAATGACTTGCTATGACGACTGGACTACAAAAATTTAATGTTGTATCAATCCAAATTTTAATTACATGTATAACATTTCTTCTTCTCACCTGTTTAACCTCTTTTGCATAATGAAAACTTATTACGATGATTATTTGGTGAAAAGTGAGACTAGACTACTAACATCATCTTGTAAAACAACTTAGCAGTATATTCGAAATCTGCGCTACTTTTCATGGTGACAAGGCAATTCTAGTTAATCTTCGACAAATTCATAATTTCGCAATTATGATATTATCCAATACGTAACATAACTGACATTTTGGAACAGGCAACAAACTTTTGATGGAAACAGTTCTTTGAAATTCACAATTTATCAATGAATTGTTTAACTTATACATAGTGGTATGAGCATCGAAGATAATGTGTAACTAAAAACATCCAAAACTAGCGGAACAATCTATAATATTAATGATATTTCGTCGAACAACGGAAGAATGGGTATCAGAGAGAGATATATATCAGTTGTTAGCTTGGTGAGCGACGTGAATTTTGAATTGTTACTAATATTGGCATATTACTAAAAGGACGAAGTCAACTTCATTAATTAACCCCCAAAACTAACTGTGAGGTATATAATTTGTAAACTTTGTACAAAACTACATTGACTTAAGTTCACCTACCTTATCTTTGGCAGCTTATTAATTAACGAACGTATTGAGTTAATGTGTGTATGAAGATCGCGTGCTCATCTAATTAAGAAGACAGACTTTAATCTACTGTTTTAGAGTTTAATGAAACCATGCGGTATTTCTCTATGATCTGACATACTGAGGAATTGAAGTAAAAATGGGATGTGTTCGTATTTATTATTATTTACACAATTTATTTTAATACATTATTATATAATATTTGATTCATAAGACTGTGGAATGGACTGTTTAGTTTATATACTACCGTTCAGTCTAGTTACGTGATGATTTAAGAGCGTTTAGATCCTGATTTGTGGTGTTTAAACCCTAGTTTACTTTAAGGACAAGCTAGTTAAGGGAAGATATTTATACAATTATCTATTCATAAAATTAACTGCTTGGACAAGTTATTGACTCTTCGGACAGTATTGATAATTAAAGTTCTTACACCCGCAGTCGTAAATCAATTAAAGGGCATGTTTAAGTACTACTTATTAAAGATTAGTTAATAGTTAACCCTAATATAGTCGATAATTCTAATTTACCTACTAGCAACAATTCAGATACGAACATTACCTTCATAAATTTGTCAGCTTCCATTTAATAAATAAAATGTCTTTCAGAAACGGATCATATTCCTATTTTTTTGTTAACTCTAACTTAATTAAAGTCTCGTTGAAAGGATAGACATAGTTGAATTGTTTTTGGCAGCCTACAAATAAGAAACCGTCAGATAATCTCGATAGTTTTTTTTCTTCTTACAACCATATAAGTCAATCACACTGCGGCGTAAGGGCTATGATTTCAAATATCAAATTAAGAAAAAAAGATAAAGAATTGCTATCATTATCTTATTTCGGATGTCTTGTCTTATAATAAAAATAAAATAATGTTATTAATCTTACTTTAATAACAAAATATAATAAAATTTAGGTAACTGGTAGAGGTTAGAAAAATTAAAATTTATAAATGTTAGTAGAAAGCGTAGATTTATTTTATTTTTAAGTGGAAAATATATTTGCGGCTCTGAAATACTTATGTAGTATTACGAAAGCACGAAGCAATCAAATCCTTCTTCCACTTATTGATTTGGAATCGTTATCCAGAAGTCTACGATAAACGAACCCTTTCGGTAAATTTACGAAGGGATATTTTACGGAAGAATAGGAATGAAGTGATGATAGTTTTGGTAGTCTATAATAAGATTTATTCGAGCAGCTTTGCTCAGACTTTAATAGATAAATAATTGCGCGTTATTGAACTGCAATTTTGCAGATAATTTAAGTACGTACTATGTGACAATTTACATAATATTAACAAAAATAGAGTTATTTTGAATGAACAGAATGAACGTAATTACTTTGTAAAATAATAACTATTAATAGCTTCAGATAGTGTAAAAAAATCCACTATAAAACTCATCGTGATTAATAATGATATCAATATAAATTGCGAGCTTTTCGTAATATATATTTTCGCCCATACTTTGAAGATGAAGTCACAATTTTAGGAGCAAAAATAGTTTTTTAATTGGTCTAATTCCTTAGTTACATGTCTTAACCCATTCCTAGCCATTGTACCTGCTTGAATATAGAAAAAAGGCAATATTTAAGAATGTATAAATTTTACGAGAAGTGAAATTACGCAACGCTTCTTTTGGTTTTGTATTCAACATAATGTGTTTTAAAAGCACACAACAACAAAGTGTTTAGAAATAGTATCGTTACTGTATATTTTATTTAGATTTAATACCTTTGCGTCAATTTTGCAAATATTAGCTAGGTCAGTGGTTATTCAGCTGCGTGGAGTAAAACCTGTTGTATTATAATAAGTGTTTGTTATAGTTTTGCAAAGGGAAATAACTGTGCTTCCAATCTATAAAAAGGTGAAAGATAAAAAACTAATTGGAACGACGCTGGGTGAGTAGAAAAATTGGTGTACTCAAATTGCGTATGCATTTTTTTTAGATTTTTGCCCACAAAAAAATGGAATTTCCTACTATAAAAACGTCAAGTTTTTACATCAGACATTTCAATACCTTGAACTGTTCCCTGAATTATTTTGAAGCTGAAGAAAATCACAACGAATTTGAAATTGCTATTATACCTCCAAGCCCGGATTATAACACAAATGAAAAAGAAGGTGTCGCCGAAAATATTGAAGTTGACCGTATACCATACGATATGCCAGGTGAAATAGAGGTATTTCGAGGCAGCGATAGCGAAGACGATATTCCACTTGAACAATTAAAAAAATTTTAAAAAAATAAAATTTCGAGGAAAGAAATGGCGATGGCCGCTTTTTACCACAATGTTGAGTTCCATTGTGGTCAATGCGCGGAAGTTATATAAAACTGTTATATAAAACTGTCCCCAACAAGTCCCAAATAGACCTGTTAGAGTTTCAGCGTCATATTGTTCGCTACTATCTTTGAAATTATACGCAAACACTGCCAACCTTGACACGATCGCTGGCACTTGATGTAGCTACTATTGCTGGAAACCACTTCCCCAAGAGAATAAAAAAAACCCTTTACGATGCTGAGAATGCCGTAGTAGAATTAGATGGATGTGTGATCAATGTGACGTTGCACATTGTCTAGAAAGGGAGTTTTAAAATATATCACTAAAAAATAAGCATACTAATTAAGCCATTGCACCCGTTTGGGTACAGTTCCAAAACCACAGTTCCTGAATTTTTTTTTATAATTTTTTACTTTTTTTATGTTCCTTATGTATATTTTTAACTAAATTAAATAAACGAAGTAAACAAGCTTTCATTTTTAATTGCCTTAGTTTTTAATGGGTTAAATCAATTTGTAAATAAATTCACTTGCCCTTTTACTTATTATAAATTAGTGTATTTTCAGATATTGAGTGTATATATAATTGCATTCTAATCAAAAATATAGTCAATATTGAATTATCTTTTAGATTTTTTATCAAACAAAATCTATCTGAATTTTGTGGAATTTGATTAGTATATTTAGTATTCTGGCATTGGAGATAGAATAAAATCATTACATACTGGAAGCACGTGACTCACCGAGGATAGGGTAAAATAGTCAAGTCTACGCACATATCACGTAGCGTAGCACCAGCCTTCAAATGGTATAATAAACGGCGAGACATTTATCATACATGTAGGGTATCCTGAAACTACAATGAGATAAATTTTTGCAATTAAAAATCGTACGTTTCGGGTCTTGAAAATAACAAAATTTAGTGAATATTGTTGCTGCGAAAATATTGCGTTTATTAAAATTTATGTAATGCAATTTATGTAACATAGGACAGGAAGTTAAAAATAATACATACGAAGCCTAAAATATATACTGAATTTTTTTTATATCTATGTTGGTACGTGCAAAATTTGTATCTAGTGAAATTTCACCTCTTTCCCAAGGACACGACTATCGGAAAGACCGATATTTCTAACACGTTCAGAATTTTCTTTGTTTGATACAATTTTTCCATTTATATTTTCGATCCAAGTCTTCGTTTGGTAAGAACGTTCTTGTCCAACATGGCAGCGATCTTTCTATTGATAGTCGTTCTATTGGCCTTTAAGTGTGATTTTTGTTTACTTGACTCTTTTCCTTAAACCATGTAGAATTAGTACCCTTGCATTTCTGAGATTAGACTCATTTCCAACCAGTAAGGAATTAATATTTTCGTTTATCTTGTACTTCGTCGCTGCAGGTGTGAGATATTTAGAATACACTCATACGGAGCGTTTAAAAGAAATACTATCAAAGCTGACCCCTGCTATATCCCAGTGGTTATTACCATTTCTTTCTTCCTTATGACTCATAGATTGCGCTCTGATAAGTAACTACTGATGAAGTTTATTAGATACTTGAATACTTCCTTTGTTTCATCACTTCTATAGGACCTGACCAAGCACTCACTTGGGGACGTAATTTGTAAAAGTTTTTGCAGCATGAATGTACTTTCACTTGTTGAATCCAAATTTATAATATAATAAATAATAATAATCTTAACCTCCCTTCTCTTCAAGTTTTAGTTGAAATACCTTGGTGTATCTTTCCCACAAATGGCACAAATAATCTATATTCTTGGGCGTTTCTTTCAAGATAGCGCCCAATTACCACAATGTATGCTTCTTTGAAAGCTTATTCGCTGAGTTATTTGGAGATTTCGAGAAGAACAGTACGCACAAACAATTTATTGTAACAGCTCTAATGCAAGTTGTAATAAAATACGAAATTTATTATAATGTTATTTTGGCACAAATGTTGTGTAGTTAGTAACTTTCGTAATTACTTACTGATTTAATTACTACTGATATAATTTAGGCTATTATTAATGTAAGTCTATAACCACTTTTTGTTCTTACTATTACAAGTATGTACACTGCATTACTCGAACATTAAACTAACAACTTGCTGCCAACTTAAATCTGTTTTAGTATCAACTCTTACATCTTAACATTCTTCTTCAATTGAATGCTAGTTCACAATTGTTCACTCCTACAAAGAAGCATAAACATTCAGACGGCTGTATTGTCAATTGCTAATGTATCTATTTTTTATTCATTTGAACTAATTTATCGCACATTAATGACTTTATTGAATTAAATTGTACTTTACGTATACATATTTTATTCTCTTATATTCTCATCTTCCTAACGTATGAATACACCATTGAGCGTGGTCAAATACTGTTATTGTTTTGTTCAATAAAACTTTTAATTTTTGGTGAAAGCCTTTTAACTACAATATTCCAGTTGTGGTTGCTAGAAAGAGAAAGCGATCTATTCATATTTATGATTGCTTCTTTGTAGCACAGCAAATATTCGATTTAAACAATATTCTGAGGTAGACTTTCAAAGTAGATCTATGGTTCTTCCATAAGATGTACCTGTGGCCTCATTGTCAGCAACTTCTTTCTTAGAAATAATTGATTTGTGACAACACTTTTTTGTTCAAAGGTATCTACTAATGTTTTCCAAATCTCGAATGATCTACACTTCTGCTTTACATACTATAGATAAATATGAGAAATGCTCGTTGTAACTTGAGATTTACAGTTCCTTTTTTAAGCAAGTTAGAGATTTTTCCTATTCTGCACGTTTGTGTTCTTCTTTGTTTTCATCTATAATTACCGTATTGTTAATATTTTTTAATTAACTTAATTCCAATTCCTTTAACAGTCTCTGCACACAGAATTTTGAATTGTTAAAATTCATTTTATCAAAGAGATATACCTTATATTTCTCTGCTTCGTCCGTCATTTTCTGTTTATAAGCTTCCGTTTCCTTTTATACTTCTAAAAGATTACACACACACCAATTCAATAATACTAGAATAGAGTGTTCCTGAAGATATTGCGGCCTAAGGTCTTAACCTGATATATTTTAGGTTAGTTCCAAATTAGCAATTATGCCAAGCAAAATAAATAACTATTACAAAGTTATAATAATTTTTTTGAGCTAACAAATGTATGCCTTATCTTACGTCAGGGATTCCCAAAGTATGCGCCGCAAAGAGTCTCCAGGAGCGCAGCGACAGCCTCGCCAAAACGAAAAAGAAATGAATTTATTAGGACAGAAAAACATTTTTGAAACTTTTATTGCTTGTACCCAATTACGTTTAAAATGATTCTCTGTTTTGTATTAATTAGTTTACTATTTCTGTTCTCAAAATGTGATTTTCTTGATTTATCGATTTATTTACGTTTTCCTTCTCCTCTTTATTACAAAAAAAAAACATATTTACCAACTATTCACAAAGTATTTAAACAAAATTAAAGTCTTACAAAAATCTAAAAGTTAAATTTAGAGATGGTAGCAAGAATTTATTTAAATTTAAGATTTTAGACTTAAAATTATCAGGTCTACAGTTTGTCCTTCCTCCAGTCCTTCATGTGAAGGGCGCCGCCGGAAATAGTCTGAAGATTAAGGGCGCCATGGCTTTATAAAGTTTGGGAACATATGCCTTACGTCAATATTAAACCAACAACTTGTCGCCAACTTGAAATTATCTTATTACGAACTCTTAATAATTTTTTTATAAAAGTTTTATTCAAAGATCTCGTCAGTAAAGGTAAAAGCCTGTCCTCTAGTTATGAATATCTAAGTAAGATATAAAGTTTTCTTTTAAATTTGTACATTTTAATCGAATCGAGGAAACTTCTTCAATATCGCCTCATCAATAGATATTTTTTAAGTTTAATTCTACTTTATTTGTTAGAAACAGTAGTTAATACTAATTATTGTAATATTTAAAACTACATAGATTGAAATTTTAAATTAAGAAAGGCATGATTCAAAAGATTCCTGTTCGTTTCTCTCTTTGATATGTTAGTACCCTATACATGCATAAACCGGTACGTAGCTTCATTTGGAATCTAATTTACAGATGGCGCGATATGTGCATATTTCTAAACAATTTTCAATATAAAAAATTTTAATTAGTCGTCTACACATTTATCTATAGTTCTCCGACAGCAGTAATATATAAAAATTATTAATATATGCATCACACACACGCACACATAAATACACATATATATAAATATAAATGTATATATATATATAATAGTTATTTTAATTTCTGATTTAATTCAATAAGTCATTACAGCCTCATTCAAGTCATTAATTCACTAAGTCATAATGATAAAATAACCAATGATCACATGAGATAAACATGACATTTGGTTCATACACAGCTGTATCGTTATATATAGGTACTTAATTAAAATATTCAAATGGAATTCGTGCGTTATGTCACTAATATAAAATGCAAGTAAATAAACTTTCATGCAATAACTCACTTAAATAGAATAATTCTAAGCTGTCTAGATCTGATTCTCCGCTGTGAAAACGTTGTTCTGTCATCTTCTTCCAGGCTAAAAAGAGAGCGGTTATTAAATAAATACCTTCGCGAGACGGAAATCCAACCTTTCTTGAAAAAATTGACGAATCGTCCGTGCTTACTTCTTGTCTCTTCGTCTTGTAAATCATCGTGTGAATTCTTTAGAACTTTCAACTCAATCGCCGATGTACCCTGATTGTACTCATGACTTTTATTTAATCTGGATTCTGTCTGAAAAGAAAGTAAACGTGACTTGCTTTAGAATTAATTGTTTGCAAATAATTTTCATAAAGGGGATTTATGTGTGTCGTTTTAAATGTATGAAATAATTATTATAACAACTCTTTAATAGAACATAGCTAATTCTAGTGTAAACATATTAACTTGTGAAATAAGCAATTCTAGATAATATTCTCCAAAATCAGATTAAACGACCAAAAGTTTATAACAAGCCTATAATAATAGTTAGTAATAAATTAAAGTATATTTCCCAGAGCAAGTATCTAATTGTAGGCGAAAAAGTAACATAAAACGTCATAAACAAGGCGACATACATAGTCTGTCGCAGAGAAAAGCTAATTTTTTAAAATAGTAATTCTTGGTGGCGCCATCTATTAAAAAAAATATGCGCCGGTAAGGTAGAACTTTCACTAATGTTATGTCAAAATATCATGACATTTGCATCATTAGAAGCAGAGAAATTATAAAGTAACATTATGTATTTGGCATTGGTCGAACACTGAATTTTGAACAAATAGCAAATGTCAAGTTCTATTTTAAACTTGGTAAATCGTTTACCGAAACATTTAATTTGATAGAACAAGTGTATGACGTTGCGTGGTTATGACGTACGTGTGTATGAGTGGTATAAACGATTTAAAGACGGTCGTACGGACAGAAATAATGACGAACATCCTGGTGCGAGAAAATTTGTGGTTGCGGAAAGTAACGTCGAACTTGTGCGTGAATTTATCAGAAATTAGATAAAAATAGTCAAGACAATGTTGATTTGAGTTTATGATTATAATGCACAAAGAATTTGTACCAACTAGTCAAACAGTCAGTGATGTATATTATTAATTGTGAAAATGGCAGCTGGCGTTTGTTACATGATAATGCACCATCTCATCGCGCGATACTGATCACTGATTTGCTAACTACAAATGGCATCTTAACCATCTCTGTGATTTTTGTCTACTCTCCAAACTATATTTGCCGATCAAAGGACAACGTTATGCCGAAGTCGAAGCAATTAAAATGGCATCGACAACTATCTTGAAGGACATCTCTAAAGATGAACTTAAAAATTCATTCCACATGTTAATTGACCGTGCAAAACATTGTATTGAAGCCAATGGCGACTATTTTCAATAAAATAAATGAATTTTACCAAAATAGTAAGCTTCTGTTATTATTTTAAGAAAGTTGGGTTTTCTCTGCGACAGACTGTATATTCTGAAATGTTAATTCTACATATAGCAGAAAGGAAATAAAATGTCAATTCACAAAAACACCTTTTCAAACGATTTGTAATGTATCAAAAAATAACACCACAACTTTACTTAGAAGCACTAAAGCTTTAATACATTATAATTAATGAGATCTTGACCTAGTGTTTGTTCGGTTAAATGAACAATAAAATGTTAGCCTTTGGCATATATTCCGTCGTGAACGAACAAACTGGAAGTGATTAAAGAGTTGAAAATAATCAAGGCTATGTAAGTGATTTAGGAAATCCACACTATTTACTATTGCACATTTCTTAAATCGCTTCGATTTGCATGCAATCACTGCATACTAGATGTATTATTATTGAACCTGCACTATTACTAGTGTATGTCAATACATTATTACTGGAGGTGAAATAATACTAGTGCATGTACAGTAATAATACGTCTATTATGCAGTGATTGTAATCTAAGTGATTCATAAACACTGCTGTTTGATTCCTGTCTCTGGGTAAACACTGACAGGTTTAAATTAAAGAATCTTCAAATATTTTCTTTGGACCGACTCAACAGACATCATAGATGGGAAGCCATATCAAGCAGCACTTCATTCTAGACTTTATTAATTATATAAATAGATTTTGAAGTGTTCCTCTATTTTTAAATTCCTTACAGTCTCTGTGTGTAAATTCAAGTGCCATTCTTACGTTCTGAGGTATGTGTTCATTAATAGTGAATGCTCCGTCAAACAGAATAGAACAGATTATTTGCAGACACACTTAATCTTTAACGTTAAACATAATACAGAAAGATGTTTATTATTTTATGCTAATAATTGTCTTATATTTTCTGAAAATATTCCATACTACGTTTATCATATTTGAGAAGCTAGTCTCCAAAACATTTTTTCCTTATATCAGAAGAAATACTATATATCTGACTATCGAATGCAGCGATAGTTTCAATTATTGAATTCTAGTGCATCTTGTGTAACTTGAAACTATTAGGCCGTGAGTCAGTACTCTATGATAGATGATTCGTGACGTGTTCTTGTAATCAAATACAAAGGTCGTTGCTTGTGAAAGCCTTTCTGGCTTTCACAAGCTTTCTTTATGCTGAATGACCACAGCCAAGGATCTTAAATGGCATTACTAGCGCGGGCATAATAATAACCCATGGCCTATCAATGCCGTCTGTAATTGGCGTTAAGCTATTTGGGAATGTGAATGCATAGATTATTACATTATTGCTTAAACCCGTTAAAAGGTAATTTCATTGGGGATTAGTATAGAAGTTTATTAATATATATATCGCGCAAATGCAAATAGCAAAACAACACTGGAAACTATTCGAAAACTTATTTCAATTCGTGGGCCAGGTTCGTACTTAGTACGTAGCGCCCCCAATCAGTGTAATGTAAGAAAACAAATGAAGTGCAGAATTATAAGTTAGTACCGAGCGGATCTTCTCATAAGAAGAACGTATAATTATTATATGAGCAACATGCGCAAGGGAAAAACAATACCATTGGTAGAGACAGTGCGAAAGTTTATTAATAAATATATACTGCAAAGTTTGCGATAAATCATACATACATATAATTTCTTTTTGTACTACCTTTTTACGGGAATTTAAATAAATAAATGATATGTAACAACGAAACAACTTTGTCTCTGTAAATCATATGTCCTCCTCCATTTCCTGCAATGTACATGTTCTGGACCTTCCACTTTTTCGCGTAATTCTTGGATTCTATTGAAGTAGTGAATAATGTCACTAATCCTGATGCTGTTCACCATTTAAGTTCCAATCATTTAACACTATCGTGTCATGTTTTCAATGACATTCTTTCCAGTCATTTACTTTAGAAACTCATACATGGTCTACATTCTCCATTCCTTGTGAGAGCCAATGTGTTTCTAAGAACTTTTCTTTCTCTCATTGCCAAATCATCTTCCTCGGTTTTTAACTAACAAAATGCTTCAGTAGAATACACTATTACAGCTTTTATTATTATTTTATATATGCGTAATCTTCATTTCGTTTTTATTACCTTTCTTATTAATAGCTTTTTATTTGTATAGAAGATTGTGTTTTTTGCCATTCTTCTTAGTTTATTTCTGCTGACCTCTCTCCTTTATTCGAAACAATAACTCTATAGGTAGGTATTTACATTTTTCTATTTCCTTTCTACTGCCTGTACCATATATGCACATATGAAAGGGGAAGTCGAATTCGATATAGTTAATGGTTAGCTCGTAAAGAAGGCACCACTTGAGAAAATTGAGAAAATACAGCATAGCATATACTTTTCAGAAACCTTCTTGTACATAATGTTACTATATCTACATTCCTTTGAAATTGAGTATTCGTATTTTGGAAATGATTAAACGACTGGGAAATAAAGAATGTCTAATTTAATAAATTACGTGCTCCTTCACCTGTAAGTTAATGGCCTTCACCTGTAAGTTATTGAAAGTTATATGAATGACTGCTATTTTCATTATTAATTTAAACATTGTCGCTAATGAAAGCTAGTCATTGGTTTTGATTGAATCATGATTATTTTATTAATAAAATTCTGATTTTGTAAATTTTTTCATAAAACGTGCAAGCAGTAGTTGTAATGAGCGTCTATAAATAAATTTGGCTATTATTTACTTTGTTAATTTAAACAATATCTTACATTTCTACTAACAAAAGGTGAATATATGGTACAGAAGTCAACGATTCGGGCAATGGCTCATATATAATTTATGCATCGCCAACACATTGTAAAAATAATAATCATTCCGCAAAGAACTGTGAGTAAGTTTAGAAATTACTTTTTCGATAATGGAGAAAGAAACAAGCGGTTTTATAGGTATAATAAATTAACTGAATTGTGTTCTGCATATTTACTACATTTACAGTGTCTCTAGAAGATGACAGTAAATAAAACGTACATAATTTAAAAGAGTTATTGATGTCAAAGTGAAACAGAAAGGGAAATGCGTACCTGCTAAAATGTTATTTCAGTAACATTACCATATAGTTTAATTTCGAGAACAGTTATGAATAAAAAATGAAATACCGATGGAAAAGATAGACCTATTCATGAGTATCGGGGCCCTTAATGTCAACTTTTACAATTTACAACAAATTGAAGCCAGTAATTACTTTTGCAACGTCTTAAAATATTAATAACTTAAGCCATATAATAGCATATGTCGTACACAAATATGAGATTTAAAAACAAAAATTTCCGAAAATTATACTTTTGTCTTTTATAAATCAGAATTTTTTTTAATGGTATACAGAGGTGAACCGGAAAATCATTACCGTTCTTTCGTAATAAACTATATAATTTTCGAGAAAATGGAAAATTTATTTATTCAAAGTATTGGCCATTTGATTCTACACATCTTGACCATACTTCAGGCAATTTATGGATGTCATCCCAAAAAAACTATATGTCCTTTGAGCAAAACCATTCATCGAGTCATTTTCTAAACTCTCAAGGTTCTAAATTAGCCCTAAAAGATAGTTTCGGAGACGGGGGATCCTGTTAATAAGTTGTAATAGAACTCTACAAGGTTGTTACCTTGAAACTCCCTATGCCAATATTGAAGCAAAGTTGGATCAAGAAAAATACATTCTTAATTAAATTAACTAAAACCATATAGACAAAGGGGCCTCTTTTGCAACAAGATACAAAAAGTAAAGCTCTATATAAGTTTATTGTATTAGGTGCGCAACTAAGTTCTCGCTGTTTTTCAAGAGATGGCTCCAGTAGTAAGTGCTGGTCGATTATGACATAACCAAAACGTCATGAACCCAGCTTAGACATATGATTTTGTTTTTGCGTCATATACTTTTAGTTGTGTGAAAATTTTTGACAAATAATCATCATTTGCGGGAAGTGTTGCTTTTCTTCTTTCAACAGAAGAAAGCGGCGGCTGAAGCGCATCGAGAACTCCAAAAAATTTACGGAGATGCTGCTCTAAGTGAAACAACGTGCCGTGATTGGTTCCGTCGCTTCGAAGACGGTGATTTCGATGTTGACCGTTCGCGTGAAGGAAGACCAAAAACCTTCGAAGACGCTGAATTGGGGGCATTGCTCGATGAGGATCCGTGCCAAACGCAAAAAGAGCTTGCTTCAGCATTAGGAGCTACCCGCCAAGCCATTTCCCAGCGATTGCATGCGTTGGGAATAATTCAAAAACAAGGAACTTGGGTTCCTTATGATTTGAATCCAAGTGAAAAAGTGATTCTACAGCATGACAGCGCTCGGCCTCACGTTGCCAAACCCGTTAAAACCTACTTAGAAACGCTCAAATGGGAGGTTCTACCCTACTAGCCATATTCCTCAGATATTGCGCCGTCCGATTATTACTTGTTCCGTTCGATGGCATATGGTCTGGCTAATCAGCAGTTCCACTCACTTCTACCGTGACGGTATTCGAGCTATGCAAGAAAGATGGGAAAAAGTTGTCGCTAGCGATGGGCAATATTTTGAATGATTCATTTGTAAACATTTTTTCACAATAAAGTTGCATTTTCATCAAAAAAACAACGAGAACTTAGTTGCGCATCTAATATGTTCATTTACTTTTGGATTGCACGGTATAGAAAAAGGTAGTTAATATTAAATAAGTATTTTTGAAAAAAGAAATGCATACGTTACTATTTTGATCTCTAATATAAATATAAAAAAATAATGACCCGCTCCTATACGTATAGTTGGTTCACACTTGTGATATAAAAGAAAAACCCATACAATAGTATAAGTGCCACTTATTGGACACTTCCCAACAACAACAAAGGAACACAGACAAGACAATAGAAATAAATTTCAAAGAATAATGAAGTTCAACTTACAGCTGAATTATTAGTGAGTTTAAATAATGGACGTAATAATCAAAGAAAAAGCTTGATTGTAATTTATAAAAAAACAAACGATTAAATGAATTTAAAAAGTACAGTAATTTACTGATGGTAAAGCTAATTGATTGTTAACGAGAAAAAAAATCTAAAAAAAGTTAATGTAGAAAAAAAATGAAGAGAGAAATTAGGCCTATATGAAATACCTGGTTTTTAGATTTGCCTCTAGTTAGTTTTGAGTGTTACTAGTTAATAGTATTTAAGATCGTCTCTTCAGTAGAATTCCAATACTAATGCAACTTGAATTTTACAACCACGTACAGGATATTATTTTTATCAACTTAACTAAAAGGTGCTTCAAATTGCGCGGTTTTTTTTAAAGAATAAATAAAATATAGATGGCGCACTGAATTTGCCTGGGTATGTGGGCATTTAAAAAGTGTGATGTATGACATTTATAACAATGGCTTCGTATACGGTACAACAACGCGTTCAAATTGTTGAATTATTTTATGAAAATTACGTGAATTTTATGGCTTACATAATTGTCCATCTGAAAGCACTATTGGTCGAATTATTAAAAAATTTCAAGAGACTGGTTCCGTGGAAGACCAAAAAAAGTGAAAAATGCAGTCGTACTGGTCGTTCACAAGAAAATATTGGTTTGGTTCGTGAAAGTGTCGCTGGAGATCCTGAAATGTCCTGTAGACGATGTTCACAACAACTTGGACTTAGTGGATCAACAATATGGCGTATTTTACACAAGGATTTAGCGCCGAAGGCATATAAGGTTCAAATAACACAGGAACTGAAGCCATTAGATCATTAAAAACGTCGTTCATTTGTCAATTTCAACAATGAACAACCAGCTGATTTTTCTCAAAAAATAATGTTTTCCGATGAGGCACATTTTGAACTTGATGACTATGTTAATAAACAAAATTGCCGTATCTGGGATGAGGAAAATCCACGAATTATTCATGAGAAACCTATGCATCCTAAACGAGTTACAGTTTGGTGTGCATTATGGTCGGGTGGTGTAATTGGACCTTACTTCTTTTGAAAATGTTGCTGATGAAGCTGTAACTGTCAACGGTGATCGATATCGTCGGATGATAACCGAATTTTTGTGGCCTAAATTAATTAATATTGATCTAGAGGATATGTGGTTTCAACAGGATGGCGCTACACCTCACTTTGCACACGAATCAATTGATTTATTGAGATAAAAATCTCCTGGGCGTGTAATCTCAAGAAACGGTGATGTTAATTGCTCACCAAGATCATGTGATTTGACACCGTTAGACTATTTTCTTTGGGGGTATGTGAAAAGTCAAGTTTATAAAAACAATCCACAATCAATTCCTGCTTTGAAAGATGAAATTATTCGTGTCATTGGTGAAATAGAGCCTCAATTATGTCAAAATGTCATTGAAAATTTTAACAAAAGAGTGGACGTCTGTGGAGCTGCAAGAGGAAGCCACTTGGCAGATATTATTTTTCGCATATAAATGTCATAACTGATACTTCGTTTACAAATAAAAAGTTTTTGAAAGTGAATGGAAATTATGTTTTATTTATTCTTTAAAAAAACCGCGTAATTTGAAACACCCTTTATTTCCATAAGGTCGATGAAGAAAGATATCGGCTTACAGTAATCTAACGACGCAAGAAATGCAATTAACCATTCCAAACAAATAAGTATGATTACTAATTCAAAATTGAAGTTCTATATGAAGTATGGGAAGATAAGTGTTATCTCTCACAAGGAAGTCGATTAAAAAAGAGATCATAGTCATTTGAAATTCAACCCATTAAAGTTATGACGTATCCACGCGAAAAAATGCTTAATGCTATGGCAAAATAATTACAAACCACCAGGAATAACTTCCAATTAATATAAAGACAATAATCATACGATTTAATTAATTAAATTTTGATAATTTAAACAAAATTAAAATATCGACATGATCTGTATTGAACGTAATGATTCCTCGGCTGACAGAGACGAGAGGGCGTTAAGAGTAACAAAGAACAATAAAAACGTATTCAGTCGATTACATTACGCAGAAATTCAAATGACGTTTGTAACAAATTACTTTATTTCGACCTATAAATTTATAAATAAAACGAATCTCAAAAGTCAATATGTACTAGTGGCATATTCAAATATTGGTATTGAATTATTGAACCTGGCAGGTTTTCGTTTTCATATAAAATACGTTTGTTTTCACAATTATATTAAGTGTATTCATATTCTGGTCTTAAAATATTGAATCTGGCAGAAGCAAGTGACTTTTTTTACATAAAATACGTTTCTTTCCACAAGTCATTATTCACACAGCTATTTTTATTTATATAATATACTACTGTGGGCAAAAAATAGTAAGACTTTGTTCATAATTTTTAAATTCTTAATTTATTCTTCCAAATCTATTTCGTCTCCCTCAAAGTAATCCCTCCTGGTACCAATACACTTGTGCCAACGTTTCTTCCAATTCTCGAAACAGTTGTTCAAGTCAATTTCAGGAATAGCCTTCAATGCGCGTAGCGTTTCACGTTTAATATCTTCAATTGACTCAAAACGGTTTCCCCGGAGCGGTCGTTTGAGTTTGCTGAATAGCCTCAAGTCACACGGAGCTAAATCAGGCGAATACGGTGGTTGCGGCACGATATTGGTTGAAAATTTGGCGAAAAACTCACGAAGAATTGATGCAGTATGCGACGGTGCATTATCGTGGTGCAAAAACCAAGAGTTGTCGGCCCATAATTCTGGCCTCTTTTCACGAATAGTATTACGCAAACGAAGCGTAACACTCAAATAGTATTCTTTGTTGACAGCTTGGCCAGTCGGAAGGAATTCGGAGTGCACCACACCTCGATAATCGAAGAAAACTGTCAACGTAACCTTGATTTTTTACTTGTTTTGACGTGTTTTTTTGGATTTCGGCTCACCTTTGATACGATATTCGGCCGATTGATCGTCTGTTTCCGGGTCATAAGCGTAGATCCAAGTCTCATCTCCAGTTATGATGCATTTCATTTTGTCTTGATACTCGGAGAGCATTGTTTCACAGACGTCAACGCGACGCTGTTTCTCGAAAAAATTGAGTGATTTTGGAACAAATCGTGTTTTCACTTTTCTTAGGCCCAAATGATCTTTCAAAATGGTTTTCACTGGTCCTTCCGATATTCCAACGATACCAATAAGGTCTCTGACTGTTAGTCGTCGATTCTCAAGCACCAATTCCTTGATTCTATTGACGTGTTGATCATCAGTTGATGTTGATGGCCGTCCTGGACGTGGTTCGTCATCAAAGCGTTCTCGACCCTCTTTGAATAATTTGTACCAATCAAAAACACTTGCTCGCGACAAACAATTATCGCCGAAGGCCTTTTGCAACATTCTGAACGTTTCGGCACCAGAAATTTGATTCCGTACACAAAATTTAATGGAACTTCTTTGTTGAATAATTTCACTCATTGTAAAAATCGCCCAATGCTCTTTTTGTACTTCAGAAAGACACGCGTATACTAAACACCAATGATTGTTTTGATGTGACATTTGGCACAGATGTCACTGACAGTCATACCAACCTAGAAAAAAAATATTTCGGCGAATGGGTTTTCGCGCGAAATTTAAATTAAAAAGTCTTAATATTTTTTGCCCACAGTAGTACATACATAATTTTTCAATATCAATCAACAGTTGATAAAAACAAGTTCAGTTAGCATATACATAAATGCATTTTCATAGTGCATTTATTCAAGTAACGATTAGTGCTACATTAGAAATATTATTATCATTATTCTATATATTTTATTGCAAAAACGTAAACGACTTTATAAATAACATCAAGAATTTGGCAACGTAAGGATACTATTGTTAAAATTGTCCTTTAATATATTATTGCTACACCAAAGTAAAAATAAATGTACTAAGCAACTGTTTCTAACTGTTAATCGTTTATGCAGAACATAAATCATTCATTATTAAGACTTTAAAATATTTTATTAAGGTACTTGTGATAAAACTAAAAATACAGCAGTTTCGTCATGGATAATAGCTTTTAGTACATACAGCAGAGACAGAAAATTGTTATTGGAATAACTTATTTTAACAGGGAAAGCTTTACTGTCAATTTGAAGTGTTACACTTGAATATTTCCTTTCGAAAAGTGAGTGAGAAATATGAAGATGAATCTCGATTCTACGAATACGAAAATTTAAAAGTAGCCATAAAATATTTCTAAAGAATATGAGAAAATTTACGTCTTCATTTCACAATAAGTGAAGTGAGTGTTGCTGCAATCTTTATAGTAATTTCGTAAAATCGTTCAATAAGAACAGTACTTTTTAATTAATACTCTTTGAAGAAAGTAGTCGTCACGAAAATACAGGGTGTTTCAAAAAGAATATACGTATTTCGAATGCATTTATTTATTAAACTTTAAGACATATGAATATGAAACTTTACACACATATTTTCGAACCTCTCAACTTCAGATTACAGACATTCAAAATGTCCTTCATCAGCGACACGAATAATATCACATCGATACTCAAATTCTTCCCATATTCGGGCAAGCATGTCCTTCGTCACTGATGTTACGCTCCAGTTTCTATGGGAGTGGTGGTACATAAGCGTTGTCTTTAACAAAATCCCACAGTAAGAAGTCACAGGGTGTAAAATCCGGTGAACGCGGAGCCCAGCTGAGACATGTTAAGTCGCCAGCTCCTTGACGACCAATCCAACAGTTCGCTAGAGTTTCATTCAGATATTGACACACTCGGCGACTCCAGTGAGGGGATGCCACGTCTTGTTGAAAAATGGAGTTGTCTTCGTGCAGCCTCGGAAACAACCAGTTTTGTAACATAGCGAGATACTGCTGACTGTTAACCGTGTTTCCATCAAAGAAGAATGGGCCGTAAACAGATGATCGGGATATCGCACAAAACACATGTTCAATGGCTGCATGTGGGTTCTGTAGACCCCAAATTCGAACATTGCGTTTGTTTATCAGACTACTAACATGGAAAGTCGCTTCGTCACTGAACACGATGTATAATTTGTTAGTCAATCTTTAATTTAATGTAGATTATAATTCAATAGCCAGGGACATTGACAGCAGAATTTTGACGTGAATGAAATTATTATCACGGCAAGGTGGACGCTTTTACGCGGTAAATTGGGATAGGTGGGATATTGGGATAGTTTCTGAGCAAAATCCAAATTTAGCACCATATGGCATCTTTCCCTTCGCCCGGCTTAATTTTCCAACGGAAGAAAAGCGACACAGCACCATTGAAAATATTGAATAGGAAGTAATTCCAACATTCAATACTATTTCATAAACCGCTTTGAAAAATTCATTAAATAAATTAATTCATCAAATTGAAATAAATAATTTAAATAATTATGGACTCACATTTTATTTTCTATTTCTACACCCGTTGTATATTCTAATAAATGTAAACGTGTTCAATATAATTCGTTAAACTGTTAAACATTCGAAGGTAAATTTGATGGAGCCTGTGGTTGATTAACTTAATCACTTAAGGTTGATATATAGCCCCTTTCCGCATTTCATAATCTGTAGACATGTTTCAACAACTAAGTTGTCATGATCAGCAGATAATTAAACAGTGTCGCACCTAGAAACTACGGCAAAAATCCGTACGAAATAAATTCCTTACACAATCTGTACCGTCTAAAGCTAAAATACTTACTGATGATGACAACTTAGCTGTCGAAATACGTATACAGAATAAGAAAATCAATGTGTAAAGGATTATATATCAACCCTAAGTGATTACGATCAACATTTATAGTTCAATATGACGAAAACACTCGTAATATATACCTTCTAGAACAGACACAACTCAACGTTAAATTTGTTAAAAGTGTAACGGATACAATTGCGAAATTTACTGGAGGTCACAATTTGTCAAAAGAGTGAAAACATCAAAAGAATATGGGGTAAACCTCTGCACTTTGATGTCAAATAAATCACCCAAAGGATAAACAATTTTAGTAAACTGTGTTCAGCAAAAGGCACAATAAAAAGTAATTGTGTAACTGAAACTATTAATTGCTAATATGTGAAGCAAGACGTAGCAGTTTTACATGTTTTATTTATGTATATACACATCAGAGAATAAACGCAATATAAACTTTAAAATAGATGAAATTAATAGTTTTCGGGGAACGCGTTTTTCATTCAAAATTGAAGCACATAAATTATAATTTCTAAGTTTATACGACCGCTCTATAATACAATCTTTCTGCGTATGTAATTGTTACCATTATTTTATCACAAAATTGGTACAACTTCTCTAAATTTTCCTATACATAATATATTAATAATAGAGAGAATTATCACTAATAGTTTGTAACCAATAATGTGACATACAGAAAATAAATAAGAGATTAGAAAAAAAGTTTGTTAATTAAAACAAAAGGTAGAGTGTAAACAGCGAAAAACTATTGAAACCAGAATTATATATGTATATTTGTATATAACCATATTACATCAGTAATCTAACATTTGCTTCCAAAATGAAATTTATGGAACTTTCGAAGACTAGAATTCACCAATCTCCGTGGTCTTTAGTTGAAGACCCGGCTAGTACTAGGTAGCGTGTTCGAGTCCCGTGCCGAAAGCAAGAATTTTTCAAAAAAATATCTACGCTATATGATATAAAAAGTGGTCAAAATTAGACTTTTTCTTATACCAGTAGTTATTTAAATGTGTACAATTTGATTACGTCGATACCGGGGTCGACAAAGTGCCTCAATCTATTAAATAAGGGTTTGTACAATTTTTTTTTGAAGACGGCTAGGTGCAGTAGTAACTGCCCTTTCATCGAAAAATGATATAGAGGAAAAATAAAATATCACAGATAGCTAAGTCAGATAGATATTTTGAGTGATCCAACACACAACTTTAATTTTTACATAAAGATCGTCGCGCAGCAGACGAAAGATCAGAATTATTGTGCAAAATGTTGGTAGTTAATTCCGGAATGCTCGATTCATTTTTAATCGACCCCACGAATAATTTGGGATTTTCTTAAAAGAAATCATCAATGGATATTAACTCCGTTCAGAGCACTTATTGAATGACCAAAGATTTGCTCATACCAAGCATCGCATGTTCACTTCGAATTCTTAGAAACCCTCTAAGAACGAGGAAAATATTCATCGCTGTATACTTTTCGAAATGTTTGAAAGTTTCGATAATCGATCCCTACGCAATATAATACAGAAGTAATTTTACACTGTTTGATCCAATTTTCAACAGCCAATTTTGTCTTCATAGTGAGACTGTCTTATGGAAAAGATGTCATGGATAGCTGAAACAGCGGAAAGCCGCTTCCGATTTCAACAAAAATAAGACGCAATGGATGCTGAAGCTAGCTTCTTTCATTTTGCAAAATTCGGTTTCCGTTTCAACAGAATATGTTTATCAAACAACAAATAAGTAGTCTTTACTTATTTGTGGGAATGGTCATTCCTGGTTTTTATAATTCTGTGCAGTTTTACGGACGGTCAAAAGTTGAGTTTTATTTTATTTTACAATGTATTTTAAAATTAAAATTGAGAGTTATTTATACAATTATTATGAGTCAGCCAGTGTATGACTCCTTTTAGTTTCACACTCCTGAGGAAGCTGCAAAGGTTTTGACAGCGAAATATAAAGTATTGAAAACTAAAATTGTTTGAGTCTTTGTTCAACAGACCGATACACCTTACAAATATATACATATATATATATATATATATATATATATATATATATATATATATGTATATATGTATATATATATATATATATATATATATATGTGTGTATATATATTGGGTTGCAACTAAGTACTTTCTGTTTTGTAGTATAAAATAAAACACTTTTTTTTAAACAAAGAATAGTTTTTAATCAATTATATATTTTCCATTTTGCTCAATGACCTTTTGCCATCTTTCTTTCAGCTGCATGATTCCGCGCTCATAAAATTTCTGGTCCTTATCAGCAAAAAACTGAACCAGGTACGAGTGAAGGTCATCGTCATTTGTGAAAGTTTTACCATTCAAAGAATTCTGCAAACTTCGAAATAAATGGTTATCAGATGGTGCTAGATCAGCAGGGCTGTATGGGGGATGTGGCATCACTTCCCAGCCAAGCTCCAGTAGTTTCCCACGAGTTGCCAAAGATGTGTGAGGCCTTGCATTATCTTGGTGGAAAACTGCACCTTTCCGATTTGACAATTCTGGCCGATTTTCTTTGATTGCTTCATCCAGTTTTATTAATTGTTGACAGTAAACATCAGAATTGATCGTCTGGTTCCTTAGCAGCAGCTCAAAAATTACAACACCTTTGTAATCCCACCAAACTGACAGCATGATCTTTTTTGGATGCAATTCAGCTTTCGATGTGGTTTGAGCTGGTTTATCGTGTTTGCTCCATGATCGTTTTCGAACTATGTTACTGTACAGAACCCATTTTTCATCACCAGCGATGATTCTTTTTAAGAAAGGGTCGGTTTCATTTCGTCTAAGATGCATATCGCAAAAGTTGATTCTTTGTGTTAAATGAATTTCGTTCAATTCGTGAGGTACCCAAATATCAAGCTTCTTAACTAGCCCAAGACATTTTAAATGTTTTTCAATTGTTATGTGCGATATATGTAGCCTCTCCGCAACCTCTCGAATAGTTATATGACGATCCTCTTCAATTATGACTTCGATTTGGTCATCATCAACTTCAGTAGGCCGACCAGAACGTTGCTCAACTTTGAGGGAAAAATCTCCAGAACGGAATTTTTTATACCAATTCTGACACGTGCGCTCTGTTAAGCAATTAGCACCATAAACTTCACATATCTCTTTGTGAGCCGCAGCAGCTTTCTTTCCTTTACGGAAATAAAATAGTAAAATATGTCGAAAATGTTCGTTTCTGCACTCCATTTAAAATTAACCCACAACTAATAGCTTTAATAAAAATCACGCACTACTTGCTTCTGAAGTTACGTCAATGTGACTAGTATCACGCGACAAACGGTAAAGTACAGCACTAACATACGTTATACAAAAAATAAAGCAACGCTCTCTATCAGTAAAAACCGAAAGTACTTAGTTGCCAACCCAATATATATATATATATATATATATATATATATATATATATATATATGAATCGTTTACTTTTCGGAAATCGTTTCACGCGTCTCGGCGGTCCTTAGATGAGATTCTATTCATCTTCTTCTCATGGCTCGTTCGGCTTGAAAAGGAGGTTTGTTCCAAGCCAAACCAAAACCAATCTGAAGTATATGTAACGGAGCCATATCCTGTTACCACCAAAGAACGATACGTCATTAGCATTCTGCTAATGATATATCGTCCAGTAACTCGGACAGGTTGTTGTGTAAATGTCTAAAGAACGTTGCCTTGTCGAAACTCTTTCAAAAATATATGGACCCATGTGTCTATCAAATTATCCGCATCATATCCTATATTACTTAAATAAGTCTTATGTTTCAATGTGAATTTTTTAAACACAGCAATGGCAATTATAGGCATTCACTAATCCATTGCTATGAAATCATGAATCGTCAATCCACAAAATTTAATTAGTAATGGTATTATTCTACAACATTGTTTCTATCACAGCAATGAATTCTAGTCTCCGGCCAAATTTTATAGGCCATAGTACTTGTAACAAAGGAATCTTAAAAGTTTGATATTTGATAAATTTTAGTTTCCTTTGTGTTGTTGATTTACCTATTCCAGTTTCACTTGTTACAGTTCCAATTGAAATAGATTCCGTTCATCATAAGCCCAGGACGATTATGCTTATATGATTAGAATGTTTTAAATTTTATGGAGATATGTATTGGTAACACCTCTACAAGAAAGTATATAACACTCCAAAAATTAATAACATGTTCACATTTTCATTCAAAGAAAAAGTAAAAGACTTTAATAGATTCAATAAAAACACTATTTTAACAATTCTAGATTAAGATCTGCAATTTCTTGTCTATATTAATCTAGAAAAAAGTCATTTTTAGTGTAGTATAAAAATTATATGCTACTTTGTACTAAATATTTGTTGGACAAAATTTTCGTTCACACCATGGCACTTTAAATCCTTCCTACTTCAATCATAAACTAAAAAAGCTAAGTGGTGTATATGGAAAAAAGGGCTTGAAGACCGTTCTCTGGGGAGGAGTGGGAAAGTTAATACATTACCTTTCCCTATGAATAATTATCTTATTTTACGTCATTCTTCAGATATAGTTTACATTATTATTTTACCCTAAAGATGTTGAGACACTAAGAGAAGAATTCTGCGAAATCATAATAAAATAACTAGAACATTTTTCTTACTTTTTGCTTAGAAAAATATTAGAGTATAGGAAATAGTTCTTTATTTAAAAAGTGCATAAAGTTTTTGCTCAGCATACATTTCGTTAGCACGAATGTCAATTAACCTTAGATTGATTAATATACACCTGAGGTTAGTAGGTATTGATCGTTTGTATAAAGTTGGTATAGTTGTCTTGGTTTTATAAAATTTGTAGTGAATCTGCTTCTGGGTTTCCGGGCTGGAACCGCGTCACTAGTATATCTGCCGACGTTTCGTACCCATTTGTATGGGACATCTTCAGGGCTGAACTACTGCACTGAAACGTCGGCAGATATACTAGTGACGCGGTTCCAGCCCGGAAACCCAGAAGCAGATAGCATGGACCACGACCGCGGAAGTCTACGTACCAAATTGTAGTGAATCGTTCTCAATTGTTACATTTATTCAAGAATCCGCGTATTTCAATAAAGAACATTAAACTAAATATCACCTCGGGAAAATCATGCCTTGTATGCAGTGTATGATGAAGAATATGTCATGTTATTCTTTTCATTACTAAATAATAATCAAAGCAAATCACTATAAATGCTAAAGAAAATGCAAAATGATGTCATCTAATAAATATACAGCTATAATATACTATAAATTGAACTATTTTGAAGTAAATGATGAGCATTTCTTGACAATAAGTTTCTAAACAAAGTTTCGTCACTTATATGAAATATTTACTTTTGCCTAAATTATTTTTAATAATATATTCTTCTCTGATATCACAACACTGAATTAAAATCTAATTACACTGGCAAAAATGTGAAAATTTTAAGATTTCGAGTAGATTTCGATAGCAACACATTTGTAAACAGAAAAACTGAATAATAATTTTACACATTAGTAACAAAATTGCACCTTCGACGTTGCTTAATGCTCACTAACAATCAATAATTGATGCCTGACACTTACAGCACAATGCATTTCATTACACTTGCTAACGAGTCAATGTCTTACAGAGAAGTGGGTAACAAAATTGAATTCACTTACATACAGTCACACGCGCACTACATAATGACACTAAGAGATGCTAGCTTTCAGGTGGTATTGGCAAGCAACCAGGCTATTTTAAAACACTAAGTACAGGGAGAATTTTAAACAAAACATCGAATAAAATCAGTCCGAATGTGGTAGTTTACTTCATTATGAGTTTTCTACTGGAGTGACTTTTAAATACAGAATGGATCTAAGAGGTGCCTTGGCTTTTAACTGAGAGGTGCACAGAATCGAATTTACGCCATCTTCGTTTTTGTACATCTACCATATTTACATGCTTTCATAAACAGGAAGAATTGCGTTACTAGATTTTCTCGTGTTTATTGATGTTTTTTGTAAACAAAAATCCTTTTGCAAAACTTCGAAAATCAATTGCTTATAACTTTCATAAATTCGGCATTTCTTTTCAAACGATGATGAATGTTTCTGATGATAAAGTAATTATGTGTTAAAATATAATAAATTGTGTATTGAAAGTAGATGTTTACAATTTTCGAATGTCTATAAAAAAATGTTGTGGATAATTCTATCCTACGCCATCTATCTAAGTATAAGCACAATTAATAATAAGTACATACTAACCCAGTAACGTCCATTCCTACTGTATACAAAACAGTTGATTATTTAGAGTTGTGCAATCTTTGTAAACGAAATTATTGGCAAGGAATTCGAAATATGTCTCGTAAAATCCATTTTATGTTAGTGCCTTAGATCGTTACCCTTAAAGCTGTACAACTACGTTCGAATTTTATTACACAACTTCGTATTGTGTCCAACACAATTTCAGAAAATTCGAGAGCATTTTTGGAGAAAGACTCCAGCTCATGTATTTCTTATTTTTTTAAAGGATCCTATCTTCAGAAATGCCTTAAAATATTTATTTTCTCATCTACATCCTTTAGTGTTAAATTTAGGTCCATGTGCTGCTGACTTTCCTATGCACTTCCTAAATTATTACCCCTTATCCAAACACCGCTTCAGAAAATGTGGAAGCATTTCTGGAAAACACTCCACCTCCTGTATTCCTCTGTATAATTACTTTCGCATTTTATCGCACAACTTCGCATTTTGTTAATACAAGATAGAAGAGAAAGACAAAAATCCTTTCGAATTTTCGGAAATTTTGTTTGATTAAGCAGTATTAACTCAGGAACTGCACGGGAAAGTCAGTGGCATATGGACCTAAATTTAACGCTAAATGATGTCGGAAAGATATAAACATTAAGGGCATTTCTGAAGGTAGATTCGCTTAGAAAACATAAGGAGTATAGGAGCTGGGGTCTACTAATAAATACAGAAAAGACCCAAAATATATATGTATATCAGTTCTGCACAAGGGAGGGTAATTGACGTTGGATGACAAAACAAATAAGACTATCACGGAATATAAGTGAGCAATCTATTAACAAGTGGCGTTAGAGGCGGAAAAAGTATATTACACCATTTTACTGTAGGCGGTTTCAGAATTACTAGATTACAGAGGTGTACTTTCTTTGAAAGATGGTAAATTAGACTAGTTTTTTTTTTTTGAGAATCATTCGAAATAATCGTTACATGAAGACATACTGGTTTGATAAGACAGTTCGATATAAAAAATGCTATTTTGCGATATTCCTACATTTTCAGGTAATTTTGATGGAGCCTGTGGTTGATTAACTTGATCACTAAGGTTGCTATATAACCCGTTTCCACAGTAACTTTCGTAATTCTGTATACGTATTTCGACAGCTAAGTTGTCATCATCAGCAGATAAATTAAGCAGTGTTGCACCTGGAGAACTACGGTAATAAATACCCGTACGAAACAATTAATCCCGCACACGATCCGTACCGATGAAAGTCTTGTCAGTCTTGTCAGTGTGCGTTTTGGCTTTCATCGGTACAGATCGTGTGCGGGATTAATTGTTTCGTACGAGTATTTATTACCGTAATTCTCCAGGTGCAACACTGCTTACTTTATCCGCTGATGATGACAACTTAGTTGTCGAAACACGTATACAGAATTAGAAAATTAATGTGGAAAGGGGTTATATAGCAACCTTAGTGATCAAATTCCTACATTTATTTATTATGTCTCCATATAATGATATTGTTCATGTTCAATTGCGTTTTTAGCTAAAACTTAGCTAAAACTTAGCTAATACATAATTTGAAAATGTCTTCTGTTTCGCAACTTTTTCTTCCAAAGTATGTTCTATTTTATTTATTTCTATAGTTGTCAATTTTCGTTTCGGTTAAAAAAATTTCAAAAACATTTGCCATTTCTATTAGATAACGGTATTGTCTCTTTGCTTCTTCAGACCCCTATATACTATATATTATATTTTACACATAATTCCGCACGTATAACATTCATACGTGTTGTTTACAAGGAGCCGCCTTTATTATCTGTTTAGTTGATGGCCTAATCAGGTCGGCATCGAAGACGATATGAATCACGTGCAACCCTCTGTCATCGCCGATGAACAGACCTATAATTTGACTCTAGGATTGTTGGTCTGAACCGTGGACGTATGAACGAGGATGCAGGCGCGGTCTCTTAACTATAACAGCATACCTGAAACGGACACGGGCTAAGGCGACTTCATAAATTAAGGTTTATATTTGCACACGGTTAAAAAATTCATTGAATGGGGTTTCGCTTGAGGCCCCAAAGAGGATATATATTGTGTATAATTACATATGTGTTAATAGTTAGAACAAGGGTACAAGAATACCGCCGTGTGGGATCAAAGAACTTGTACAGACATTCTTTGTCGGTGGACGGATGGTGGTCTTTATTCTATGCGAATTGAATACAAATTTAATTTGGAGTATTGTTCCAAAAGACAATCCTTTTGAAAAAGTACGATAAATATGAAATACACGACAGAAATTTAACTGCATTTAATTTTAAGTTCATCTTCATGAAACCAATTGTAACGATATTATATCATCAAAAGCATAACCATTTGTAGCCAATATTTTATAAAACTTTTTATTTATTAAATATATATTTGATTCTACTAAACAATTGAAAGTTTACATTATTTAAAGATCCCGCAAGAGCTATTTATTAAATTTCTAATGCTGTAATTACCAATATTAAAAATTGTACACTTTATGGTAATTTTGATGGAGCCTGTGGTTGATTAATTTAATCACTGAAGGTTGATAATCCTTTTCCACATTAATTTTCGCATTGTGTATACATATTCGACAACTAAGTTGCCATCATCAGCAGATAATTAAACAATGTCGCA
Organism: Dermolepida albohirtum; assembly: GCA_031893035.1. Classification (NCBI taxonomy): domain Eukaryota; kingdom Metazoa; phylum Arthropoda; class Insecta; order Coleoptera; family Scarabaeidae; genus Dermolepida; species Dermolepida albohirtum. The sequence goes on from JAVIWB010003439.1 coordinate 291,068, forward strand.
CCTACAGTGGCTCTCCATCAATCAGTGACTCGTTATGAACACTTTATTATTTATATTTAAAATTAAGACAGGAAATATGCCAAACTATATGCAGCGATATCTGGTCAATGTAGCTGAAGTCCAATTATACAATTTGAGGAACGCCAACGATTATAGATTACCTTTGGCAACAACAAGTTTTTGTCAAAATGTTATATTTTATAAAAGGCTGAAAGTTTTCAATGAAATGCTTCTAGAAATAAAAAACGAAATAAATTATTATGTATTTAAACGTGGGATTATTGATTATGTCAAGAGAAATTTTTAAACAATGCTAAGTACCAATCATTTTTGAATTTAGATGTATACTTTTAATTTAATGTATGTTTTTATATGAAAAATTTTAATATTTAATTTGAAATTGTATACTTATGTATACTAAATAGTAACTGTGCACACTGTGCAGAGTGTGCGTCTTGGCTTTCAACGGGGCGGTTCGTATGCGGAATTTATTTTCGTACTTATATTTTGCCGTAGTCGTTATCATCAGCAGATAATTAAACAGTTTCGCACCTGCAAAACTACGCCAAAATACCCGTACGAAAACAAATTCCGCACACGGTCTGTACCGTTGAAAGCCAAAACGCACACTTAATTATCTGCTGACGTTGACAACTTTGTTGTCGAAATACGTATACAGAATACGAAAATTAATGTGGAAAGGGGTTATATATCAACCTTCAATCATTAAAAAATGCACATTTTTAATAAAAACAAAAGAAATAGTAGTTCATGATATTAAATCGTTTAAAGCAGGTATGGGCAACCTTTGACATGTTGTGGGCCAAACTTTAATGTGCAAATACGTTCGCGGGCCGCGTTTAAAAGTAGTGCATTTTAAAGTAGTGTTCATAATCTTTAGCGATAGATATCAGACAGGAAATAATACGACGAATGTCTTGCGGGCCGGATCAAATCTTACAGCGGGCCGGACACGGCCCGTGGGCTGGTTGTTGCCCACATATGGTTTAAAGTTTGAAGTGTATCCCTACAAAAATTACTGGACGTGAGTCATGTCATTGCTCAAAACGCGAGTTTTTCTAAGATAACAATTCAAGATGATCGAAGCTCTCGTCCTTACATAATTCTTAAAATTATTTTACAGGAGGCTTTATAACTTTTTAAAACAAAAGCTTTGCACGGTTTTTTTTGTCCGTAGTGTGTGTTTCTTTGTGTGGTGGTTAAGGTATGACGCGACATTCTGTGTAAAATTTTCGAAACCACATAAAAATTATATCAAGGAGAAACTCATTACGACACAAGCATTTCCGCTACTTTCTTTTATATTTATATTGTGGATTTTTTATGTTTTCTACAATCAAATTTGGCCTGACGAAACAAAGATTTATCGCATACCTGAATATATTATTTTAGCAACATCGTATTTTAAGCCTGGAAAATCTTTTATAGACTTGTGTACATTCTCATCAAACCGACACTTATTAATAACTCACCAATACAAATTTTCAAACTTTTCCTTTTCTTATACTTCGAGTTTTAAATTTTATATTGCAAAAGATAATCATAATCAATACATTGGAAAACAATATATTTTATCTATCTTATTTATGTCAAATATCCTATTTAATAATACGCATCATACAAATATATTCAAAAATATTCTTATAACCTGGTAACTTTCATTCTTTATCAGTAGAGGGACTCAGCCGATTCTCGAACCTCCTCATTGACCTTGACCACAATGCATGTTGGAACGGTCAAGGTCCTTTCTCCTATTAAAGGTATATTCCAAGATGGTTCTCGTACATTTTTCTGCACACACATATCTACTTTATCCCAGAAATCATTCGTCTGACCCATTTGAGTAAAAAAAGCTTCTATACTTCTATACTTTATAATTTTCAACTTCATTCGTAAAATTACCTTCTTCAATACTAACATTCCTCAATTCACCGTCTTCAATTTTCTGAGAACAATCAGTTTGTTCCTTCATATTAAATGAACGCTTCATGATAACTCACAATACTGAGAATAATTCCATAACTCTACCTTTATATATCTTTCTTCACGCACGTAATTACACCCTCGGGCTTAGCCGATTCTAAAACCTCCTCATTACCGTCGACATTGAAATGACTTTAACCTTGAACCTCGGGCTTAGCCGATTCTAAAACCTCCTCATTACCGTCGACATTGAAATGACCTTAACCTTGAAATGATCTTAACACTAAAACCTCTTCGGCCTCAGCCGATTCTAGAACCTCCTCATTGACCTTGACCGTTCCAACATACATTGTGGTCAAGGTCAATGAGGAGGTTCGAGAATCGGCTGAGTCCCTCTACTATTATCTATAAGTCAATTTTTGAATTTAGTGGTGCTGCTTCTCACACTGACTTTATTTTTACTGCTATTATTACTGGACATCAATTTATTTTATTAAATTACATGTTAAAGAGATCAAAATATCAATCTATCAGTACTTTTATATGTAATAGAAAGACATGGTAAGCAGAAAGTGAAATTGGAATTCGAAAAGTATTATATTAAAAGTGTAATAACCTTTTTCATAGGAATAAAAAATAGGTTTTGAGATACCTTTTAGACTTATTCTTAATTTATGATGTTTATTATCTATTCCTAGTTTTTCATATTTCCATTATTTGTTTTTGAAATCTCTTATTTGTAACATTCACGTCTGAATGAAATCTGATCATTACGAAAGTCGCTGAGAGGCGAGAAAAATAAAACACTTAAAAATAAACTACACGACTGTTAACCCAGTTCGGAGGTATGTCAAAATTACCAGAAAATTTATATTTGTTCTAATTATTAAAATACATAAATTATGACATATTTCCCTGTTATATTTCCAAATTGGTAAATATACATATTTCATCTCTGTTGCTTTGTTTTAATATAGTATATTTAATTGATTTGTAACTCTATATTTAATGGTACTAATATATTTTGTGTTTATAAAATTTGAAAATTTTCTAAAATATTTTTTAGATATACTAGATTTTTTCTAATGAAGAAATTTATAGAGCAAATTTTCCAAATGTTTAGTAAGTTATTTGAAGTCTTGTTGCAATGAAATGAAGCACGATTCATTTTGGTAATTCTTAAGCAGTGAAAAATATTTCTTTAACACACACACTGTATGTGTTTGACTTTTTTGGCAAATACACAATGCGTGTGAGGTATGGCAATTAAATAACGTCACATTGGACGAGGCTATAATTGAAATGTCATTGACCTTGATATTCCCCAAACAACCCGCAGTTTCGTCTCTATCTCCTATAGTTTTTACGTTCGAGCTTTAATTGTAGAGGACACTGTTACCCAGTAGTGCCGGGATAATGGTTGACATAAAAATCGAGCGAATTAACCTGAAATTCCTTGTCAAATTAAAAAAATCGCCAAGAGAATGTTTACAGATGTTAAAGGAGGTGTTTGGTGATAATGTTATGCCACGTGCGCGCGTTTTTGATTAACGTAAACGGTTTTCAGTCGAGAAGAGGTCGAAAATGATGAACGTCCTGGTCAACCTATGACTGCAAGAACTGAAGAGAATGATGAGAAACTTAATGAAATTTTGTCGAGATGCCGAAGTCTGAGCATTCGCATGATGTAATAAACATTAACAAAGAAATAGTAAGACCCGTTTTGCATAATGAATTGAACATGACGAAAGTTTGTGCAAAAATCAGACCGAAAAGCCTGACTCGGGAACAAAACGACAATCGGATGAACATTTGCTCTGATATCATAACATGACTCACAGAAGAACCAGACTTGCTCACAAAAATCATAGCTTGTAATGAATCTTGGATTTTCCAATATGATTTGGAAACAAAGCGCGAATCGATGCACTGGACGGCCAGCGGATCTCCAAGACAAAAAAGCACGCATGAGCGTTTTTTCCGATAGCAAGGGTATTATCATGTCTGACTGTGTACCTAAAGATTAAACCATTAATGAGAAATACTACAAAGAAGTCCTAATCTAGCTGAAGAAAAAAGTAAGAAAGAAAAGACAGGATTTTTGAAAGAACGATTCGTGAATTTTGGCACAACGCACCAGCTCGTAATGTCTTATCTGTGAAGCAGTTTTTAGTGACAAACGCATTACTGTGTTCGTCCTCCGTATTCGCCAGATCTCGCACCAATTTCTACCTGTTCCCAATACTGAAAAGTGCATTAAAAGGAACAGATTTTCAGTCTGTCGAACATGTAAAAGCATAAACGGCGGAGTTGTTATTGAAGAGGTTGGCAACTGATGAACTGCAGCATTGTTTTGAATAATGGAACACACGTATACAGCGGTGTATAGACAGAAGAGGAGAGTATGCGCAAGGAGATAAATGTTAAATATAAATTCATTTGAAATAAATAACATATCTCACACCAGTTTCGTTATTTAATTTCCTCACTTCATATATAAAGAAAACCAATATCTTAGTATTTAAATCTGCAAAACATTTTTCATAAAACAATTTTAATTAGCCCCGAAATAAATCATTTTATTAGACTGATTGATTGATTGATTTAGCATTTCTTGTTGCTATTTAGTATACGTAAGTATATAATTTCAAATTAAATATTAAAATTTTTCACAAAAAAACATACATTAAATTAAAAGTATACATCTAAATTCAAAAATGATTGGTACTTCGCATTGTTTAAAAATTTCTCTTGACATAATCAATAATCCCACGTTTAAATACATAGTAATTTATTTCATTTTTTTATTTCTAGAGGCATTTCATTGAAAACTTTCAGACCTTTATAAAATATAATATTTTGACAAAAACTTGTTGTTGCCAAAGGCAACCTATAATCGTTGGCGTTCCTCAAATTGTATAGTTGGACTTCAGCTACATTGACCAGATATCGCTGCATATAGTTTGGTATATTTCCTCTCTTAATTTTAAATGTAAATAATAGAGTGTTCATAACGAGTCGTTGATTGATGGAGAACCACTGTAGCCTATTCAACATATCACTTATATGTGTCATTCTGTTGCATCTCAGAATAGAGCGCATGCCTTTATTTTGTAATTTCTGTAGTCTTTTTTTCATTTGCTGATTACCTAAGAATAATACCGTGAAACAGTACTCAAAATGCGGTTTTATAATTGTGTTGTAGATAATAGTCACAGTGACAGTTGAAATCCCATAGCGGATTCTTCTCAAAAATGCAATTTTTTTCGATATCTTTTTGCAAACATATTCAAAATGCGGTCCACTATTATACCCAAATAGAAACTATATATACATATATATATATATATATATATTGTATATATATATATATATATATATATATATATATATATTAAATGTACATATTCTCTCAATTGCTCTGCTACTTGCTTCACAAACTAATAATATATCTGTTTTAAGGTAAACATGTGTCTATTTACATTCGCTGGTTGCTTATTACATGTAATTGTATATATTTACTTACTCTTTTTTGCGGCAGCTTTATAATATCAACAGAGAGCAGGTACGAAAAGCGAAGGTCAACAATAATAATCTTTCTGACAGAATCTTTTACTGATTATCAATTTTATTTGAGAATTTGTATAATTGGATTTTAACAGTGCATTATCTACATGTTTTTCCCTTGTCATTGAGATGTAAAGGCAATTTACGACCGAGTCATTACGCAGGGACACGATGTCCCATGTTCATAAAATAACATTAAAACTGTATCATAAAATTATATATACATAGAATTACTTTTTAATGGTTGAAAATTATTTTTTTAAAAAAAGAAATCTCGACACGATAATAAAAGGATTTTAAAAATTTCGTTAATGGCTTATGAAAGCCGGCACTTTTACATCCTAAATGTTCGCAGGAACTATCAGTTCATGAAATATTTATACATTTTGTGTATTGTGTTTCATTTATTTGATGAAGTATATATTTTTCAAATGTATTTTTGACATTTCGAATGAGTTCTTTATATTTTTTACAAATTAAGAAATTGGCAAATAAGTACCATTTGTTGTTAGTATTAGGTGCGCGACTAAGTTCTCGCTGTTTTTCAAGAGATGGCTCCAGTAGTAGGTGTTGGTCGATTGTGACATAACCGAAACGTCATGAACCAACCTTAGACATATGGTCAACAAACCACTTGGACACATTAGTGATTTTGTTTTTGCGTCATATACCTTTGGTTGTGTGAAAATGTCTGATTTTGTGCCAAATAATCGTCGTTTGCGGGAAGTATTGCTTTTCTTCTTTCATTGGAAGAAAACGGCGGCTGAAGTGCATCGAGAACTCCAAAACGTTTACGGAGATGCTGGTCTAAGTGAAACAACGTGCCGTGATTGGTTCCGTCGCTTCAAAGACGGTGATTTCGATGTTGACGACCGTTCGCGCGAAGGAAGACCAAAAACCTTCGAAGACACTGAATTGGAGGCATTGCTCGATGAGGATCCGTGCCAAACGCAAAAAAAGCTTGCTTCAGCATTAGGAGTTACACACCAAGCCATTTCCCAGCGATTGCATGCGTCGGGAATGATTCAAAAACAAGGAACTTGGGTTCCTTATGATTTGAAGCCAGGAGACGTTGAGCGTCGTTTTTTCGCCTTTGAACAACTGCTCCAGAGGCAAAAAAGGAAGGGTTTTATTCATCGCATCGTTACGGGTGATAAAAAATAGATTCATTACAGCAACCCAAAGAGAACCCGGTCATGCTTCTACGTCGTCGGTTCGGCCGAATATTCACTTTGCGAAGGTTTTGCCGTGTATTTGGTGGGACCAGGGCGGTGTTATTTATTATGAGCTGTTAAAACCGAACAAAACCATCACTGGGAAACGGTATCGAACTCAATTGATTGAGTTCTTTTCACTACGTGAAAAGCGGCCACAATACGAGCAGAGGCACGAAAAAGTGATTCTACAGCATGATAACGCTCGGCCTCACGTTGCCAAACCCGTTAAAACCTACTTAGACACGCTCAAACGGGAGGTCCTACCCCACCCGCCATATTCCCCAGATATTGCACCGTCCGATTATTACTTGTTCCGTTCGATGACACATGGTCTAGCTAATCAGCAGTTCCGCTCATATGAAGACATCTCAAAATGGCTTGATTCGTGAATAGCCTCAAAAGACGAACACTTCTACCGTGACGGTACTCGAGCTCTGCCAGTAAGATGGGAAAAAGTTGTCGCTAGCGATGGGCAATATTTTGAATGTTTCATTTGTAAAAATTTTTTCACAATAAAGTTGCATTTTCATCAAAAAAAACAGCGAGAACTTAGTTGCGCGGCTAATAGTAAAAATTTCTACGTATACACTTCACGTCTAAATGAAGTTACTGGAATCGACTTAATTTTTAAATAACACCTATACGTGTAATTATAATAGAACATTACATCAATATTGTTCACATTTAAATTGGCAGTATACCAGTTTTACAAGAAAAATATACACTACAGATATTCTAACATGCCACTACAATGTCTAAATATTTACAAAAACTTTACGGTAAAACTTGTATGTACTTTATTCAATGGTATATTGGCGCAAACTATAAAAATTTGGATTAATATTTGTATATTAAAATAATAGTTTTATGACGAACTTCCCTTTCATGTACATCTTTGTTATAATTTTCATAATTATTGCTAGGAATACGCAGAAAACTTGAAAAATGTACTCCAATGATTCTTTTTATAATAGTTAAAAGTGTAAGTTCTTTTGTTTAAAATGTTTAATTATCATAACAATAATATTTTATTCGATGTTTGTATTTTGCTAACAAATTGTTGCTTTTCTGAAGTCAGTGAATATACAACATTTTCGATAAGTACGAGGCACGGTTCAAAACTAAGAAGGACTGATTGCAAATAACAAGCGATAAGCAATTACCATTGATTTGCATATGTGTCGTCAATTGATTATTGTCTATTTTCGCACACTATGTTAAAATGAGTGTAATGATAACAAATCCCACAAATTTTGAAATTTGATCAGCGAAATTCGTCATTTGTGTGAAATATAAAGAAACATGAAACATAATGGTGTCATGAGTTTAAAGGAGGCCGTTCGATTGATCAAAGTGAGTAGAGGAATGGCAGAGTGTCAGGACTGATCTCATTGATTGTGTGAATGCAAAATTGAAAGAAAATCGTGGCCTTTTACGATAAGTAAACTTTCTTTTTAATTTATAAAAGTTAGTAAGATAACGTTGAGAATCGTGACTAAAGGTTATCTGGAGGTAATTTTGATGGAGCCTCTAGTTGATTTACTTAATCACTGAAGGTTGATATATAACACCTCACTCCGTGCGTTTTGACTTTCAACGGTACAGATCGTGTGCGGAATTTGTTTTCGTACGTGTATTTTGCCGTAGTTTTCCAGGTGCGATACTGTTTAGTTATTTGTTGATGATGACAATTTAGTTGTCGAAATACGTGTACAGACGAAAATTAATGTGGAAAGGGCCTATATATCAATCTTCAGTGATTAAAGGTATCTGACACTATGGACACGGTGAGTGCCAAGAATGCTCAAAGATGGTAATAAAGGCACAGAATGGTGTCTGCACGTGCTTCCTTTGATCGCTTTAACAACAAGGGAGAGAAAACGTGGACTTCATAGGTCAAGGATGAAGCTAAACAACAATTTATGCGGTGGCGTCACTTCGGTTCCCGTAAAGAGGTAAAAACCACACGCTGTTTGGTTTTCGACGATGTAGGTCTAGTACAGACTTTGTGTTTCATGCGGATTTTACCATGTTTCCAGATGCGACACTGGTATTATTTATCTGCTGATGGTAACTTAGTTATCGAAATACGTATACAAAATACGAAAATTATTGTGGAAAGAGGTTATATTAACCTTATTTGGTTAATTCAAGACTTTTCTTAGACACCTTTCAGGTTTATTTTCTCAATGGTAGCACGTGGTTTGAACAGGACGAAGCTAAAGTATATACTATAAGAATTTGATTAGACTCTGTGGCTACCTTCTAAACGCATGATTTCGTAAAATGAAACAATTTCTTGACCTATAAGATATCCAGACTTTTCCGCTTATGATTATTTCTTGTAAAAATTCCTTAAATCTGGAATTCTGCCTATTATCTACAAAACATTGCAGAACTAAAATAAAAATCCGCGAACTACTCGAAAACATTCTGTTAAATATGTTACATAGAGTAATGGACAATCTACTTTCAAGATTACAATGTATAGGCAAAAATGGACATTGTGTCGATAATGTTATTTTTAAAAATTATTTTTTTTAATATAATTTAAAATTGTTTAAATTTTTAATATAAAATATTTGTTTATAATCACCCATTTCAGTGGCATAACATCTACATATGAATACGAAATAATATAGTATTAAATCCTGGTTTAAAACATGAAACACTACAGTTACCATAAAAATAAGTTCACTAGCATAGCTACAAGCTTATGAGAATTACATTATTTTAGGCGTATATTATTGCTTCGAGACAATGAGATGGAACATAATATGTAAGAGAAATAGTAGCAGAATTAATTCTTTATTACTTTCAATAATTTTTGTGCAATCATTCTTTACCAAGAGATATTTGTATAGCTATATTATCTCACTTAACACACGATCAAAAAGTACAATAGCCAAGAAATTTTAAATCGGATTTCTATACGTCCGCAGTAATTGCACCATCGCATCCTTTTTGAAAAAAAAGTGATCCAAAAAAAGCAGCAAACATGCACACCTGGTCGCTACCAATGCGGTCGCTTCATTTTCATGAGCAATCCCATTAATAACGTTTTCACATTCGGCACAACATACCGCCAAACACTCAAAGTCAAAAGATACAATATAATCTGTTAAAATATAAATTAAAAACCAGTTAATATACGCTGAAGGGGCTTTATGATTGAGGTACCTACACAAACCGATGCTTATTTGTAAGATCGAGCTTGTATATATGTGTGTATACGTATTTTGTGCGTGTGTGTGTGGCCGTTGTTTAAATTTTTTACGATTAAAAAAATCGGTTTCAGATCTCCCTTGGAAAGGAAACGAGCAGTTAAAAAACTATTCTGTTTCGGAAACTGTAAAAATGCCGATATCTATTTAACAACTTATTCGACAGCATCTCATCTGCGGTATACCTCTGTAAACGTCTCACTGGCTAGGTAATAAAATTAATCGTCCTTTTGACTACGGCTACAACCTTCAAAGAAAGAACTGAAGTGGTTGGATTCTCTCTGCATACAATAATTCTTTCTAGTAAATTTGTCTACTGCTGTTTAGGTGAATTGTCAGGCACGTACTATAAAGTAGGCTATTAATTTGTTAGTAAAAAGTAAGTAAATTTACAAATTAAATTGACCGAAATACCTGAAGGATATTTTGGGGAAATATAAGCTAACTATCTGTATCCAATTTAAATAATTTAATTCATGATTATGGGAAAATGCAAATAACTGAAACATTTAAAAATTATGTCAATAATAATAATTTGGATGTGTGATATCCAAATATAGTAGAGCAACATACCTTTGAAATATATGTATTGAACACTGGTTGTATACGAGAATAATTTAACTACTAAATTAAAGTAATATTTCACATAGACTCCGTTTACTAGAAATCAATGTTTGCTTTTTATTCAAGTATTTTCATCGTTTGATTTCTAATTGTTTCATTTCCATTACTTTATTTAGAGAGAATATTAATATTTTTAGTAATCTATCAGAAATAGAGCGTGTTTCAAAAAGGATATATGTATTACGAACTATTATTTTGTCCAAACTATCGATCGCTGCGCCTCGGCTCGGCTATTGGAGAAACGAATACATAGTCTAGTTTATTTAATAGTTGCTAGATGTCAGTTGTCTTCTGTTCTTCTTGGTAACCGTCATATGTTTAAAATGGCTACTCCACAGCAGAAATCATTTTGTGTTTCCGAGTTTGCGAACTGCAGTCCCGTGATCACAGTCCAAAGACGTTTCAAGTTGAGCTACCAAATTGGTCCTCCGAATGGGTGGAACATACGCAGATGGTATCGACAGTTTGTAGATACAGGATGTGTATGTAAAGAAAAGAGTCCTGGCCGCTCTCGTGTTTCTGAAGAAAATGATGCACGAATTCAAACTGCTTTTCAACGTAATCCTTCAAAATCAACTCGTCGTGCCAGTCGGGAGTTACGGTTGCCTACAACAACAATTTGGCGTGTTTTAAGATGTCGGTTGGTTATAAAGCCGAATCAGTTACAGTTGTTACAAGCTCTGCGTCCTGATGACAAACGGAAACGTGTGGCATTTTGTAACGAGATTCATGATGCTATTGACAATGATAACACTTTCGCGCAACGCATCGTGTTCAGTGATGAAGCGACTTTCCGTGTTAGTAGTCTGGTAAACAAACACAATGTTCGAATTTTGGATCTACAGAACCCACATGCAGCCATTGAACATGTACATATGAGATTTGCCTAATATCAATGTATTTTCTGCGATATCCCGATCATCTGCATACGGCCCATTCTTCTTTGATAGAAACACGATTAACGGTCAGCAGTATCTCGCTATGTTACAAAACTGGTTGTTTCAGTCTATACGAAGACAACTTCATTTTTTAACAAGACGGCGCATCCCCTCACTGGAGTCACCAAGTGCGTGAATATCGGAATGAAACTCTAGTGAACCGTTGGATTGGTCGTCAAGGAGCTGGCGACTTAGCGTGTCTCATTTGGGCTCCACGGTCACCGGATTTGACACCCTGTGACTTCTTCCTATGGGGTTCCTTTAAAGACAACGTTTATGTACCACCACTCCCACAGAACTTGGAAGAGTTTAAGAACCGGATCCGTACTGCCATAACATCAGTCACGAAGGACATGCTTGCCCGAGTATGGGAGGAATTTGAGTATTGATGTGATATTGTTTGCTGACGGAGGACATATTGAACATCTGTAATCTGAACTTTAGAGGTTCGTAAATATGTGTGTAAAGTTTCATATTCGTATATCTTAATGTTTAATAAATATATGCATTCGAAATACGTATATTCTTTTTGAAACACCCTGTATTAAATCGAATAACAATACTAATAATTAACAACCTGTATAGTATACAACCATTTGCACATTACTAAATGAGAACTGAAAGCTTGCTTTTCTAGAAAACCAAAATTATGCAAGATACGCTACCATTTCCAACTTATTTGAATTGTGTGTTTAATGTCAGATATTGCAAGACTCTCCGAAAATAGTTTATCAATATACAAATGTTCTGTGCCAGAATTACACTCGTGTAATTTATCTAACAGTTTCGCTTTAAATAAAATTGGAATACGAATTAGTTCCAAGGTATTCAGATGCAATTAAATACATATATTAATCAACAAATATCATAATTAATTATATTGATAGTAACATTCTATTTTTCCTAATAAAATTTTATCGTGAATTGTTATTTATTTCTCTTTTGGGGGAGATTGATCTGTGGTTTTATTGTGGCATTATATTTAAAGTCAAAAAAGTAATAAGAAATTAACAATTGTAAAACAAGCATTCCAAAAACTACTAGAGATAATTCTATTATTTGTCGATTAATTGAAATTTATATCAAAACGAAATTATGAAAATTCACAATCTATTCAAAAATACCGTCACTATTAAAATGACGTGTAAAGAGAAAGAACAAGTCATCATAGATAACAAAAATAGCTTAGATTTGCAAACAACCAGGCCATGCATTTATAGATTTAGACACTGTTTCCAGCAATATTTTTGCTCTAGCTTCAAGAATGCTGCATTTCAAGTACTCGAATTTCTGACGTCTGAGCATTCGGATGATTGCCGATATGGAAAACATTAACAAAGAAACAGTACAACACATTCTGCATGATGAATTAAACATGACAAAAGTTTGTGCAAAAATGGTGTTGAAGAATCTCACTGAAGAACAAAAAGACAATCGGATGAATATTTGCTCTGACGTCGACTCATAGAAGAACCAAACTTGCTCACAAAAACCACACATGTGCTGAAACTTGGATTTTCCAGTATTACCCAGAGACAATAAACAACGATGCACTGAAAGACCGCCGGATCGCCAAGATAGGGAAAAACACGAATGAGCTAGTCGGCATTGAAGGCAGTACTGATCGTTTTCTCTATATCAAGGGTGTTACTATGACTGACTGGGTGCTTGAGTGTCAAATCGCTAATCAGAAATACAACAAAGAAGTCCTAATCCAGCTGAGGGAAAAAGTTAGGAAGGAAAGACCGCATTTGTGGCAGAACGACTCGTAGATTCTGCACCAGTCCACAATGCCCTACCTGTGAAGTAGTTTCTAGCAGACAAGTGCATTGCTGTATTTGATCATCTTCCGTATTTGATCTGACAACATGTGACTTCTATCTGTTCCCAAAAGTGAAAAGTGCATTAAAGGGAACACATTTTCAGTCTGTTGAACATGTAAAAGCAAAAATGGCAGAATTGTTGAAGAGGCTGATAACTAATGAACTACAGCATTGTTTTGAACAATGGAAAACACGTCTACAGCGGTGTATAGATAGGGGAGGAGAATATGTTTGTTTTTTTTTTTCATAAAATTTAATTTTTATTCATACTCTGGGGCTTATTTCTCAGATTATTATTCGGTTTATTTCTTTTCCTGTAGTAATAAAATTGGAGCATCCGAATTTTGTTCCTTTACATATTAAAGCACGTATTTTCTTTTAAAATCCATACGCTTCAGTATTGGCACGCACTTCTAGGGATTAAAATGCTATGGTGTCCATTTACAAGATCTTGTATTGAGAAATTTAGTTACTGGTTAGTTTCAGTCTTAGAAGAAGCCAAAGATATTCTTCAGGTAGGAATTACAAGCATTGTAGTATTAAGCTCCTCACTATAGTGTAGGAGGCGTAACACAAAGAATATGACAAACATCAGTCTTTCAAATCGTGAAAAAAATTTTTCAGTAGTTGGCAGGATTGCTTTGTTATTTACGTTTAATATGTTGAAGTAACGAGTATTTCTGTAGTAGCCTGTATAATCATATCATAAACTGTAATGACACTAATTTAAGCAAGATCACTACTTAATGACCTTTGAGATAGACAAGAAAGTCTGTTGTAGGCAAATTTGATGGACGCTGTGGTTGATTAACTTAATCACTGAATGTTGATATATAATCCCATTGCGCATTTTATCTTTCGGCGGTACAGACCGTGTACAGAATTCGTGTCGTGTGGATTTTGCTGCGCTTTCCAGGTGCGACGCTGTTTAATTATCTACTGATGATGACAACCTAGTTGTCGAAATTAATTTACAGAAAACTAAGATTAATACGAAAAAAGGTTATATATCAACCTTAAGTGATTAAAGTATATTGTGTATGAATTAGCGCATTTTACTTACTGAAGAAGTTACTTGTGTTAATGTTTAAGAGTGCGCATTATATCGTACTTACTTTATTTTGATAAATGAACGTTAAAGAATATTATTTTGCTCAGTCTTTATAATTCTGTATGTAGTGGTTCGATTATTTCATTTTCTTCTGCATTATAATTTAAACAACTGCATTTTTTATTAATGCTTGTAAAACGAAAGATGTAAGTAAAATTTTTGTATATACATATATTTTAGAGGCTGCTCTATAAATTGCACCTAACATGTATATTTATTCTCATTGTACTGGTTAATTACGTTTATATAAATTTATTAACACTCCAGTTTACCTATTGTCTACTGTTTAATTTAGTAGCGTATTAGTATTATTTAAATTTATAAATAAAATATTATTCGGAAATATTTGAACGTTTTTAACAGGTTGAATATGAAGCATGTATTATGTAATACACGTAATTTAAATATAGAAAAGAAATCTAAGAAATAAGATGTTAGTATTAAGGTTGCTAACAACATTTTTATTGGAATTTTTCCTTTATTGATAACTTTACCAACTGTGTAGAATATTGTTGTAAATATACATATACATATGTATTTGCCGGAGTAAGTAATTTCATGTACAAATGATATTTTCCTCAATTATATCATAATGAAGCTGGAATCAAATCTGATGCGACATACTGAACCGTTTTTGCAATGATCGCATGAACGCTGATGGCGGCCTGGTATGTCGGCAAAGTAGACGTGCAGCACTGTCTCTACGTGTGCGGCAAGAGATCGTCTCCTCCATGGAAGAACTCGCCTTGAACATTACTGGCATTCCCCGGATATTACACAACTCTCGACTCTGTTTTTACGCATTACCGACGTTTACCTCTTCTTTTCTCTCTCCGTGTTCGTTTGTGTGTATACGTGTGTGTGTGTGTGTATAGGTATATATGTATGTTGTCTCATCGACATTAAATATGAACAATTATTTAGTGTGTTTGTTACGGCGAGTCGTCGCATGCTCTTGTTGACTAACGTTTTAGTTCTTCAGTTTTCTTATTTTTTTTTTTTTACTCGCGTCACATAGAAACGATGTTGAATAAACAGGAAGAAAAAGACGTTATTTGCTTTTGACTGTGACTTTGTCTTCTTCGATTGTAGACTAAATACAGAAAAAGTTATTGACATTGCCTGTTACATATCTACTAAATGATAAAATTTATATTACAGATACTTCACTAAGAAAATATAAAGTGATGCAGTCTAGCAATATAGTAAATATAGAATTTATTAAAAGAAACATGATAATTAATAAAAAAATGCACTTACAAAGTCGGCATTATACTGTTACGTTTGTAATAGATTTTCCCACTTCGCAAAAATTCTCATTGAAGATAAGCTAATATTTCATATTAAAGAAAGTAAATATAGAATATAGATTAGTAGTTAATTCTATGTATACATGAGGTATTATTTCTTCTAGTCTTCCATTACTCTACTAAGATTATCGAGTTGGAAAGAAAACAAGTCAATTGACATAATGCGAGAGTTAGTGAACGTATTGGACAATATTAATAATTTAACAAGTGCGCCAGTGTGCTTATAATATAGATATTTTGGAAATCTTTGATCTACGGAAGACGAAACAAGTTTAGAGTACATACATGAGAAATATACATGTAATATAACAGACACTCAAGTTGACGCAAACTTCCAGGATCCATTATACTTTCACACTGCACTAAAGCAGCTATTTAGATAGTAAATATGAAACATGGTACATATTAGATTTTCAAGAATAGCTACTTACTACGCATTTAGAATTATTTATTATCTAATTTATTCCTAATACACCAATTATGAAAAATATTTATCTGATGTTAAAGGAAGTCAGATCTCAGCAAACAATAATTTCTAACAATGAATTATATTACTTAGGTTATTTATGAAAAATAGAAATAACAAAGGCCATAAATTCCCACCCTGAAGAACGCCTAGAGTGCAGATAAAGTAATTCGAAAGATGACCCATATAAGAAAGGTATAGCTCCCTATTTGTTAAATAGAAAGAAATAAGTGATGTAAGCGATGAGCAAACCCTATAACTTCCAATTTATTGACCAGTATTTAATTATCAATGCGATCAAAATCCTTGGTTAATTTGAAATAGATAGCGCCCACTTGGATATTATTATCTAAGCATTCGCGTATGTAGTATGCTAAGATTGCAAGTGGTTTCATTTCTTATATTATTTGGGGTTCAGAATTGTATGTGTATCTTCTTCATTAACTCTTAATAAATTTGGTTAAAATGATTTTTTACGTCTAGTAAGACTGTACTACGTACTACACTATAACTCAGTAGTAGGCTACTGATTTATTACGTCAGGACCTCGAGTTAGAATTTGACAGCTTGCTGTTAGTGAAGATTTTTCATGTCTCTTCTTTAACTTTTAAGTGAATGCTGAAAACCAAAGTCACAACCATGAACGCCGCTGTAATAACTCATGGTCCTCAGTGAGTTGTTATGCCGGCCTTTAATTGGTGCTAAGCTGTTGAGAGAAGCAAAGGTTAAAGCCAAAAAAGTAAAAATAACATGTAATAACAGTAATAATAATAATCAATGATTGTCATTATTATCATTACATATAATTTCTACTTTTTTTGCCTTTACCTAATGGAATTAGTATATTGACTAACATCATAACATTTTTTTAGCAATTTTTTGCGGCGATCTCTTAAAATACTTTTGCATTCAGATATTTTTCTGGTCTGGAATAGTTTGCTTTGTTTTTCTTCAATTAATTTCTTTGTTTCTTGATTTCAATGTATAGTGCGATTCAAATTTAATAAATGTGTATTGAAATGTGCATTAAAATTGTGTAATTTAAGATAACTAAATTGTTTACATTTATTGATTCTAATAAAAACATATTTAATCACTGAAGTTTAATATATAACCCCTTTCCACATTAACTTTCGTATTCTGTATACGTATTTCGACAACTAAGTTGTCATTAGCAGATAATTAAACAGTGTCGCACCTGGAAAACTACGACAATATAATACCTGTACGAAAACAAATTCCACACACGAACTATACCGCTTTTGAAATACTCGTACTTTTGTATTATATTGTATATTTCTCTGGTCTGGAATAGTTTGCTTCGTTTTTCTTCTGTTAATTTTTTAATTTCTTGATTTAAATGTTTGATGGGATTCCAATTCAAATAAATGTGTATTGAAATTGTGTAATTTAAGATAAATAAATTGTTTACATTTATTGCTTCTAATAAAAACGTATTTAATCACTGGGGTCACAGGGTTGATATATAACCCCTTTCCGCATTAATTTTCGTATTTTGTATACGTATTTCGATAACTAAGTTGTCATCATCAGCAGATAATTAAACAGTGTCGACCTGGAAAACTACGGAAAAATACCTGTACGAAAACAAATTCCACACACGAAAAGTACCGCTGAAAGCCAAACCGCACAGCGTGCGTTTTGGCTACATAAATTAATGTGGAAAGGGGTTATATATCAACCTCCAGTTATTCAGTTAATCAACCATAGGCTCCATCAAAATTACCTGAAAAAAGTATTTTAATAATCCATAAATATTACATAACAACGTCCGCAAAAAAGTTATAAAACTCTAACATTTATTCTATGTTGACGATTTACATTTGTTCGACTAAGATTCATTCTAGTACAAACAATGTCAACGGTTCATTCTAAATTGTAATATGCCTTATAAAATTGAGTTTCGATCTAATTATCTGTTACAAATTTTAATATATAATAAACAGTTAGTATACAATTTAATCTAATAAATATAACTGACCAATGTTAATTAAATCACTTGTAAATCATTTTTAATTAAGCAATAAATCCAATTTATTAGTACCATCTAGCACCTTCATCTTTTATTGTTTGGAACTTAGAATTATTTACTCGCGTTCTTCTTACATTCAATTTCTTCCCATCGGTTGTTTTGAAGTCCAACTTATTAAACGAATTTCTATACCATCTTTGTAGGTATTGTACTATTAAATCTAATGAGTACCGAACATTTTCAGACAAATTTCCTGGAAGCGGATCTCTTGGCATTGATTGAAATGCTTTATTTTATATAACGGTTAGATAAGGTGTGAATAGAGTTCACCAAATGATGTAACGCCCCCCAGGACACATGTTGAACTTTATTTTTGGATGCGAGAAGGAATTTTTACGTTGTTCGAGAAATTCTGATAATTTTTCCCGGAACTATTAAGAAATTTCTTTGAATAACATGTGGATTTCAGATTTTATCTAGCTACTATTGTCTGTGATATTTCTCGTTCTCATAAAAAAGACAGGTTTTCTCTGTCCGTAATGTGTTAGAATACCCCTGCTTAATATTATAGATATATCCCTTGCCGTTTATTTACTCAATAAATTCTGTAGTTAATTTACTTTACCTTGCGCTCAGCACTTGTATGTACATATTTTTGTCAACTAAATTTGCAGTTTATTTCTCTTATCTGGAGATAATCCTATGTAAGTTTATAAATGCTGTTTTTACTAGTGCTAGCTCTATGTTATTTAACAAAAAAGTGTAGAACAGAAAAGAAAATTTTTTTCGAATATTGTGTTTTGAAACATAAGGCTCTGCTGATTGCGAGCAACCTGACTTGGGAGTGCCACATTGATAACTTGTGTCGCAATTTGGCATCAGCAATATACGCAATACGAAGAGTGAAACTGATGGCTACACCCGAGGCGGCTAGGACTGTGTACTATGCAAATTTTCAGGGCAGGGTTTTGTATGGCCTATTGATGTGGGGAGCGTCTGGCGCGGCTGAGGCGGTTTTCAGGATGCAAAAGAGTGCAGTCAGAGCCCTTAGTGGTGTATCCAGTACCACAAGTTGTGTAAACTTATTCAGAAAACACAAAATACTGACCCTCTCATCCTTGTATATACTTGCTTGCCTGAAATTTGTTCATAAGTCGCCGGATAAGTTCTGCAAAAATGGTGATTTTCACAAATATGAAACACGAAACCAGAGCGGTTTGGTGATACCGTATCATCGCATTGGGAAAAGTCTAGCTAAGCTAAGTTCGAATTACGTGGCCTTGAAGACATACAATGCTTTGCCTTATAGGTTTAGGAACCTACCATGGATTAATCTCAAAATACTAATAAAAAAGGTGCTGATGGAGAACGTTTTTTATTCAGTAAATGACTTCCTGAAGCATAAATTTTGACATTGGCCTTTTTGTGTTTTTATATTTTAATTGGTACTCTGGTGTTTTGTTTTGTATAGGTCTTGCGGATTTTAACGTGTTGTGAGCGCATTAATTGTGTTTTTATTTATCTATGATTATTCCATGACGTGTATATGTACATATATATCAATAAATTATTATTATTATTATTATTATTATTAAATAAGCGAAACTTCGATTAAGGAAACATCGATTAAGGAAAGACGTTATTAATTTTAGAATTTCCAACTAAAGTAAGAATATATAGCTACGGTATAACCTAATTGAATGTATTCAAAAAAAATATGACTGACTATGATTACAAAAATTTCACTGAGGCAGGTATATATAAACATGCATATTTAGTTCCGAAATTTTTGAAAAAATGCCTACTCTCCAATGAGTCTCGAACTCACTATATCATGCCTGCCGGGCATGTGTCTTATCCTTATAACCACAAATGTTTCACTGCAATTATAGCACGTTAGTAGACGCGAATATCACCATTCTCCGTGGTTGAAGGGTAAAACACATGCCCGGTACACATGAGATCGTGAATTTGACCCTTACCAGGGAGCAGAATTTTTTTCAAAACAAATTCGGAGCGTGTTAAATTAATTGGTGAAAATTTATTCCTCGGTCTCCAATATTTCTTCCTTTTGTTTGCAGTTGAATATTTTTATCCTTTACTACTTTTATTTCCTTTTACTTCCTCTTAATTTTTAATACGTGCCCAGAATTTTCGATTATCTATTTTGCTTTTCTGTTATCTATTCTTGAAATTCTCTACAGGTTTCCTTTTCTTCTTGTTTTACGGTTACTTTTTTTCGTTTCCTCATCGTTCCATCATTTAATTTTTATTAATTTTTTATTAAATGTACTTGTTTGCCTCCATGATCTTCAATTGTTGGTGGAATCGTTCACCCGTCTCAAAGAGTGGTCACGTAAGCTAGACGCAAACTAGACGTTAATATATGCTACAGCTTATATTAACATGTTTTTTTTTCTTTCTTCTACAACTCTACAGAGTGGTAGAAGAAAAGTAACTACAGTTTTGAAATTAGCATACCTATTTATCTTTAAAACAACTGAAAAATTGAACTCAAAAGAAATTGAGTTAAAAAATGCTCCCCAGTGGATTGTCTCAACAAGAATGCATCGACGAGCTGAGTTCTTTACATGGTGATGAATCACCATCGAAAACTACAGTATATCGTTGAACAAACTTGAATGGCGCTCTTTTGATGATGAATTTCGTGAAGGTCGTCCCATAAATGTTGTTGTGACGGAAAATATTAATGCAGTGTCTGAATTGATAATGCAAGACCCTCATGTGACATACCGTGAGATCGAGGCATTTCTAGATGTTAGTAACACCAGCGCGCATAAGATCCTGCATGAACATTTAGCCTTTAAGAAGCTATATTCACGTTGCATACCACATAATTTGACAATGCACAAAAAATACAATGGCGGTGCTTCAAAGAACATTTATAAAGTCGTCACAGATAAATCTTAGATCTATGCGTATGAGCCCGATAGTAAACAGCAGTCGACTGTGCGGGTATTCCAAGATGAGTCAAAACCAACAAAAGTTGTTCGCGCTCGAAGCACACAAATAGTCGCCTGTTCTTTCGAAAAAAAAACGGTCAAGTTGCAACCGTGCAACGGTCAATTCCTAATAGTACATAACTATTTGTTTGACAAAAGTTTTTGAAGAAATTGGGAAAACAAATCGAAAACGACAGATCATTCTCCACCATGACAATGCGAGCTCTCACAGGTTGGTTCAAACAACTGAATATTTGACCGGGCAAAACATTGAATTGATAAGCCATCTGCCGTACAGCTCTGATCTAGCCTCCTGTGATTTCTTTTTGTTCCCACACATGAAGAATAAACTTCGTGGTCAACGGTCTTCTACGCTGGAAAAGGTAGTTGAGGCATTCGAAACTCATATTTTGTAGATACCGCCTTCACAGTGGCAGCGATGCTTTTCGAATTAGTTTAAACGAATGCAAAAGTGCATTGATTTTTCAGCGAGTATATTTTGAAAAGCAATAAAACTATTTTCTATATTAAAAAATTGTTTGTTTGTTTGCTGTTCCTGAAATATAAACTGCTCCCCTCGTATAACATGCATTTTATCTCAATTTTCAAAAAAAGGTTCGTCGCTTTCCAACTTTTGAATGTAATTACAACTAATTCCTTTTCAGAGATTAATTTACCAAATAACGGAAATTTATTGTAAAAAATATTCGAACTTGAACGTAAACGATTTAGTGATTGATTTGATCTAAGGAATTATTTAATTTATTGAAAACGTAAAAACACATTTAAAATTACTTGTCTGGAATACTTTAATTGTATATGAATCTAACCGTGTGCTTGTGTTGTGTTTTCTTTATGTACATGTATGCATATTTGGTAAGTCATCGTCAGTAGCTTCGAACTCAGGCATTAACTAACAATTTGAGGAGATGCGAAGATTCTCGGAACTGTCTTTTTATCCAAGTAAAATTAATCAGATCTCCAGTCGCTTTCATTATACTACTGGTATAATATGGTTACTACAACTTCTTTTTATATATTTACAATTTATTAAATGGGCTGGGGATTTACTTTCAATTGTATTATAATATTTCATGAATGAAAACTTAAAATAAGTAATAGTCTAAAGACACTACAGCTCTTTTTAAAGAATTTAAACCATATTTTTTTACGTTCAGAATAATTTAATAATAATAACACATATTTCTATTCAAAAATATACATATTTGTGTTGGACGTTATTGAAATTTAGATGCTTAAATGTAAAAATTAATTACAAATGTAAAACAAGCAAATGTTAAGAAAAAATTTTGGATAATAATAGTAGTAATCTTTATTTCGCTTACCAGATTAGAAATACAGGACAAAGAAAGAAATTACAGTGTAAACGAATGTAAAGAAACAATATAAACTAAGTGTAATTCAAAAGTGCTAAAAAACAAAACCGTGCGATTAGAAACTGAAACTTGGAGACACAAATAGTGTTGAAATGGATTCTCAGTGAACTTTTAGCCAAGTAATGGCAGCATATTCTATAATATTACAATTTGTTCGCATTCCATGTTATACCTTCTTACCTTCGTTGCTGCTTGTGTACTGCATTCTCTTAAACTTTTACATTCTCTCTCTATTATACTATAATTATATATCATTGACGTTAAATAGCTTTAATATACACAGTCTGTCACAGAGAAAATCGAACTTTTTCTAAAAACAAAAGCTTCCTATTTTGGTAAAATTAATTTATCTTACTTAAAGTAGTCGCCTTCGGCTTCAATACAACGTTTCGCACGGTCAATTAACATGTCGAATGAATTTTTAAATTCATCTTTAGAGATGTCTATTCCAAAACACGGACGCCATGATCTTTCGCTGGGAAAGAGTCTGTTTGGCCTTGCCTCTTACAAAAGAGTATATACGTCTCCATTCTATGCTATGTTGCTTCGATTCGTGCGTGACATGTGAAACCCACATTTCGTTATCCGTTACGAAACGACACAACTTGGCCTGCCTTTCCAATCACAAATCAACATTGCCTTCACTTTTGACTTCTCCAAACAGCTTATTTTCGGTCTTCCTCCGCCTGGATGCTTCTATTCAGAGCTTTGACGCTTGGTCTCTAGATTATATTGAAGACACCACGTCTCATCGCCAACTACAATAGAACACCTGAAGTTTTCGTCCTTTTTTTGAGTCTTCAATCAAGTCTGTACAATGTTGAATTCGAAACTATTTTCGGTCATCAGTCAGTTTGTATTGTACGAACCTTGCACATGTCTTTCTTAGTCCCAAATGTAGTGCCAAAGCGCAATGAATCTTTGGCAGTATTTAATTCCATTCTCACGTATCGCATTGAGGAATTCAGCTCATCTCTGATAAATTTACGTACCAGTTCGATGTTACTTACCGTAACCACAGATTTTTTTGCACCAGGATGTTTGTTGTCATTTATGTCCATACGACCGCCGTTGAATCGTTTATACCACTCATACACACTCGTACGTGATAAACACGCATCACCATACACTTGTTTCATCAAATTAGACGTTTCAGTAAACGATTTACCGAGTTTAAAACAGAACTTGATATTTGCTCTTTGTTCAAAATTCATTTTTTGACCAATGCCAAATACAGGCTGTTACTTTATGCACAATTTCTCTGCTTCTAATAATGCATATGTCATGATATTTTGACATAACGTTGGCGAAAGATCTACCTTACCGACGCATATTTTTTATAGATGGCGCCACTAAGAATTACTATTTCAAAAATGTTCGGTTTTCTCTGCGACAGATTGTGTAATATTATTTTCTAAAATTTAAGAGATCAATATAGTTACAGAGGTAAGAGGACTTATTATAAGTTTTTTGCATTTTTTTTGAAACACTAAACTAAGGTAACTTATACGAATTTCGTTCCACATAAATTACTGTTGGCTAGTGCAAATTTTAGAACCAGTCTCCAGACTATTAAGAACATGATCTAAAAATATATCCCATAGGTTAATGACAGTAAAAAAGAATATGGGAAAAAAACTGTACCGATTATCATGTAGCACTCATTTTTAAATTCCCTCAGCAGTCCAATGAAATCAATTTCGTTACATAAAAAGATACGTTCGTCGCAATAATATCTCGATATAAGTATTATCCAAACAAGGAGTGAGAAATTGCACACCGATGAATTCAATTGGCAGCTATCACTTATCGGGAACGTCCGAACGTGTATTAAACTCAATAATGTGAGATCTAATTGTATCTGACGGCGAGGTAAATGCAGCATCATCGTGAAAACGGAGAGAACAAGGAGCGTAGAGCGCCCTGCGATTCCCGGAAATCTGACCAGCGATTCGACTGACACGCTAACTATCCACTACCGACACAACAATATTCAAATTAATAGTTTGTTCATCTGTAAAAGAAATTTTATTCTATACAGTTCTCTCGGTTGTTATTTTATTATTAGGCTGTAGCTCCCGAGTCACCCATGAAATTTTAGTACAACTCTAAACATACGATCTAAACGGCAACGGACTCCACGATAAGTTTAACGATTTGAGTTTTCGAAACGATACATACATATACATTGTCTCTGGATTACTTCTGCGCATTTTTGTCTTGAAAACTATTTGCCAGAAAGTTATACGCAATCGAAGATCTATTTTATGTGTAGTGCAGTGCAGTGTTTATATAAAATACAAACTTCGAAATTTTTAAATAATGTAAAATACCTTAAAATTTTTCAGGTGTTCAATATTCATCTCTGAATAATTGATTCCATTAATATAAAATTATAAATGCAATGCTGAATCGTAGATTTAAAAGAAGCTAATAATTATTTCGAGTAGAAACTATATAATTGATGCTTAATTTACATTCTCACATTGCCCGAATAATGATTCTGGCTTATATATTTATATATAAATTATAATTTTAACATTTCATTAATCTATTTAGATATTACTAAACAATTTGTGAAAGAATTTATAAAGAGTTAAAGAAATAACTTCCTAAAATATATTTAAGTATTTAAATGTTTCTAAATGTGCTTTAGTAGTTGAAAATGAAAATGCGTTCCATCGAAGAACATATTTTCATATTGAAACCTAGATCAAAATTGAATTAATATCTTTCAAACTATTCTAAATTTTTTAAAGATACGCGATAAAGCGATAGTTTGAAAGATAACATAGTTCAGCGTTATAGAATTTCCTTCTTAGTAAATAACTTTTTTTAAAATTATCTAAGGATAACTAGCATGTCTAATTTTATATATGTATGTCTTCCATTATGTATAATCTATTATATTGACTTATAGTTTTGGCATTATATGCAGCTGTAATATTACAATTAAATAGGTCCTGATTAGAAAAATTTCAACTGAAATTAAGACACTTATATTCAGGTATAGTTTCACAAACTATACCGAAATACACTTCCCTATGTATGTTTCGATTTAGTAATCGTCTTCTTGAGGATGATGCGAAGCCAGTTTTCAAATTTGGCAAAAAAGAAGAAAGTCTAAAGAAGTCAAATCTGGGTGCAGAAATAGCTCGAAATGTAGTTCCATGTTATTCTAAATATATTATCCTGAAGAACGATCTCACGTCTCTTTATAAATTGCGGCTCTTGCGTCATATTACATCGTGCTGTTAATTTAAAAGGGATGAATAGTATGCGTTTGTTATCATTTCATTCTTTTGAAGATAATCGTTAAGAGGAATCTCACAAATTTCAGAAGATGGTAACCATAAACTTTTCAGGCCTTTACGGTCTTAAACATACTCGAAGCACTTGCCAACATTATTCCACTTCTTCGATTGGTGCTTTATCTTAGATATATTGTATAATGGTGTATCCCCATTTAAACAACTGCTATTATTCGGCGCCAAATGTCTTTCGCATCATGGTTTAGCTTCGCTAAATTGAGAGTTGAAATGCGTTCTTGTACGCGTTTGTGATCATCATCTCAATATAAGAAAATAAGAAAAGTGTACCAGAGAGCCTTTGCTACTTCACGTAGTTTTATTCGAAGATTATTTAGCACCATGTATTTCTATAATAATTTCTGAAGTACGATTGTTGTCTGTGTTATTGATTCAATGTACTGATTCGACTATATTTAAATTCATATATGTACAGTTCTATACTTGCTATTAATGGAAGTTGGACCTCGTAAACAGACTCCAGCTTAGGTTTAATTTTATCGTTCGCTTTGTTCTTTAAAAGCAAACTTGATCATTACTAGTTACTGCACTTTTTCTGCATTATAATATAAGCTAAACACATTTTTTATATTAAAATAAGGAGGGTGATTAAGATTGGAATAAACATAGATTTTAACTGTTATGTTTCGATGGATTGGCAAGTTGAAAAAAAGATAATATATTTCATCGGTGCTGCTTCCTTTTCGTCAAACTAATTACCGATCATTTCTTGTAATATTAGTTCACAATTTCGTTTTGTAACTAAATGTAGATTTTCTATTTTTGCGCTATTCGCGGCGTTGTCAATTTGAAAATTCTAATTACAATAAACTCCAACAACGCGAGAATTTGTCTTTATTCATGTATATAAATGTAACGCTAACATAACATTGATATATTGTATTTCTTTTGGTCATCCAATAATAATCTAATATATAAAGCAACAAGAAATTGTTTAATTTGTCACCAATGGAAAAGCAACCACATCAGGTATGCAGATAATTGCCAAATGTTAGAATATTGTACAACATATGTATTTATAAAATGTACATAATTTTAAAGTATCATTCGAAGAATTTCGACAATTTAGGTCGTACCTTTCGAAATTCAATTATCTTACTTCAATATCGTTTTGTATAATTTACAAAGTAGATAACAAAAAATTATTTAACTGCGATAGTATTTAAGGTATGAAAATGGTACATATTTTGAACAAATTAATTTATAATTTTTTAAAGGCATTTAGAACATACTTTTTCCCTTTGCAATGTGACAAAAAACTACTATTGCTTAGTAAATCGTATTCAAAAGTTCTTTCAGTGCGTTGAATTTCATTTACGAAAATATTGCTGACTTAAAGCTCATAGACTGATTGCATTTCATGTCAATAGAAATTGTTTTAGAAATTAGTTATTAACACGTCTTCTGTTTCAATTGACTATCGAAAAATACAATAGAAAAATTCAGGTCTTCTTAGTGTATATTTTCAGTTTCCAGGAATTTATAATAAAGATAATAAATGAAAAATATTTCATAAAATTCAATGTTGCGGATAAGTGACAAGTGCCTATATATTGTCTGAAAATATATTTAAATGTTCCAAAACTATTACCAATAGAAAATATTTTGTGTCATAAAAAAAGAAGTCTAGATTAATTTTATTTTTTATCTGTATTTATTTCTTCTCTAAATAATAATAATAAAAGTCTATTTATATGTAATTCCAGTGAGCATTAGAAAATGTCAACAGATCAACAGAAATAATAGAATATGTACATATCATTGTACAGAGAATACTACAAATTTAAAGAATAAATAAATAAGAGAATATGGTTGAAGATTAACAATAAAATTGTCTGAAAAAATATTTAAATGTTCCAAAACTATTACCAATAGAAAATATTTTGTGTCATAAAAAAAGAAGTCTAGATTAATTTTATTTTTTATCTGTATTTATTTCTTCTCTAAATAATAATAATAAAAGTTTATTTATATGTAATTCCAGTGAGCATTTGAAAATGTCAACAGATCAACAGAAATAATAGAATATGTACATATCATTGTACAGAGAATACTACAAATTTAAAGAATAAATAAATAAGAGAATATGGTTGAAGATTAACAATAAAAGAATACAGCACACTAAGTGTTTGTCAGTATTTAATAAACATTTGCTATTTATTATAAATTTATAAACTAGAATAATTCAGCCCCCCCTACGTAAGAGTGAGTCTAAAAATGGGAAGTGAATAGTTTATGCATTGTTCTGATATATAGTTTTAGAATTTTAAAAATATCCTTTGTTTCTTTTAAGAAAAATTACACATTCATAGATGTAAACAGTCAGAATATTATTTTTTACTAAAAATAGTTCAATTTTGATTATAGCTTTTGATATTCTGGGACTTCAGATAAAATTACAATTTTTTTTCTAGTTCCAGACAACTAAATCTTGTAAACAATATTGTCGTAACTTTTTGCATAATAGCAGTACAGTAGATATGGTACTAAATTCTGAAAATTTTAAATTTAGGACGACTTTGCAAAATAATAACCAAATCTGCTATAGACGTTTAAAGATCACGAAATATTCAACGTAAAATAAAATGTATCATTAATTACACCGTTAAAGATGAGTAATTTAGTTCGAGCTTGTGATTTATTAACTGAATCACTTAAGTTTGATATATAACCCCTTTCTACGAGCCAAAACGCACACTGCGCGTTTCGGCTTTCGACGACACAGATCGTGTACGAAAATTGTTTCGTACCGTAGTTTTCCAGGTGCGACACTGTTTAATTATTTGCTGATGATGACAACTTAATTGTCGGAATACATATACAGACGTACTTGTAGGAAGATTTTTGGTTTTAACATTTTAAATTTTACTAATTAATATTAAATGATTTCTAAACTATTAGCTATACCTTTGCATTTGAGTTATTCGCTAACCAATCTTATCAGTGGTGACGAAGTGATAAAAGATTCGAGATAAGGTTGCGCGAAAAGGCAATAATACATTGACACCTGGAAAGTAAGGTGGCTTCAAAGGCCCATACAGAAGCATTCGCAGAAATGACGACTTAAACAAGTATTTAGAAACACATTTACATCTTCATAGATAATATGGATGTCGTTTAATTTTAGAAAATAACATATGTAAAATTATTCAAAACTAACTTATGTAGTAAATATACAGTCGTATGAAATGAAACAAATAACAGACACAGAATTAATATAAATAGCAAGAATATAAAACGACAATACATATATAGCGAAGGGATGAAAATGCTAATGAATAAAATGAATCCTGTAGGGAAAATATGTCAAAAAATAGGACAGTTTATAGAAGTTACAAGACTATGTAGGAAGGAGAAAAGTTGGTGCACCAAAAGACATATTTAAACGCAATTAGAATAAAGGACTGACGAGAGCAAGACTAATATAGAAGTAATACAGAAATTAGGAAACGGAGAGAAAAATTAAGAAACAGAAACGCCAAAGGCCCTGCTTTAATTAAATTGAATCATTCAAGATGAATTTCTATGGTATTTACTATATACATTATTTGGATCTCGAAAAAGAACAGTGTTTCTTAAACGTGATTACTGTTCATATGTAAAAATAAGATATATTATTCTATAACATTTAAATTTATATAATTGATAACTAATAATGCTAATTTGGTACGTAGACTTCCGCGGTCGTGGTCCATACTGTCTGCTTCTGGGTTTCCGGGCTGGAACCGCGTCACTAGTATATCTGCCGACGTTTCACCAGTTTCAGTGCAGTAGTTCAGCCCTGAAGATGTCCCATACAAATGGGTACGAAACGTCGGCAGATATACTAGTGACGCGGTTCCAGCCCGGAAACCCAGAAGCAGATAATAATGCTAATATTTCCAAAAAATATTTAATAAATGACCATCGTTAGACCTAAGTCAAATTTTTGTCCGTATATTTAACGTAATGCCGTTTAACATTTATTTCGTTTGTCGGCTACAATTTCGCAAACTTTCCTTAGTTCCTGCAACATTAGCGTTTCATTTATGATTACGGTTTCTTTAAAAAGGTACCCACAAACAAATGACAAGAGAAGAGGTTCGTTTTCCAAACATTCTATTTTAAATTTCTCTGATTTTCTAACCCCTTTTCTATACAGCAACATTCTGATGGAATCACATGTTCGCCAGACGGCGCAATCCTCGTATAATATCATACGGTATCGTTAAGGCTTACGCATTTCCTCTGTAATTTTTAAAAGAAAGTCCAAAAGTATACGCGCTATATAGAGCACACCAAACAGTAACTTTTATTAGCTATAGCGAAATTTTGAATTAACAGAGAGTTTTCACTTTTCAAAGAGGGTATTTATTGTCGATTTACGTGAGTAGAAAGTTAAAAATACGATTGGTTACTTATTATTTTATCAAATTAAGAATTTGATTGTTAAATTCAGGACGATATTTCTGCATATGTAACCTTTTTCGAAATCAATTACCGATAAGTGATGGACAATCTGAATTTTGTTGGAATGTATGTATGATAATTTTTCGTGTTCACTTTAAGGTTAGAATACAAATTAATTTACGTGAAACGAAGTTACAGTGTATGTTCGGTTTTCGACGGTGTAAGTTTGGTACGAAATTCTTTTCTGTGCGGGCTTTGCCTTTGTTCCAGGTGAGACACTGTGATTAATTATCTGCTAATGATGACAACTTTGTTGCAGTAATAGTTCATATTCTGTATACAGAATATGAACGTTATTGTGGAAAGGGGTTTCGTTAATCTTCTTAATTGATTATATATCTATATATCTATAATCATATCGGCATTTTAAATATTGCGTCATTGTACAGTACCTAATTAATGAGGAAGATATCTACAAGTTACAAGAACTACGGAATGAAGCATTTAGAATTACTCTGGAATGGAATAATAAACACTGTTCTAGAGAAAATATATATTGGGTCTGGGAAAAAGTTCGTGGCGTTTTTTCAGTAAAATTCAACTGGTTCCCGCATGGCGCGTGGACGAATTCATTTAAACCGAATATGCTCCATTATTATCGACAATGTTTCGCCATTTTTTTGGTAGATCCATGATCCCATCGGTGAAAAACTTCTGTGGTTTCTGGTCGAAAAACTGAATCAAGTAGTTTTCACAGGCTTCTTTTGAAACCAACTTAATTCCATTGAGAGAGTTCTGCAGAGATCGAAACAGATGATAGTCAGAGGGTGCTATATCCAGACTGTAAGGTGGGTGCATCAAAACTTCCCCACCAAACTCTCTCAATTTTTGACGGGTCATCAAAGAAGTGTGTGGTCGGGCGTTGTCATGATGGAAGACAACACCTTTCCTATTAATCAATTCGGGCCGTTTTCTTTCAATCGCCTGGCGTAATCTCTCTAGTTGTGCACAGTAGAGTTGAGAATCAATCGTCTGACCAGTTGGAAGTAGCCTGTAGTGGACGATTCCCCTCCAGTCCCACTATACACACAGCATCACTTTTTTTGGCGTCAATGTTGGCTTAGCGAACGCTTGTGACGGCTCACTATCCTTTATCCACGATCTTTTACGCTTCCGATTATCGTACGTAATCCATTTTTCATCTCCGGTTATTAAACGTTTCAGAAACGGCTCGATTTCATTCCGTTTCAGCAGCGCATCGCAGATGTTAATTCGGTCCATCATGTTTTTCACGCTCAACTCATGAGGAACCCATACGTCAAGCTTTTTTTTGTAACCAGCTTTGTGTAAATGGTTCAAAACAGTTTTGTGGTCAATGCCTAGCTCCATGCCAATGTCGACACTGCTGATATGCTTATCTTGTTGGACTTTTTCAAGAATTTCATCAGATTTTTCAGTGATTGGACGACCGGAGCGTGACTCATCTTTCACATTGAAATTTCCAGAACGAAAGCGAGCGAACCATTTCCGCGCAACAGATTTCGATAAAGTACCTTAACCGTACACAGCACAAATTTTATCACAAGCCTGCGCAGCGTTCTTCCCCTTATCATAATAATATTGCAGAATATAGCGAAATTTCTCATTATTCTTCTCCATTTTCAAGTGCGAATAACTTTCCAACCACTGCACCGATTACAATGTTTCTACGCTCAAACTAACGTTCGGAAGGTCATCTAAAAAACGAGCCGTCGGTGGTGTCGCTGTGACTTGTTGTTCTTTAGTTATCGGCAACCAATGCCATCTATCGGGAAAAACGCCACGAACTTTTTCCCAGACCCAATATTAATACGTTATTTCCAATTTTAAAAGCACAGTAAATGAACGAATATATTGCATATAATAATGAAATATATACTTTTAATATTAGAAGTTTGAATAATTCTATATTAGCGCAAAACAAAAATACTTGGCTACCAAATTGTTTAGTTTGCATTGTAAGCGACTAACATTATTTAATACATCAAATTAGACTGTCAGATCGTGACTGTGTTACAAACATTTGTAAAATTTAACATTAAACACTTTTTTATATCAAAAATTTATTCTCTAACTTTTTAACTTAGTTTCTATCTCCATATAAGCATAAGTAACTCTTTCTTGTTAAATACACAGTTGTGGAATTAAACTGTCCTCACATAAATTTCGATCTGTTATACCATAAACGAAGTTATCGTTAGACTATTTAAGTTTTATTCTTTTTATATACATAAAACGCACTTTATATATTATCTATAGGAACAGAATATGTGATCTTACTATAGTACCACTTATATACATATATATATATACATACACATACATTTTTCTTATGTTTTTGACATATTCTACGAATTTTTATGGAATTCTAAAAAAAAAACGCGTAACTTCAAAGAGCATCAAGCAAAGAATAAAATTGTGTGCTGGTATTTATTAAATAATCCTATATAACTAAGTCCTGTCAACTAGATTGCTGTTAATTTGAGGAATAAATAACAAAAGAATTTCTTTAATGTAGCTCAGTAACTCGTAAAGTCTCATGACCGTTGTAAATATACGGTTAGTTACATTTGTGGACATTTCTATCATATTAGAGACCATTTTGTGCACATTTATGTGGTGCACAGAAGAACGTCGATCTTGATAATGCCTTTTAATTAATTGTTGGCTGTGTAAAAAAAAGCGCATATACTATAAATTACCAGCTGCGGTACCTCATGAATAACAGTAAACACACTGCTCCTTTTCAAAAGCACTTAGAACAGTATTACTGTTGTGTTTTTTTCCCATGATGAACATTTAACTGAATTATAGATGGACATGATAACAAATATTACAAGGGCAGAATTGATTTCTACAATATTGTATACAATTCTTTTTAAATGACTTTCTATTCAAGTTTTTATTATTTCTTAGTCTGCCTGTAATTGCGGGCAGATTTCGAAGAATAATTACGTTAGAGACATACTAATTTCAATATTTTTACTACATCATCGTAGATGCCTAAAATTTTTCTTTCTTCTAAATGTTATATATTTAAATATTATCATAATTTTGTTCTGAATTAGTCACAGTCCCTAAATAATATTCTCAATAAATTTATTGTAATCGTGATATTAGAAAACAAATCTATATCAAATTTCCTTTGCACTTCTTGTTAGTTAAGTTGCTAAAAATCCGGTCCATTTGCTTTGTATTAGGAGTGATAACCTAGACATTGACCTCCACTAGCTTGTAAATTAAATTTTTATCAATCTGAGTTTATCATACCGATAACAATACTTTTATGACAAGAAATGACGTAACAACTTCCTATTGTATATGTAAAGGGTGTTTCAAATTTCGCGTTTTTTTTAAAGAATAAATAAAACATAATTTGCATTCACTTTCAAAAACTTTTTATTGGTAATTGAAGTATCAGTTATGACATTTATATGCGAAAAATAATATCTGCCAAATGGCCTTCCTCTTGCAGTTCCGCAGACGTCCACTCTTTTGTTAAAATTTTGACACAATTGAGGCTCTAACTCACCAATGACACGAACAATTTCATCTTTCAAAGCAGGAATTGATTGTGGATTGTTCTTATAAACCTGACTTTTTTATATAACCTCAAAGAAAATAGTCTAACGGTGTTAAATCACATGATCTTGGTGGCCAATTAACATCACCGTTTCTTGAGATTACACGTCCAGGAAATTTTTCTCTTAATAAATCAATTGATTCGTGTGCAGAGTGAGGTGTAGCGCCATCCTGTTGAAACCACATTTCCTCTAGATCAATATTCATTAATTCAGGTCACAAAAAATCGGTTATCATCCGACGATATCGATCACCATTGATAGTTACAGCTTCACCAGCACTATTTTCAAAGAAGTAAGGTCCAATTACACCACGTGATCATAATGCACACCAAACAGTAACTTGTTCAGGATGCATAGGTTTCTCATGAATAATTCGTGGATTTTCCTCACCCCAGATACGGCAATTTTGTTTATTAACATAGCCACCAAGTACGAAATGTGCCTCATCGGAAAACATTATTTTTTGAGAAAAATCAGCTGGTTGCTCAGTGATGAAATTGACAAACGAACGACGTTTAAATGATCTAATGGCTTCAGTTCCTGTGTTATTTGAACCTTATATGCCTTCAGAGCTAAATCCTTGTGTAAAATACCCCATGTTGTTGATCCACTAAGTCTAAGTTGTTGTGAACGTCGTCGAATGGACATTTCAGGATCTTCAACAACACTTTCACGAACCAAACCAATATTTTCTTGTGAACGACCACTACGACTGCATTTTTCACTTTTTTGATCTTCCGCGGAACCGGTCTATTGAAATTTTTTAATAATTCGACCAATAGTGCTTTCAGATGGACGATTATGTAAACCATAAAATTCACGTAATTTTCTAAAAACTCTTTTCACAGAACGCTGATTTTCATAAAATAATTCGACAATTTGAACGCGTTGTTGTACCTTGTACGAAGCTATTTTTATAAATGTCACACATCGCGCTTTTTAAATGCCCACATACTTTGACAAATTCAGTGCGCCATCTATATTTTATTTATTCTTAAAGAACGCGCAATTTGAAACACCTATTATATATGTATCTGAAAATTTTATGGAAAGAATCAGTTAAAAAGTGACACCAAGTAAATAACTGTTGCTCCTTTAATCTCCTCCTGTTTTATAGTAATTTCACTTCTTGATCTATGATCTAACAACGTAAAATTCAAGTGAAAAGATTATGCCTAGATATATACATATATTTCTGCTATATTTAATATATATATATTGTAGGTTGCTAATCAATCGTCACTTCTTCATTTTAAATTGATAGACACCTTTTAGTAAACAATGATATATTTTCGCCTTCTTTACGTCAGCTTAATTTTTGACAAAATTATCTCATAAATTAGAAAATTTAAGTCCCTTTTTCTGAAAAGAATCTTCAGAGACAAGGCACACAATTCCATAACATACACCAAAAACATATGTATGTTTAAGAAATTTATTATTGACCGATATACATACGATGAGCTCAATTTTTATTGTTAGTAGAGTAACGAAAACTTGAAGCACTATATTTACTCGATATAATTATTAGTTTTTAAAATTACAGTAGAAATATGGTGGTAATATAAAATTATTTATTACCTGATATTTGCCTTCCATCGACCGATTTGAATTTGGCGTTTGCTATGTTAATACTGAAAACTTTACCTGCATTAAACGTAAAACAAGAGTATCTAACCTTGATGTAATAGACATTTTCAATGTTAAATAAGACAGACTACACCTTACATATATTAGTATATAGGAATTGTATATTGTTAAAGATCTATGGACTGAATTTGTTTTGAATATATCAACGAAAGGATATTGTAGTACGCGTCGCTTTTGATCTACTGCTAACGTACATACGGATTATATACTCCAAAACATACACAATATGCCAAGTTGATGGTTTCAAAATATACGCAAAATATACGCATATAAATTCAATTATAAATAAACAATAATCGGCAGTGAAAAATCCGAAAATTTCTGTCTTAAATTGAGTGAAAATAAAATGTCTAAAGTAAACTACTTTTTGTATATGTAATTAGTCAAAAAGAAATATAATATTTAGGTTAGAATAATTAAGTATAAAATCGAATATTTGACAATTTTATAGTCATCATATCCTCAGTACGAGAATTTTTGTTTACAAGAAATATTTTAATAAATTAGACGTCCGTATTTGAATTACTCGCCATTAGTTTGATTTATGTGTTTTTGTTCTAGTTGCCAATTGTTTGCAAGGCATCTTTATTGTTTATTTTATACGCCACAAACAAGAAAAGAAAAATTATAATACAATACTATTTCTACGCATTCATGAAAAACGAGAGAGTGGAATGTTGCAAAACGAACATAAATGTTAGGAATTTGTTATGTTGCTTGATAGTTTTATATAAATATACGTTCAAATGGGCAAATTATGCGCAATCGAAAACGAAAACGATTAGTCTTACAACATAGCAAGACGTCTATTTTAATACTTAATGTGACAGGTTTACTTTCGTTGTGCTATTTTTTTGTCGGTGAATGAATATTTGAACATCGACGTCAAATTATCTTGTCTTTTGAGTAAAATTGATTAAAACATAAGAAAACGTTTGTGCGAAAATTTGTTTTATCGAAATATCGGTTCGTCGTCTAGAAAAGTTTTCAGTGCTTTTAAAATATTTACGAATATGTTATTTACTTTACATTAACATAATACATATTTAATTAAAAATACGCCAAAAATTAAATTTGCATAATTTTTTTTGTTACAAACTAATTTAGTTATTGAGATGTGTACATATGTTTATAAAAACATATATAAACTATGTATCGCTAGGGCATTTCTTATTAGTCATTACTACGAGGATATCCCCTTATATTTCGGGAAATAACAACACTGTTAGTGTTGCCTTCGGTCTGATGATTGCATTGTGAAGTTTGTCATTTTTGACAATATATTTACCCTGACAATTTTATCACGGCCGTTATTTCTATTGTAACTTGAAAATCTTATGTCAGCAAAAAAATGGAATTAACTCGCGAACATTTTCGTGCAATTATTTTTCATAACTTTCGGCATGGATTATCTCAACAAGAATGCATCGATGAGCTGAATGCTTTTATATGGTGATGAAGCACCATCGAAAACTACAGTATATCGTTGGTATAGTGAATTCAAACTTGGACGGTGTTCCTTGGACAATTAATTTCCTGAAGGTCAACGCACAAATGTTGTTGTGACGGAAAACATTAATGCAGTGTCCGAATTAATAATGCAAGACCGTCATGTGACATACCGTGAGGTCGAGGTATCTCTAGGAATTAGTAACACAAGCGTGCAAACGATCCTGCATGAACATTTAGCCTTTAAAAAGCTACGTTCCCGTTGAGTACCACATAATTTGACAACCGCTTAAAAAGGACTCGCCTCGATTGGTGCCAAGAAATGCACAAAAAATACAATGGCGGTGCTTCAAAGAACATTTATAAAGTCGTCACAGGTGATGAATCTTGGATCTATTCGTATGATCCTGATAGTAAACAGCAGTCGACTTTGTGGGTATTCCAAGATGAGCCGCAACCCCAACAAAAGTTGTTCGCGCTCGAAGCACATCAAAACAAAAGATCGCCTGTTTTTTCGGAAAAACTAGTCGCGTTGCAACCGTGCTTTTAGAGGGTTGCAGAACGGTCAATTCCGAATGGTATATAACTGCTTGTTTGCCAAAGGTTTTTAAAGAAATTAGGAAAACAAACCGAAAACGACAGATCATTCTCCACCATGACAATGTGAGCTTTCACAGGTCGGTTCAAACAATTGAATATTTGACCGAGCGAAACATTGAATTGATGAGCCACCCGCCGTACAGCCCCAAACTAGCACCCTGTGATTTCTTTTTTCCCACACGTGAAGAATAAACTTCGTTTTCAACGATTTTGTACGCCGGAAGTGGCAGTTGAGGCATTCGAAACTCATATTTTGGAGATACCGCCTTCACAGTGGCAGCAATGCTTTTCTGATTGGTTTAAACGAATGCAAAAGTGCATTGATTTTCAAGTAGAATATTTTGAAAAGCAATGAAACTATTTTCGATAATAAAAAATTCTTTTTTGTTTGCTATTCCCGAAATATAAACGGCTACCTTCGAACAAGTGATTAGACATTCTTTCAGTGAATGGCCTAGAAAGCATTTCCAACTTTTTTTCACGGCCTTGTAGGTTTGGATAAATTTGGGAAATAACTGTTGAAGTTACTTAATTCAAAGGGCAACTTTGTAATCGTTTTTATCAATATTTTAAATTAATAAATAAATTATTGCTATTACTTCTTTTAATTTCAGAAATTCATTTTGCCGCTGTATCTATTGATTTTTACTTCTTACAAAAAATAAAATACAGGTCAATTATTATTGTACAAATAATTTCGTTGCGGCTTCAATACGGCTATAGAAATATTAAAACAAAGTTATAAATCAAATTATATAAAACAATAGATACAGTTTCGAGTCCCGGTCCAATGCGGAAAATTTTTAATTAATATTCGTAATAAATAATAACAACTTAATATCAGAAAATATTAATTTTCGTAAATTTATAGAAAAAAAAATTACTATTCGTGTGAAGTGCACGCCTTTAGAAATACCTCGCATTAATTACGATATCTGTAGTTAATAAAAATACCGACTTAAACAAAAATATAAAAAAACATATGAGAAAATATAAAGACATTAATGTATAAACTTCTTATTCTACTCGTGAGTTATGTAAAGAAAAAATGAACCGCATTTCGAATAGACAAGTCGGGATGGACCCGAAAGTGAAACAAGTCTGTCTCAATAGATTTTAATTACATGTAACAGTGTTGTTTCTTGGAATTAGTGCTACTATGATAACTTAATTAATTACAATACGATCCGAGCCTCCCACAAATTATTAATTTGGTTGTTGTGTATACTTAGAAATGCCGTGTTATAAGTAGGAGAAAATTGAGTGTTAAGTATGTGTGTTTGAAAACTCTTATGTCTTGTTTACCAATGAATAAATAGTAGAAATGTATATTCTCCTTTGGAAGAGTGACGTATAATATTTGAAACTTAAACGAAGTACCACTGCTTCATATACTTATATATACATATATATATATATATATATATATATATATATATATATATATATATATATATATATATATCCGTTATATATTTTAAGATGCATGTAACCATGTTGATTAAACAAAAATTACATTATTTACAATTCGAATGGTCGGTTAAATAACTTTTGTTTTGATAGTGTAGTACCCTATATTATAGTTCATAAATTTATAGAATATTAGGTATCAGCTTGATATTAACACTGCTTTTCTACCACAATTATATTTGTTATTATTGGTATCATAATTAACTTTCAAAATATATTTGCCTTTCACTTTTTTTAATTACAGTGAAAATGGAATTTATTGCAAACGATCTGAAAATTTTTAAAAAATTAGTTTTCTTTTATAATCTATCATCGATTCAATTAACACGAACATATACAAAGAAAGTACTTATTTTGGAACATTTTATGTAGATTTCGAATTTCTCTAAAATCAGTGGAATAAATAATGTTCAGAAAAAGTAATTTTTTTAATAGCGGTAGATATGATATTGTTCAAAATTTAAACAAAATTTGATTTATAAAATCTACACTTAAATTCAAGTGAGTAAAATGTTGTATTTGTAACTCATTTTATTGTTTCGCGTCTGGGATCAAGAGCAAGTCAATTGATTTATGTCCCTACGGCAAGGACCAATATTTTGCTGAAGGCTCCTTTAGTTCATTCGGCGGTAAATTTCAACCATCTACGGTTTCATTTGCCATAGCCACTGTTTATGAATATATATTTTGTATATGTTATACAATCATTTACACATAGTGTTACTATTGTTTAAGTTTTTGTATTAGGTGCGCAACTAAGTTCTCGCTGTTTTTCAAGAGATGCCTCCAGTAGTAAGTGCTGGTCGATTGTGACATGACCAAAACGTCATGAACCAAGCTTAGACATATGGTAAACAAACCGCTTTGACACATTAGTGATTTTGTTTTTGCGTCATATACTTTTGGTTGTGTGAAAATGTCTGACTTTGTGCTAAATAATCGTTATTTGCGGGAAGTGTTGCTTTTCTTGCTTGATTCTACAGTATGAAAACGCTCGGCATCACGTTGCCAAACCCGTTAAAACCTACTTAGAAACGCTCAAATGGAAAGCCTACCCCACCCGCCATATTCCCCAGATATTGCACCGTCCGGTTATTACTTGTTCCTTTCGATTTCACATTGTCTGGCTAATCAGCAGTTCCGCTTATATGAAGACATCTCAAAATGGATTGATTCGTGGATAGCCTCAAAAGACGAACACTTCTACCGTGACGGTATTCGAGCTCTGCCAGAAAGATGGGAAAAAGTTGTCGCTAGCGATGAGCAATATTTTGAATGAATCGTTTGTAAACATTTTTTCACAATAAAGGTGCATTTTCATCAAAAAGACAGCGAGAACTTAGTTACCCACCTGATATATATTTTTTTACCCGTTTCGTTGTAGTCTCTGTTGGGTATTTAATAATGATAATTATTATTATTATTAAAACAAAAATACGTTAAGTAAATATGGAGAGTGGAAGTATCCAAATTATTTATTCTTTGGCTTTCTTAAAACCTCCTTTTTTCATATTTTAAGAGTACTAAAACACGATGACTGCTTCTTCTCTACCTGGTGTAATTTCCTTTCGAATTTGTAATTTTATATGATAATAATAACATTGGAACTAAACGTGGTGGATTTACTTCTTATAGTACACTAGTATGACATTTCCTTAATACTTTAGCACTCATATCTATCAGCTCACAATACAGTTAAGATTAAAAAGTACTTTCGATATTTGACGTTGAACTATGTAGATATATAACCTGATTAGCCAGGTCTATCACCCAGTAATCTACCCACTAAGCAGTCTAAGTATATTTCTATTTTTCGAAAAATAGTAGTCTCAGCTCCGCTACTTTACATGCGTCCGTTTATTTTCGTATCAAAGTTATGTCTTTCTTCCAGAATTGAATTTAATATCAGCAGAAACTTGAAAAACTTTTTCCCTCATTTACTCCCCATTATCTTTCTTTAATTATTTATTAAAAATTATTCATAAGATATTAGAGCTCTTAATATATTTTATTATATTATATTCAATTTTGGAAATACAAATGGACATTAATTTTTTTTCTTTTTCGAATATGTATAGTTTTCTTTTGTGTTATAAGTCTAATAATAATAAAAGCAAAATACTTCTGATACGTATAATATAAAAACGAATAATGAAATAATAAGTATCTTTACAGTCTGGATCCAAGTATTTTTGCCTTATTTTATAAACAATTCAAATATTGAATTAGATAATTTAACTTCAATTTGTTAAGGGTCTTTGTTTAATTATAATAATATTATAATAAAAATAATAATAACAATAATAATATTTAATATCCAATAGATAACAATCCAATTAAAGGACATATTATTAAAATTAAGAATAATAAGTGCTGTTAATTTAACACAACAAAAAAGAAAATAAAAAGCACCCAACCAAACAAGACGGTCTACGTTGATTAATGCCGCATTAGAAAGCGATCCAAGTATAATTCATTGGCGTTTCTGCACATATGTACCAGTGGAGTCTTGTAAAAGACATTGGCTCTTGCCCTGGGCATTGAAAAAGTTATCGACGATCTGGTGTCAAACCTAGGTACGTGGAAATCAATTTGAGACAATAGCTCAATAGAATCAATAAAATTACTAATTAACTTTCAAAAAAAAAGACACCACTAGCTTTCCGTCTGCGTATACAAAGGGATTCGAAATTATGTCTAATAAGTAGACCTTCATATGCCGTATCAAATGAAACAAATAATACTTCTCACTCTTCAGAAGCCCTAAAACTAGTGATTCGGTTTCTGCCAGAAATTATACTCTTCGTTTGAATCCATCAGTATTGACATTGACAATGTGTCCGAATTTGGAACTGGACGAGTAGTAAATGGTAGGTAAATTGATAGTCATAGCCTTCTTTTTATCTGGAAAATTCGATGATTTTTGAGTAGCTAATGTAGCAGCCTATGAAGTAGCAGTTCCTTTTGCGCTCAGTCATATGACGTACAAATGGCATAACAGTGTTTCTACAATTTAACCAGGCTTGCAAAATAACATTCATATATTAAAACGTACTTCATTTTGAGAAACACACGTTTATTTTTTGCTTTTTCGCAATTTTCGTTAGATCTAAACTTAAATATTACTTAGTAGTATGGAATCCATACTATGCGAAGTACATAAGATTGAAAAAGTACAGAGAAAATTTCTTAAGATACTTACTATTGCAGCAATGACACATTCTTAACTATCCGTACGATATATTATTATTTTCGTTTATAAGTTGCTCAATAATTTTTTGTATGCTCCGGATATACTACAACTGTTTCGTTTCCATATTCCTAGGCTGTGCACTAGATGTCAAAGAATTTTTCATATACCAGACATCGCAGTAATATTACATTCTTGTTAAACGACTATCCATATGACATGTTGCTGGCTTAATTTGCTTACGCTTCTTTAAGTAATCGTAGGATTATATCTCGGGCTATTTTTGTTTGTAAGGTGGTCAATAATGTTTTGTATGCTCCGGATATACTGCAATTGCTTGGTTTCTATGTTCCTAGGCGGTGCACTAGAAGTCAAACACTTTTCATAATGTATATCAGTTACGGCTACCACTCATCATTCACACCCATTGTATCTATGTGTAGAAATGTGAGTAGATATTGGAATTATGTATATGGATTTATTTACTGCAACACAATACTCTGAAAAAAATTTTAATTTCATGATTTAAAGTAAGTAAATGATTTTTATTTTGTTGTTATGGTTCGGTATCGTTTAGCTTGTAGCATTTATTATTAATTTTGTTACATTTTTTATAGAATTTTTGTACAATTTTTCGTTTTCTATACGCTCTTCTTGTCTTGCATACGAATTGTATATATGTTTTGGTTGTTGTAAATATATATTATCCTACAATTTAGTAGTTAGACTGCTGTTGGATTATAATGTATCATCCTTATTATTATTATCAAAGCATCGTGCACAGCAAGTGTGAGGAAAATATGTCTTCACTTCTAACTTTTAAATCAGAAATTACACAGGTCATCTATTAGGTAGTTCATCTATGTTGAACAGTAAATTCTCCACACAGCACCAAAGATACACGCTCGACAGTCACACGTTCTGCATTAAGTTAAAATGACTTTTAGATGTTAAGTAATTAGTAAGAGTTGTTACAGTTTTATTAATATCTTTCATCTAATATCAAATTACCAGATTGGCAATAGTTAAAGGTTGATTCAGAACATATCGAGAAACAAACAATGTTGTATTTTTCATAGTAGTGATCTTAGTATGGAGTACCACTTCTTGTAGCATGTAAATCCATATGTTGCATTAAAATTCTTAATAAATTAAGACAGTCTTATCATTAAAAATATTGAATGTCAAACACAGTTAAAATTACTATTTTACATGACTAATTATGCATAATACAATGTGTCGATTAATGCAGTCATCAAGCTCCGGAGTTATTTTCTTTACGAGCGTAAATGATAGGTTAAACTAATTCATGCAGTATGCAATGAACATTAACGCAAACAATGACATATAATTGAAGTGTAACGTATTATTTATGTATAATAAGATCAAGAAAGCTAATTCAATTAAAAGCAAGAATAAATATTTAATGACTTGCTACTTTGCAAGTCCATCCCCGGACGTTAATAACCTGCTTATCCTGTTTATATTGTGAAAGAGTGATTCGTAATCTTCGTTTTTTTTAGAGTCTTGGTCTCTTTTCGCGCACGCTAACCCAATGATGACGAGACTGGATAAATGTATTCTTTTTGCAGATCGTATTTGCAATGAACCGGCGGTTAGGTGGGTGGATCCATCAACATTTATTGGGTTTTATTATTGAGATGCCATTGAATCTAATGTAGAATTCTTATTGGTGGTTCTTAGACGCCATCATTCGATACGGTTACGCTATATACGACTATAATTGGTACCTTTTTATGTACTTGTCGGTGGTAATAAATTTAATACGACGACGTGTACGTGTGTGCATTGTAAAGAATCTAAAACGTCGAGGAGTCGTTACGAAATCAATCATCTAATCGTGTGCTGGCATGTTGGCTAATGTAGCCAATGTAAGAGAGCACAGCGTTCCCGATGCGTTTGCGGCGTACTTCTGCCTCTTCTTCTTCTTCTTCTTCAACTACTCGGTAGGCTTTTGTACCACGGATATGAACTTGAATTGAATTTACAAACGAATTTCGACGCTTTTGTTGTTAGCGTGAGATATTACCACCCATCTTGAGCAACTCAGTGTATGCTGTTCCATACATAATTCAATATTCTTCTATATAGTGCATGTGTGTAATCAGGTAATGTCAAAGCTGTAAAAACTTTTTAAATTAATTATTTGTAATT
Organism: Dermolepida albohirtum; assembly: GCA_031893035.1. Lineage (NCBI taxonomy): Eukaryota > Metazoa > Arthropoda > Insecta > Coleoptera > Scarabaeidae > Dermolepida > Dermolepida albohirtum. The sequence goes on from JAVIWB010003439.1 coordinate 335,520, forward strand.
TTATTTTAATTATTGTTTTAATATCGTACACATAGAGACACATAATATGGCATAAATATGAATTTGATTTATTTTACTTTAGTTAATTAAACAAACAAGTGTTCTACATTTTTGTTTCCAACGATAAATAGTACAAATCATATATTGTTTGTTTAGAATTTTCCTTAAACATAATTAAAGAAACCTTCGGCTTTATATAAGTAATTAAAATTGAGTCTGGCGTAGTGTGTAGATGGTGAAACTTATTTAAGCTTTTTCTAATTGTTTGAATCCAACCTGTTAACACTTAAATAACTAAAATGTAAGAAAACGAAAAAAATATATAAAAATAATAATTTAAGACAGAAAAGGCAATTATATGGGCACTTCAGTTTGGTAATCATCGTAAACAACACTACATTCGAAATCATAACTGATTTAAAACCAAAATGTACTCAATGTCTTTATTCTATTACCTCATAGAAAATCGAAAATGCGTATTTTATAAATAGTCTGTTTGTATAATTTCCACAATTGTTACTTGGAGAATCAAGATTCTATTTTTCGATATGGTAATAATAATTATTTTTTTTATTACCAAATGTATACACATTTTCAGTATAATAACTTAAAATGATCAAATATACCAGGGTAGCCGCTTACATTTCGGGAACTGGCAACACTGTTAGTGTTGCCTCCAATCTTATGATTGCATCGTGAAGTTTGTCATTCTTGACATTATACTTACTTTGATAGTTTTATTATCTGGACGCTATTTCTATTGTTAACAGTAACTTAAAAATTTTATGTCAGCGAAAAAATGGAATTAATTCGCGAACATTTTCGTGCATTTATTTTTCATAAATTTCAGCGTGGATTATTTCAACAAGAATGCATCGACAAGCTGAATTCTTTACTTACGGCGGTCTTTGGATGATGAATTTTGCGAAGATCGGCCCACAAACGTTGTTGTGTCGGAAAACATTAATGCAGTGCCTGAATTGATAATGCAAGACCGTCATGTCACATACCGTGAGATCGAGGCATCTCTAGGTATTAGTAACACCAGCGTGCATAAGATCCTGCATGAACATTTAGCCGTTAAGAAGCTATGTTCACGTTGGGTACCACAAAATTTGACAACCGCTCAAAAAAGGACGCGCGTCGATTGTTGTCAAGAAACACACAAAAGATACAACGGCGGTGCTGCAAAGAACATTTATAAAGTTGTCACAGGCGACGAATCTTGGATCTATACCTATAAGTCCGATAGTAAATAGACGTCGACTGTGTGGGTATTCCAAGATAAATCAATACCAGCAAAAGTTGTTCGTTCTCGAAGCACATCAAAACAGATGGTCGTCTGTTTTTTCGGAAAAAGCGGTCACGTTACAGCCGCGCCTGTAGAGAGTTGTAGAACGGTCAATTCCGATTGGTACACAACTATTTATTTGCCAAAAGTTTTTGGAGAAATAAGGAAAACAAACCGAAAACGACATATCATTGTCCACCGTGATAATGCGAGCTCTCACAGGTCGGTTCAAATAATTGAATATTTGACAGCGCATAACATTGAATTGGTGAGCCATCCGCCGTACAGCCCTGATCTAACACCCTGTGATTTCTTTTTGTTTCCACTCGTGAAGAATAAACTTCATGATCAACGGTTTTCTACACCTCAAAGCTCATATTTTGGAGATATCGTCTTCACAGTGGCAGCAATGTTTTTCGGATTGGTTTAAACGAATGCAAAAGTACATTGATTTTCAAGTAGAATATTTTGAAAAGCAATAAAACTCTTTTCGATAATACAAATTTTTTTTTTCTTTGCTATTCCCGAAATATGAAGGGCTACTCTCGTATATATGGTTGTCTTCTACAAATTCGTATTAAAAAATATATAAATAATATTATAATAAAGGGAAAAGAATTCAAATTTAAATATCCGAATCTCTGTTCGGACCAGAAAAACCTATGTATGTACATATGCCATATATATGTTTAGTTAGAAACATTGTCTATATATAATACTGAAATATTCTCATAATTCAGAAAACAATGTGTTGAAGCTTGAAATATATATATATATATATATATATATATATATATATATATATATATGTATATATAATTATTATTATAGGCAAACGGAGTAATGCAACTTGACATTTCTAGGCGCAAATACGCTTCACAAATGGTAAAATTAAAATAAAACTTAAGATTTTGTCATAGAATACAGGATTACGTTGTAATGAAAATAGAAACAGGGTTTCAAGATTATGATGAGTTACCATTTTTCTCTCTGGCTGATACTAAAAAATTAGACAACATAATCCATGTTTTCTCTCCAAAGCCTTTGAAAGTTTTGTCCAATTTTATCGCAAACTATTTCTTAGAAATCAGCGTCCAAAAGAACAAATTGTATGTTCTGCATACACTGAATATTATAGAAATATACCAATATAAGATTTAGTCAGAAATCCTAATAAGAGCAAAGAAACTATCAGCTCTTTTGTATTATATTAACCATTCCATAGACATCATATGTTAGACAGCATCAGTTAAAAGAATGTTTCTCTTCGTAAATATAAAAACGTACTTTAGGAACATCGTACCTCAAGACAGGCTCTCCTCTTTGGCGAATATTTCAATTTAAAAAGAACTTTTATTTGTCTTAATTAAAAGCTAACCATTTTTGAAGGCATTACCAACAAATTTACTACTTTAAATGACAGAATGATTGACTTGGTGAACAAACATTAGGAAAGTTTCACTAGTTTTCTTCTTTATTTACCAGTAGTTTTTTTCATTATTTACTAAAAGCATTTCACCTATTTTTTATTCACAAGCCGCTACTCTGGCGAAATGCCTCGGATTAAAAATAAACAATTTGCTAGTATGCAAAATAGAGTAATAAGTATGATAAGAATGGTGGATCAAATAAATATTAGTTTTATAAAAATAGAAAAGTATTTAATCAAGTAAAAAAGAAGAAAGTTTGTTTGTGAATTTCAATTGGTTGATTTACACATTTAAATAACTTTTTCTAGCCAGTTAGAACGGAAATGTACTTTTCCCTTTATACGAGGGAGCGTTTTTATATTCGCGGAATGAGCGGGTTGTAGAGGGGTGAGTAGGCGCATTGGGGGCGCAAAAACAACAGCGCGTAGAGCGTTTGCGTGCATTTTTGGACCTCTGTAATGAAGACAAGGATGGTGTATTGAGTGGAATTGTTACTGGAGACGAAACTTGGGTTCATCATTATAAACCTGAGTCCAAACAAGACTCCATGCAGTGGCATAAAAAGGGCACAGCACCTCCCAAGGAATTTAAATATTAGAGCGACTAAAAGAAGCCATTAAAGAGAAAAGACGGGGAAAATTGACAAAAGGTATTCTGCTTTTGCACGACAACGCGCCCGTCCACAAGAGCCGCGTTGCGTTAGCTACCCTGCATAAGGTGAGCTTCGAAATTGTGAATCACCCACTCTACAGCCCAGACCTGGCCCCGAGTGATTATTACCTGTTTCCGAAAATGAAAAGAGAGCTGCGGCGTAAAAAATTTACTGCCGATGATGAAGTCAAGGAGGCAGTTTCAGCGTATTTTGCAGATAAAGAGAAATCATTTTTTTATGAGGGTATAAATAAATTAATTGAAAGATGTAAAAAATGTATCCGTCTTGCAGGTGAATATATTGAAAAAGAAAAATAATTTCGTTTTTTTATTTCCACCCCTTTTCCCCATTCCGCGAATATAAAAACGCTCCCTCGTATGTATGGTATTATTTAGGAAGCACAAGAAAATATAGTATAAAATATCAAACATTTCTCCAGAATAAAATCTATTGAGCTGAGGGGTATATTAATTATAAAGTTGCAGGTATTTTTATTCGTAAAAGTCGTTTTTTAACATTCCTTTTTCACATTTCAAAGTTAGTTCAACTTTTCTTTCTTGTACAAAAAATAAACAAGTTAATAAATACGATGCGTTATACGAATATTCTCCGGGTAGCAGCAGTAAACCACACTATACGTAACACATTCAATTCGAATGCCTTACATTACTTTTATTGGCTTCCTTCTATAGAAAATTTTCTCGGAATTGCGCGTATAAAAGGAAAAGAAATCATGGCTGTTATACTTTACGCGCTTTTCAGCTATTGTCGGAGATCTTAATGACACGATAATGGCCATATTCAATTAACTATATACCGTGGAATATTTTAATTGTTGTGGTTTCGCCATCCAACATAATATTGAAATATAATAGTTATCAGTATTAAAAAATATTTATTCGTGTGAAGATTTTTGACCTTGACACGTGTGTGAATCAAAATTAAGCTCTTTTTGTCAGCTTTCGTTGCTTAATGCTTGTAGCGATACAGAAGGTGAATGACATAAAATAATCGATAAACTTTTCTTTATTGAATAAGCGCTTAATTTACTAGTTATTTACATTCTAGATTTGTAGTTTTCACTCAAGGGAATTCAATAATTTATATTTATTACGGTTAAAAAAAATATACATTCGAAAGTGTGGTATTAGGGGGCGCTTAAAATAGACACTCAAATAAATTAATTCGAATAACTATTCAAGCCCACAACCAGTGTTAATACAGTAAAATGAATTATTAGTAGTTTTCCACAATACCTCAATTTTTGTTACATAGTACATACATTGACTTTAATATAAATATTGAATGGATGGGTGCTAAATTTATGAACGGGAGGCGCAAATGTAATTATTTGAGTTGGCTACCATTTTGCAATAAATGAAAAAAAAGTTTATTTGAAAGTGTAAAATTGATGACATTAATTGGAAAAGAGTTGGAGTTGATGCATAATTGGAGTTGATGCATAATTGCGCATTTTAAATTGTTGCTTGCGAAACATGTGGCTTCAAATTGGCGATTTCTTCTTCAATTTTAGCTATCGAAACTTGAAAGGTTTGTGGTTTGTTGTGGTAAATACGAGATTTTAAAAAGCCCTAAAGGAAAAAGTCTGGTGCTGTTAGATATGACGATCTGGACGGTCAATTCAATTCTGTAAAAACCCCATACGCAGTGCTGCGATTACGGTTATTTTTGGGTATCCGCTCGCACATTTCATGGCGCAGTGTAAAACAACTGAATTTTAAAGAAGTTGGATTTTTTATACACGCAGACAGTTACTGTCTGCTAATCGTTTTTTAGGCCTTGGGCTTCTGCCAATTATTTTTGTGTTTGGGTTAGGTCTTCATTCAATAACTCCTGCAGTTTCGCATCTTCAAACTTTTTCAGTCTTTGTCTTGCACATCGAAATCACCACTTTCGATTTGTCAAAACCACGCCTCACATGTTTTTTATGGTTGGAGCATGCTCACCATAAGTTTCTACCAGCAAACGATGATTTTCAGTGACGATGACTTTCAACGGCTTTTTTCTTTTGATTAAATAAGAAAAGTAATGCGCGCCGCGAATGTACTTTGTAGGTATCTTGGCTTAAAATGTTCATCCTGTATCTAAACTAACAAATTTATCTCCTAATTCTATATTCCAAAAACGTAATAATTAAATATTAATACGCCCTATGTATAAAAACCGGAGATATCAAACCTACTTTGGCTTAATATATTTTTCCATATCTCGAAAAAAATCTATAAATCAAGGAAATAAAAATTCGAAAATAAAAATCAAATAAAGTTGACCTTAAAATGCGCTAATTATTTATTAAAATAAGTTAAATTACTACACGTGAATTCATATTCTATATACAAATTATGCTCGTACATTTTTTATTGAGCCGAAGTTGTTGCGTAAAACTTTATTTAGTCTGTATGTCTAATTGTATTGAATAAAATCGTAATAATCCCTTGCTTTCGGACTACGCTCTCCTTTTATGTCTTCCATTCCTTGTTTCTATACTTTCTCCCGAACGTCTAAATAAGTATAAATAAGCAACAAGAGAAAATACAGCTTATTTGTTAGAGTCGCTAAAACTGATTTGGGATTTCATTATACAATTTAAGTCCCTTATAGAATAATGAACGCTGCTGCATTGCTGTTGAAGTTGTTCTTTGCAGTCTAAAGTTTTCGGCGTTTCTAAGTTCATACGGTTGCACCTCACCCACATATCTGATGTTCTCACAAAGATACTCTGGCGCATTTCCCATCTTCATTTTCTGCACAAAGCATATGGTATTCATTTCTAACCTCTGTTTAATATTTAACCATAGCAGTGAATTAAGCATTACTGATATAGCTGTATAAAGGTTACATTTTAAAATACATCTCATGGCTTTGTTTTGTAGTTTCTGCATTCTCTCAATTTGTGATTCTAGCCACCACGTATATATTATAGTTGAATAAAATTCAAAGTGGGGTTTAATAATGGTGTTATATATACGAGGGGTGTTTCCAATATTCTGAGAATTGGTGCTATAATTAAATAACGCAGAACTTATACGCAATGTTATTGATGCCAGACAAGTCTTGACATGGTTATGTAACTATCTAGTACAACATTGTTTAGTCTGATTCAGGTATTCGACTGATGTAGACGCGTTTTAGTAGCACTGTTTTTGTAACCATGGAACACGCGGCAAAATCTCAAAGAGCGATAATTTTCTTTTTGTGGAAAGAAGATGTGAAAACGTCAGAAATTATTAGTCATTTGCAAGGAGTATTTGGTGAATCTGCAGAATCCAAAAGTACTGTTTACCGGTGGATTGATCATTTTAAAACCGGTAGAACATCACTAGAAGACGATCCACGCAGTGGGCTGCCAAGCACGTCGGTAAATGAAAGAAACATTACTGCCGTCGAAAATCTACTGAAAGACGACAGGCCAATGACTATTCGTCAAATTAGTGTACACCTAGGGATAGAGACACAAGTTCATGGCATCTTGCATGATTATTTGGGTGTTAGCAAGGTTTCGGCGCGCTGGGTGCCAAGGCTGTTGGCACCAATACAGAAACTCAATAGGTTCGATACTTGTCGTCAACTTCAAGAGCTGTTAGCGATGAATTTTGGTAAGGAATAATAATCACTGACGAAATGTGGATTCCTCATTTCAATCCTGAGACGAAAAGTCAACCCAAAGAATGGCGCAAATCTGAAGAAGGGCCTCCATTTAGGCGCGTGCAGTTCTGTCTGTTGGAAAGGTAATGCTTACTGTATTCTGGGATTGCGAAGGGATGATTTTCATCGATTGTCTGCCGAGAGGTACTACAGTTAATGCAAAATATTATTCAAATTTATTATCCGGACCACTGCGACAGGCACTAGTCAAAAACGGCCTGTATAGTTGCATGAGCGTCCGTTATTGCAACAGGATAATGCAACACCACACACCGTAAGAAAAAGGAAGGATGTTTTGAACGATTTACGATGAGAATTGCTGCCGCACCCACCTTATTCCCCGGATCTTCTGTCAAATCTGTTCCCAGATTTGAAAAAACCCTTACGAGGTGTTCGATTTGAAAGTTTAACTGACGTAAAACCTGCCATAAGTAGGTGGATCGACAAGACACCGAAAAACTTCTTTGAGGACGGCTTAAAAAAATAATTTATCGTTGGGATAAATGTATTAAGTTAAATTGAGACTATGTTGAAAAACGACATTGTAATATTGACGAAAATTAACAAAATTATAAAAATTATATGTAATTCCCAGAACTTTGGAAACATCCCTCGTATTTGTTGCGGTTGTTATTGAAAGTTTTTTTTATTATCCTTTTAAAAAACCCATTTTTTTTACCAGTTTATTCATTTTTAACCATTCGTTAATATTTTTCATATCATATTTTAAGTTCACTTTCACTTTCAGATTCCCCTTCTGCGTATATTAGTATCATTATTATGGTACACTAATAAATGCACTTTTAATAAAAATAAATTATTTAGTTTTCTGTCATTTTTACGTTAATATTATCACATTAATCCACTCGTTGGAAAGAAATTGTCTAGCGTGTACAGAATGCGGTGCCAAAATTCGGACAAAATACAAGTTGAAATTCCCGCCGTTCTATACTACTGGATGTTGCGATTGGCGTTCAAATAGTTTAACGCATATACTAAACCATCATAACCTCAAAACAGCCGCAATGTCGGAACCAAGTGCGGAGTATAACCGAAGAGCCACGGTTATCGAAAGTGTTCGCGCTGGGCGGGTTTTCGGGTACCCGATATCGATTGTGTACGGTGTCATGGCAAAGTACAATAAGTGGGGGAAGTCTCACGGAAGTTTCGCAACATCGGTGAGGAAAATCCACTTGAAGGAACGCGTTGTTAGGACGCCCGATATTATTCAATGGGTTCAGGAGCTGATTTTTGAGAATCCAGAGCAGTCGATGCGAAAATTGTCATCGGTTGTTGGTGTGAGCGAGAAAACCATGCGTCGAATCGTCGAGGAGAACCTCCGCTACAAGCCTTACACAATTAAAGTGAGACAGAGGCTTCCCGAAGCTGTCAGGACAAAGCGAGTTGAACACTACAACATTCTTTTGATTTCCGTAAGCAACGATGCTGTCGGACAACCGATATATTTTCACGACCCCGAAGATATCCCCATTGTTGCAAGAACGAAATTTCTCACGAATGTTTACGTGCTAGTTATTGTGTCCAGCGAGGGTGATGTCATGCCATCGCATTTCTTTAACAAAGGAGAAAAAGTGTTCACATTTGTTAACGAAATGTCACAAAAGAAGTTTATTTGCGTGTTCTGACAAATGTAGTGAAGTGATGGAAACTTTGTCATTTGGAAAGTCCCATGTTTTCCAACACGACAGTTCGTCCGCCCAAGACACTTGGTGCAAAATTATTTGTCGGATAACGTGGACATGTTTTGGTCGAAGGAATTCTGGTCTCCCAATAGAGCCCTTTGGACTTCTATGTATGGAACGTAGTTGAAAGAGTCACGAAGTTCAGGTATCCAAACGTCGCATCATTGGGAGCCACTATTGAAGCGACGTTCACTGATATGGATCGTGACACATTAAAGAGCGCCTGCGCACGCTTCAGACCGAGGATGGAGGCAGTCCTTCAAGCAATTGTGAGATATATAGAGTAAATATGTTTTTTATGATTTTACAATGTGGTTAAAATAATTTTGTACACCTTTTCGTTTCTTGGAATAAAAACTATGTTTGGAAAGTGTATAATTTGTCCGGATTTTGGCGCCGCACCCTGTATAACTGAAGTTTTTGATAAATACTAAAACTGCATGTAAAAACACAATACATATGTACACAGGTATAAGGTCAAAATGTGATAATTACAAAAGTAAACAATAAATGATGACTCAATAACTAATACATGTTTGAATATCGTAGGCATTTAATGTCTTTTTTCAATTGTTTATTATATATGCTTTGAAAATTTAACGTGACCCTTGTAAACGCGTAAAACGTAGTGCGGTAGTATACGCATACTCAGATCAAGATAATATTGTATTTTTAACATCAGTACCTTAAGTGTAAAACTCCAACGCTCGCGCGTTAAACAAAACTTATATAACAAGGCTGTTCGCGACACGTTTAGTATACAACTAGGAATTAACCTCGCATGAATAACTTGTGAATCGAACTCATCGCTGACTAATAGAAACACCAGGAACATCAGCTGATTGACATAATACGATTTAGTTCGGAATTTTTTACATAAAAATAAATTACAGAAGACAGTACTACGGGTCGATATATGCCTGAGGCCGACGTGTTCGATTTAGTTTTCTGCTAACTTACAATCCTCTTGGAGTTACTGTGTAGTTTCCAACGTGTCTAGGACAAACAAGGTAAGTGTCTCGATACAACGTATCTATATGTATACATATTAATTGCCGACTACGGGAAACAAAAAAAGCACATAAAACGTATTTGAGGTTATTGGCTCCGTAAATGATTCACGTTAGATCACTGCCGTTAAAGTTTTTTCATCTTTCTCTTGTTCATATGGGACGTATATTATCATCACCAGCGTGATGATCTCAAGAAACAAATATGCAATTTTGTAGTTCTAACCACCGCACAGCAGAGCGGATCTACATAATCTGGTAGCCTTCGCAAGATACACGAGTTTTTATATGAACGTCGTGTGAGTGTTGGGTTGTAAATTGTTTTTGCCTTCGCGGAGAATGACGCCATCTTCTCGGAATGGACGACAATTTACTGGGAAATAATTTCAACCTTCATTAGAATTTACGGATCGTTGTTTTGTGTAAACAACAATATTATCATTATTATTAAAATAATAGGTAGCGAGCAAAAAACCTTGTTCTGGACGGTTTTTATTCATTCTTTTTTTCGTTTCGATGAAACGTTTTAGTTCGCTACACATTATCGATCCCATATTTCGGTCGCCAGAATACAAACATAAATCTTGCTGTCGGAAATTGTTAATTATATTCGAAATGCCAAAGTGTTATTTAGATTTTGCTTCCCTTAAATATTTTGTTGTAATTTGCTAAAATAATTCAAGGCCTATTCACATTTTATACATTTCTGTTATTAATTCTGAAACATATTTAAAAAATGTAAATATACGTAAGCTTTAGACAAGGGTCAACGCTTTGTCACATGCATTTACATTGCACTGTTTATACGTTCTAAATTTAGATAATCCTATGGAGCCATCTAGGTGTGTATTCTAATAGTAATAGTGTTAGAAATACTTGGCTCGTTTTAGAACGTCCATTTATTCTGTTGCGGCAGGAATTTAAAAAATATATTCACAAGAAATAATTTAATTTTGCAAATAACGTAAATCATTAATATTTTCTTTAAAAGAGTTGTTCTAATCTTATTAATTTTCTATTAGAAATGTGTACCTAATTTATAATTTGTTTGTTCAGTATTTAGCACAAATTAGGAAACAATTGCACATGGTTGTGCTAATTTATTATTAATATCAGCTACATAACAGTAAATGCCTAAATATTGGGTTGGCAACTAAGTATCAGGTTGTTACAAATGTAATGTCCGTTTTTTCCTTCAGTCTGAACTGAATCGCACCTATGTGAAGACGTGTATGTTTTTGATGAAAATTATTATTGTATTTGTAGAAAATGGTATTTATTTTGAAGTGTGTACCTGTTCCATTTCTTGGAAAGATTCATACACCTGTCCTTGTCTCGCCTATGGAAATGCTGTCGGCAAGAGATATTCGGGCAATTTACCTCTTTCAATTTAAAAAGGGATTAAATGCAGCTGCAGCAACGCGAGAAATTAATCAGACGTTCGGTGAAACCACGTGTAATGAACGCACATTACGGCGATGGTTTAAAAAATTCAGCGAGGGAAATTTTAATTTGGAAAATGAGCCTCGCGGATATGCGCGTAGCACCCTTAATGACGACGAGCTGCGTGTAAAAGTTGAAAGTAATCCGCCGATAACAGTGCGTAGCCTTGCAGAAACATTTCAAGTGTCCATTGCCACCATTAATCGTCACCTTTCTTCGATTGGCAAAGTGAAGAAACTCGATCGATCGGTGCCGCACCAATTAACGGAAGCTAATAAGCTCCGTCGATTAGAGGTGGTTACCTCTTTGGCTAATCGACAGAAAGTTGAAACGTTTCTTCATCGAGTGGTAACGTGTGACGAAAAGTGGATACTTTCGGAGACGGTCAGGACAATGGTTAGATCGAGGTGAAGCACCAAGACAGCATGCACGAGCATCACTTCACCCGCGAAAGATTATGTTGACTGTATGGTGGACCAGTAAGGGTATTATTCACTATTCATTTTTGCAACCTGGTGAAACCATCACGGCAGCGTCCTATTGTGCCGAACTGGAAACTATTCATGGAAAATTGAGCCGCTTGCAGCCCTCACTTGTCAATAGACATGGATCCATACTTCTTCATGCTAATGCAAGATCTCATGTTGCACGACAGACAATCCAAAAACTTTCGGAATTTGGTTACGAAATGCTCCCTCACCCACCTTATTCACCTGACCTTTCGCCAACTGATTTTCATTTTTTCCGAAGTTTAGACAATCACTTAAAAAATAGGGACTTCCCTGACCGGGAGTCTGTAATAGCAGTGTTTGAGCAATATGTGAGCCGTCAAAACCTAGATTTCTATTTAAAGGGAATTTTTCAGCTTCCAGGCCGTTGGCAACAAACTATTGATGTAAATGGAGACTATTTTGCAGAATAAATATTTATTTTTTTTAAATTTAGACTTTTTTTATTCCTTTCAAAATCGGACATTTCATATGTAACAACCTGATACTTTCGGTTTTGTAGTATAAAATAAAACACTTTTTTTTAAACAAAGAATAGTTTTTAATCAATTATATATTTTCCATTTTGCGCAATGACCTTTTGCCATCTTTCTTTCAGCTGCATGATTCCGCGCTCATAAAATTTCTGGTCCTTATCAGAAAAAAACTGAACCAGGTGCGAGCGAAGGTCATCGTCATTTGTGAAAGTTTTACCATTCAAAGAATTCTGCAAACTTCGAAATGAATGGTAATCAGATGGTGCTAAATCAGGGCAGTAGGGGTGTGTGGCATCACTTCCCAGCCAAGCTCCAATAGTTTCCCACGAGTTGCCAAAGATGTGTGAGGCCCTGCATTATCTTGGTGGAGAACTACATCTTTCCGATTTGACAATTCTGGCCGTTTTTCTTTGATTGCTTCATCCAGTTTTATTAATTGTTGATAGTAAACATCAGAATTGATCGTTTGGTTCCTTGAAGCAGCTCAAAAAACACAACACCTTTGTAATCCCACCAAACTGACAGCATGATCTTTTTTGGATGCAATTCAGCTTTCGATGTGGTTTGAGCTGGTTTATCGTGTTTGCTCCATGATCGTTTTCGAACTATGTTACTGTACAGGACCCATTTTTCATCACCAGTGATGATTCTTTTTAAGAAAGGGTCGGTTTCATTTCGTCTAAGGTGCATATCGCAAAAGTTGATTCTTTGTGTTAAATGAATTTCTTTCAATTCGTGAGGTACCCAAATATCAAGCTTCTTAACTAGCCCAAGACATTTTAAATGTTTTTCAATTGTTGTGTGCGATACATGTAGCCTCTCCGCAACCTCTCGAACAGTTATATGACGATCCTCTTCAATTATGACTTTGATTTGGTCATCATCAACTTCAGTAGGCCGACCAGAGCGTTGCTCATCTTTGAGGGAGAAATCTCCAGAACGGAATTTTTTATACCAATTCTGACACGTGCGCTCTGTTAAGCAATTAGCACCATAAACTTCACATATCTTTTTGTGAGCCGCAGCGGCTTTCTTTCCTTTACGGAAATAAAATAGTAAAATATGTACGTCGAAAATGTTCGTTTCTGTACTCCATTTAAAATTAACCCACAACTAATAGCTTTAATAAAAATCACGCACTACTTGCTTCTGAAGTTACGTCAATGTGACTAGTATCACGCGACAAACGGTAAAGTACAGCACTAACATACGTTATACAAAAAATAAAGCAACGCTCTCTATCAGTAAAAACCGAAAGTATTTGCCAACCCAATATTATGTAAAAAAACCACGCCAAAATCATTTCTGTCTACCTATAAATTTGAATAGACTTAAACAATAAATACATTTTTTTTTCTTGTAGACAATATCATGAAATTTAAAGAATTAAAACTTGCCGAATTTATATTTAGTGTCGTAAATTTTTTTATTAATCGTGAATTATTTTTTATTTAAAAAACGAAACTACTTTTTTCCATTTGGGTTTATTCTAATAACTTTTTGTAAACCTAACGGAAGGGTTTTTTGAAAAATTGTTAATCATACTTAAATCGTACAGCTGAAGACGTAAAAATATTGGGACCTTATAACTTGTATATAGTTTACATGGTTAGTGACCATCGTGGTAATGTACACATTCTACAAAGGGTACTAGGAAAGTTTTGCAATGTGACGCAACAATGAATAGTAGGAAGCTGCTTGTTGCTGCCTGTTGAGACATGTTCATACGTGCATAGTAGCCGCCGAGCCATTTCGATGGGCTCAGTTATTCATAAGAAATAAGATAAAGGCAGTTTTGCGTTATAATTTCGTGCGTGGTTTAAACATAGACCAGTGCTTCGAAGAAATGACTCTTACACTAGGTGACGTTTGTCCACAACGATATTCAGGTTGTATAGAGAATTCCAAAGGGGAAATTTAACTGTGGAGGATGCTGAGAGGCTGGGAAGGCCACGAACTTCAGTTATGCAGGAAAACGTTACTATTGTGAGGACAATGTTTGGCGAGGACAGGCGAGTGACCTACCAACAGATAGAGGGTACTTCAGGCCTAAATGTACCAGCAATTCGTTCGATTCGGCGTGATCATTTGTACGTGAAGAAACTTTGTTCTCTCTGGGTGCCGCATCGACTGATTGAAGAGCAGATGGCTGTACTACTACGATGTGCCGACCAAAGCGCAAAACAAAGTTTGGGTCTTTGATGATGAGGACACACCCGTAGTTGTCAGAAAATCCCGATCTGTAAAGAAGAAAATGGTAACTGTATTTTTCAAATAGAGTGGAATTGTGGAACGGGTCGTTTTGGACACACAGAAGACAGGCACAGCTAAGTGGTATACTGAAGAGTCTTTATTTAGAAAAGTAAACTTAGACAGTTAACAATAATTATCCTAGAATCCGGTGCTCCGCCCGTGGCACTACACTGGATGTAACCTAACCTTAATCTTTAGTTACTACAAAGCTAACTATCTAAATCTAAACTAGTCTTATCTAGGGCTCTAGGTGGGGCCTAGACCGCGTCCTGCTTAAATATATTATTCACAATTCCGCTCCTACCCTGCGGAAGTAGTCCGCTACTTATAAATCTCATTCACTAAAATGTCCAATATTCTATCATACACAATCCCTTCAGGTCGAGAGTCCGATGTCTCGTTCTTCACCGTCGTATACTGAAGAGTGCTTGCCTAACGTCATTGGATCTATGAAGAATCTGCGGCCAAAGGCGAGAATGGACACCTGGTTCCTCCATCACGATAATTCTCCAGCTCACCGCGCCAAAGCCTGCACTGAACATTTGACCACTACAGGAAACTTCTCGAGAACCCTCCCTACAGTTCAGATCTTGCTCCCTGTGACTTTGCACTGTTGCCGTATGGAAAAACGAAGCTAAAAAGGAGGCGACATTGAAAAAAGGGAAATACGGACACCACCGATAAGTGTCTGCATGTGATTTATTATAGTGTTCCTCCTCTGACATTAAGCAGACAGAAAAGGGTCGATTGTAAAGGTCCGGTCTCATTGTTATTCACCACATGGCTTAAATTCTTTAAGATGTGCATGCTTTCATACGTGTCTAATTCTCGATAATTATACACGTTCTTTATCAAATGTAAACAATTCATATTAACACTGTGGTTATTTTCTAATACATGTCTCGTTATACCCGATTTTTCTGGTCAGTTGAAATTTATGTGCGAAAGGTGTTCTTTATACCAGGTTTCGATCGATCTTTTAGTTTGGCCGATGTATTGTTTACTACACTCTAAACATTCAATTCGGTAGATTGCCGATTTTTTATTTTCTTCGATCTTGTTTTTGCATTTTCTAAAAGCGTTTTAATTGAATTATTGGAGCGAAAACAAACTTGAAACCCGCATTCTTTAAAAATACTATTTAGATTTTTTGTCATATGATGACAAAGTAAACAAACAAACTGCTTATCCCGATTGCTTTGTGGTGATAGACATGTGGTGTCACGGATTGTTTTTCTTATGTTGGCCTTTCTAATTAATCCATTGATTATTTCCGAATCAAAACCATTGCACGAGGGAGCGTTTTTATATTCGCGGAATGATCGGGTTGTAGAGGGGTGAGTAGGCGCATTGGGGACGTGGCCTGTGCAGCGACTCATGATTAGTATAAATACGAAGTTTCATTGTTATTAGACAGTTAGTCTTTGAGCTATCGTCAACCAAGTAACATAATCAGGAGTGAAAAGTGAAATATGGAAAAAATCGAATATCGTGCCGTTATAGAGTTCCTTACCAGGCAAGGAAAATCAGTCGCGACCATAATGAATGAGATGCCATTGGTTTACGGCGACTCTTGTCCAGAAAAAACCATGGTGTACAAGTGGCATAGTTAATTTAAACAAGGAAGGGAATCCCTTGAAGACGACCCGAGGCCGGGCAAGAGCATTGAGGTGACCACGCCAGCACTTATCCAAAAAGTTGAACAAATTGTACTCGAAGATGCTCGATTAAAGAAGAAACAACTCGCAGAAATGGTTGGAGTATCCGATACAACAATTTTTAAAATCCTACACGATCATCTCGGCATGTCTAAGGTCAGCGCAAGATGGGTGCCGAGAATGCTCACGCCGCCGCAAAAACAACAGCACGTAGAGTGTTCGCGTGCTTTTTTGGAGCTCTGTAATGAAGACGAGGATGGTGTATTGAGTGGAATTGTTACTGGAGACGAAACATTGGTTCATCATTATGAACCTGAGTCCAAACAAGACTCCATGCAGTGGCATAAAAAGGGCACAGCACCTCCCAAGAAATTTAAAGTGTCACAATCAGCTGGGAAACTCATGGCAACGGTATTTTGGGACTCGGAAGGAATATTGTTGATTGATTATAAAGATAAAGGTGTTTCCATAACCGGAGAATATTACGCTTCAATATTAGAGCGACTAAAAGAAGCCATTAAAGAGAAAAGACGGGGAAAATTGACAAAAGGTGTTCTGCTTTTGCACGACAACGCACCCATCCACAAGAGCTGCGTTGCGTTAGCTGCCCTGCATAGGGTGGGCTTCGAAATTGTGAATCAGCCACCCTACAACCCAGACCTGGCCCCGAGTGATTATTACCTGTTTCCGAAAATGAAAAAAGAGCTGCGGGGTAAAAAATTTACTGCCGATGATGAAGTCAAGGAGGCAATTTCGGCGTATTTTGCAGATAAAGAGAAATCATTTTTTTATGAAGGTATAAATAAATTAATTGAAAGATGTGAAAAATGTATGCGTCTTGCAGGTGAATATATTGAAAAAGAAAAATAATTTGGTTTTTTTATTTCCACCCCTTGTCCCCCATTCCGCGAATATAAAAACGCTCCCTCGTATATAAGTATAATTTATCATAGTATAGTTATATTATTTTTACTAAATTATCTGCAACCAAAAAAGTATTAACTTTGTATTTAGGTACTCTGTCATATGCGATTGAAGATCTATATTAAACGGCATAAATGTACGGAATGTTAAAAATGTACAGGGCATTCATTGTATTCATTAAATCCAAAGAAATTGCGTATAAGACAATGGTGTGGATTTTAAGTCAAAATAATAGAAAAAAATAACATGGGAAAGAAAACGTTTAAAAGCTATATACGGCGTCTAAAAGAAGGGGAACAACGGAAAAGAAATGATGAATTAATGCTAATGTATAATCCGAAGATTATTAAGACGTTTAAACAATTATTTAAAAGAAGCAGTGTTCCATAACTAATTAAGTAAATACGTCAATTGATTATGTGTCAACCACTTTGCGGTTTCACATATTACATTACATTATTTTGATAGTATTATATACCATGGTTAATTAAATAAATGCGTCAAATGAATTCAACTATTTTATTTGTATTTTCACAAATTATTTGAACGGGAATCACAGTTTTATATGAAATTATGCAAAAGCAGCACTAATATATGCACATTTGAAACAAAAGCATTTTTTTATTCCACCTATTTAGTCTTTCAATAAATTAAGCAAAAATGCATGTTTTACTTGGGATAATGTTGCATAATAAAATATTCCAGAGTAATAATTTTGAGGTAATCATTTTAATTTAATGAAATACACAGTCTGTCGCAGAGAAAACCGAACTTTTTTAAAATAAAAACAAAAGCTTACTATTTTGGTAAAATTCGTTTATTTTATTCAAAGTAGTCACCTTCGGCTTCAATACAACGTTTTGCACGGTCAATTAACATGTTCAATGAATTTTTAAGTTTGTCTTTAGAGATGTTCTTCAAAATCGCTGCCGACGCCTTTCTGATGGCTTCAACGTCGGCATAACGCTGTCCATTCATCGGCAAATATAGTTTGGAGAATAAATAGTAATCACAGGGGTTCATATCCGGTTACTACAGCGAATGGTTGATGATTAAAGTGCTATTTGTAGTTAGAAAATCAACCACGAGCGTCCAGCAATGAGATTGTGCATTATCATTTAACAAACGCCAGCTACTATTTCACGATATTAAGGGCTCTCACAACGAACACGCGCCAAAATACGCTCCATAACACCAAGATAATATACAGCATCGATTAGTTGGTACAAACTCTTTGTGCACTATGTCAAATAAGTGAACATTGTCTTGAATTTTGTGTTCTCCAAACGGCTTTTTTTCGGTCTTTCTTCGCTTGGATGCTTCCTTCAGAGCTTTGACGTTTTGTCTCTGGATAATATTGAACACACCACATCTCATCGCCAGTTACAACAGAATACCTGCAGTTTTCTTCCGTTTTTGGATCTTTAATTAAGTCTGTACAATGTTGAATTCGAAGCAATTTTTGATTATCAGTTAGCTTGTGTGGTACAAAATACGACGAATTGAATCTTTGGAAGTGTTTAATTCTACTTCCACGTATCGTAATGAGGATTTCGGCTCATTTTTGATAAATTCGTCGTCATTTACGTCCATACGACCATCTTTAAATCGTTTATACCACTCATACACACTCGTACGTGATAAACATAGACCACCAAACACTTACTTCGTCAAATTAAACGTTTCATTGAACGATTTACCGAGCTTAAAACAGGACTTGATATTTGCTCTTTGTTTAAAATTCATTTTTCGACCACTGCCAAATACACACTGTTACTTTATGCGCAATTTCTCTGCTTCTAGCGAAGCAGATATGATATTTTGACATAACATTGGTGAAAGATCTGCCTTACCGACGCATATTTTTTTAATAGATGCCGCCACTAAGAATTACTATTTTAAAAAGTTCTCTTTTCTCTGCGACAGACTGTGTAGATTTCTCAGAGCATTTATCCATATCTCAAGCTAGTGATTGTTATTTAATATTGTTCATTCTTTATTAACGCGGCTTCATTTGTTTAAACAGAGACAGGCTATTTTTTCATTTTTATTTTTTTACAAAATGTATCTGTCGTCTTAGTGACTTCTTCGTTGACGTCACAGAATAGTTTAGTTACTTTATCATTCATAATTACTTAACGGTTGTGAATGGCGATAATGATACCCCACATATATGCCTACAATAAATGCTTATGTTAGAGTGCTGAACGTTTTTGCTATTAGATTACCCAATAATAACTTAAACTCTTAATTTATTTATTTCTTCATGTGCTAACTTATTGACAATTATTCATTACCGCCATAGTGTTAAAGAAAATCAATTAGAGTTGATTTAATATAGTTGTATGCTGTGAGGTTGAATGACCGACATTTTCCCCTGCCTAACTATTCTTAATCGTATTTCCGTGAACGATTATTAAATTATTGGTATATAAAAAAACCACAAATCTTCAATATCCGCTTGTTAGTATTGTTACTTGGCACAGTAACAATATATTTTAATTTAATCTTTTTTGTGCGATACACTGGCCGACGCATTAATGTTCAACATTTTACCTTAATCGAGAAGGTAAGAATTTTATACTAACATCTTGTAAATATTATTAGACTTCTTATTATATTTCTGTAACTGTTTCTGAAGCAAAAACCATTCGTTCAAAACTATTTTCCTAGCTTATCCCAAAGTATTTTAAGTTAGTTTTGATTTCACTCATTTTGATAATTTCTTTTATCAATTAAGGCTTTTTAAATTATATATCCCTTGTATTCTATTATTAACTGTGATTATGTTTGCACGAACTAAAAGGCGTGAACTAAAATTTTCTCCTAAAAAAAAAAATGTTCCGTTCGAACTATTAATAAATTTGTTAACAGAAAATTGCTTTATTAAATATATTATATATCAGTTGGGATTGGGCCAATTTTAAAAATTAACAGTAACGAATTCAGTCGTATTTCATAGTAGTAGTGGAACTAGGTTTCTTGATAGTTACGTTTTTCTAATATCTATTAAATACCTAAGCCTTTAAATACGTGTTAATGAAGCGGTAAGTAAAATATTGATAAAAGTATTAGAATTCGCTATTTTTATAATAAAATATCTATACACCCTAAAAGAACTTAGTACTTGCCTACATGACTACATCTACGTAATATGCTACCAGTAGCATAGTAATATATGCAACCTTATTCACTAAAGTGCTTGTAAAGTTGAATAAGCTACGTCTCATTCGTTGAATAAAAATACTTCCTATTGACTGCACTATTTTAATATTACGGATAAGAATAACTGAGTAATTTTATATAATAAATAAATTAGAAATTTATCCGTATCTATATTTAATATATTTTCTGAATGAAATACTGATACGTGGGCAAGGTGAAAAGTTCTCTGCCTGACAATGAAAGACTGCGATTTAAATTTAAAAAATAATTTTATTTTTCTAAATAATCTCCCTTGAGTTCAACACACTTGGTCCAGCGTTTTTCTAACATCAATATTCCTTCCCGGAAGTGAGAGTCTGGACAGCTGTCAAAATATTCTTCTACGGTCCTTTCAACTTCTTCGTTGGTTGTGAATCGCTTTCCAGAAACAAATTTTTTCAAATTTGGGAATAGATGGAAGTCTGAGTGTGCCAAATCAGGAGAATAGGGAGGATGGCCGAGCAAATCGTACCCCAAATCTCGCAATTTTTGGACTCTGTGTACGGGGACTCTGCATCATCATTTACCACAGTGAAATTTTGGACAGCCGAATTTAAACGTGGCCATAAGAGTTTGGGAGACGATGAACGTTCGGGACGTTCAAAAACTGCTACTACTGACGATCACATCGCTAAAGTTCATCAATTGATGCTAGACGACCGTCGAATTAAAGTTAGAGAGAAAGCAAAGTCTATGAATATGTTCAAAGAACGTGCTTGTCACATGCTAAATCAAGATTTAGGCATGAGAAAGCTCTCCGCCCTTTGGTTGCCGCGTTTGCTAATGTTAGATGAAAAACGTGTTCGAATGTTCAAACGGAGTTCAGGCGCAATAAATCCTAGTTTTGGCGTCGATTAATTACTGTAGATAAAACTTGGATACACCATTATACGCACGAAACAAAAATACAGTCAAAACAATGGATTGTAAAGGGGGAGCCGTCGCCAAAGAAAGCAAAAACTGTTTTTTCGGATTTTTTTGGGATGGTCATTATCTTAATCGATTATTTTCAAAAAGAAAAAGCTATTACAAGAGCATACTACGCGTCATTACTTGACAAGCTGAAGGCAGAAATTGTGGAAAAACGGCCATATTTGCAGAAAAAAATCCTGTTTCACCAAGAAAACGCGCCGTCTCACACAGTTTGAACTGCTTGACCATCCAGCTTATTCACCAGATCTAGATCCAGGCGACTTCTTTTTGTTCCCTCGTCTAAAAATTGCGGTCAGACGACAGAGATTTTCCTCAAATGAGGAGGCAATCATCTTCGTGAAAAATTATTTTGCAGAGAAAGATGCCGAGTACTATTTGGACGGGTTAAAAAGATGGGAGCATTGCTGGGCGAATTGTGTGAGTTACAAGGAGACTATATAGAAAAATAAATATAACTTTTAAGAAAAAGTGTCTTGTATCTTTATTAGGTCCGAAACTTTTCAGACCACCCTCGTACATTTAGGGAGGTGGTCACTTTAAATACTATTTCATTTCAAATTGAAGCATTTACTTTTGTTGTTTAAGAAATTTTTAAGTTCACCTCTATATACATTATTTATTTTTATTGTGGCGAATTTTTTAGAGCATCTTTAAAATAATGCGTGCTTACAATAGGGTTTTGTTAATCCGTAAACGTAACTTTTTTCATGAGTAATATTTGACAAGCAACATAACTTTCCAATGATGTATTTGCGAATGTTATTAAGAAAGACTTAACAAAATCACGAAAACATTCATTAATCTGTTTGCTTGTGGGTGGCCAATTCGTAACACATACTTTGAGTTGAATCACGGCATAGTTGTGGAGGACGTACTTGTTTTTTCCCCGGAAAGTATTTAAGCGCCGTCGGTCGTCTGGACTCCAATATCATGACTAACTAGGCCAAACAACGCTCCGGAAGGGCACATAACTCTTCCCCAAGAGTAACGACAAAATTCCGCAAAGTGTCTGGCAAAAAATTTCCCTGAATCATTTGCATATTACCAGCGTTGCATAAGGGATATCGATACTTACCGTATGAATAGAAGGATACGTCTGTTCTTTTCGTTTTATTCAACTTTAAAAGTCATAATAGAAATATGTCGGAAATATGTAGGCAGGAAAGCACTAAAAAATTAATGGTAGATTAATCACTATTCCGTAATGCATGTTCCGTAATGGTAATGGCCTGTTCACATTACGAATGAGTTAGTATCAGGTGCTCGTGCTTGTCTAAATATAGAATTAGAACACTTTATAATTATTACATTTAAGGTTGACATTAATTGATCGGAGTAATGCACATATTGCTGCGGTAATATATTTCAAATATTTAGTTTCCTGTAAAGGTGAATGAAAATAAAAAAGTCTAATATATTCACGATCAAATTTACATGTTGTAACCTTGGTCTTTATGTAACGCGATTTACATATCAGCTGATTTAAGTGTTTTACACGCTGACTGTTTAGTAGGTGAATTTTATATTTTCACGTTGTGCACGAGACGTACAATGGAAAAACTTCAATGTTATGAACTTGCATGTTTTTCACGGCCTAGGTTTAGTGGTTTTTCTTTATTACGGGAACATAGCGGAAATTAGCTATTTATTTTCTAAATTATCTTTATTAATGAATGACTGCGGAGTTCAAGGTTATTGAAACTACTTATTTTTTTTTCCTTGTGTATTTGTGTTCAATATAAAAGGATGGGCAATTAAAAGTAATTTTATATTTCTGTATCAGCGATATTTGATATAAAAACTGGGTAAATACTGATTGAAAAAAGTAAATCTACATGACAATATAATCGTTCAAATCGATCTTACGTCAAGTCTTGGATTAACAAAACATATTGTGTAATTATAATATTTAATAACAATATTTCCCTTAACATATCTTCCATTCATATTTTGTAATTATTTTTAATATTTTAACTATTAATTTATGTTCTTTACCTATTCACGATATGAAAATGCAAGTTGTTGTTTACGCGTAGGTGACGCAATATGATCAATTTCAAACACCTCCTTCTCTCTGTTACCTAAACAAATAAATACTATTTGCCAAACAAGTATTTATTGATTTAAATAATAGCTTTTTAATGGAGAAAAATCTAAAAATAAAAAAATATTAATGACGACGAAAACTACATACATTTATCCATACTTAAAAGGAGTTTAAAGAAGATAATTAAGAATATAGGGGAAGATTGTCTAAGATTCTTTTATTTGTTCGTGAATCATTTTATGCGTATAATGCATGTAATATTGGGTCTGGGAAAAAGTTCGTGGCGTTTTTTCAGTAAAATTCAACTGGTCCCCGCATGGCGCGTGGACGAATTCATTTAAACCGAATATGCTCCATTATTATCGACAATGTTTCGCCATTTTTTTGGTAGATCCATGATCCCATCGGTGAAAAACTTCTGTGGTTTCTGGTCGAAAAACTGAATCAAGTAGTTTTCACAGGCTTCTTTTGAAACCAACTTAATTCCATTGAGAGAGTTCTGCAGAGATCGAAACAGATGATAGTCAGAGGGTGCTATATCCGGACTGTAAGGTGGGTGCATCAAAACTTCCCAACCAAGCTCTCTCAATTTTTGACGGGTCATCAAAGAAGTGTGTGGTCGGGCGTTGTCATGATGGAAGACAACACCTTTCCTATTAATCAATTCGGGCCGTTTTCTTTCAATCGCCTGGCGTAATCTCTCTAGTTGTGCACAGTAGAGTTGAGAATCAATCGTCTGACCAGTTGGAAGTAGCTCGTAGTGGACGATTCCCCTCCAGTCCCACCATACACACAGCATCACTTTTTTTTCCGTCAATGTTGGCTTAGCGAACGCTTGTGACGGCTCACCATCCTTTATCCACGATCTTTTACGCTTCCGATTATCGTACGTAATCCATTTTTCATCTCCGGTTATTAAACGTTTCAGAAACGGCTCGATTTCATTCCGTTTCAGCAGCGCATCGCAGATGTTAATTCGGTCCATCATGTTTTTCACGCTCAACTCATGAGGAACCCATACGTCAAGCTTTTTTTTGTAACCAGCTTTGTGTAAATGGTTCAAAACAGTTTTGTGGTCAATGCCTAGCTCCATGCCAATATCGACACTGCTGATATGCTTATCTTGTTGGACTTTTTCAAGAATTTCATCAGATTTTTCAGTGATTGGACGACCGGAGCGTGACTCATCTTTCACATTGAAATTTCCAGAACGAAAGCGAGCGAACCATTTCCGCGCAACAGATTTCGATAAAGTACCTTCACCGTACACAGCACAAATTTTATCACAAGCCTGCGCAGCGTTCTTCCCCTTATCATAATAATATTGCAGAATATAGCGAAATTTCTCATTATTCTTCTCCATTTTCAAGTGCGAATAACTTTCCAACCACTGCACCGATTACAATGTTTCTATGCTCAAACTAACGTTCGGAAGGTCATCTAAAAAACGAGCCGTCGGTGGTGTCGCTGTGACTTGTTGTTCTTTAGTTATCGGCAACCAATGCCATCTATCGGGAAAAACGCCACGAACTTTTTCCCAGACCCAATATTTATATTTCACTTGACTAAGAATAATTATGCCGCTGAAGAAGAAAGATAGGACAAATAAAAGAAAAGGGAGTTATAACGGGTCTTCCGAACTTTGACAGCTGATAGCGGCCATATTGTTGAAGCTACATCTGTAGAATTGACTGTCATTTATTCAGTCTGTTTTGCCAAATCACCATGGATGAATATAGCGTGCAACAACACGTGCAAATGATCAAATTGTTTAGTCAAAATAGGTGTTCTTTTCGGGCAACCTTCCGCGCGCTTCGTCCATTTTACGGTCGCTATAATCGTCCTACCGGGAGGGCTATTCGCAGTTTGGTGGATAAATTTGAGTCCACTGGTTCAGTAAACAATGAATCAACACCAGTACGACGGCGAAACGAAGATCTACTGAAAACACAGCAATTCTTTTGGTCTGAATTGGATGACATGGACACCAACCATGTGGTTTCAATAGATTTGCGCTAGGTGCCACACAGCTCATGCCACATTGGATATTCTGCGCGAGCAATTTGAGGGCATGGTCATCTCACGTGGAGGTGATGTGAACTAGCCACCGAAATCGTGCGATTTGATCCCGTTAGACTTTTTCTTGTGGAGTTTTCTTAAGTCGCAGATCTATGCGAATAAGCCACAAACCACAAGGGCTCTCAAGCCTATCATAACCTATGTCATCGATCAAATTCAACCCAATTTATGCGCCAGACTCAATGGAAAATTGGATGTTTCGGATGCGCGCCACCCAGCGAAGCCGTGGTGGACATTTACATGATGTTATATTCCATACATAATAGAATCGATAAGCCTTTCAAGCGAATAAGAAATTTTGATGATATCTCACAAACACTTTGTTTTATTTAAATTTAAAAATAGGAAGCTCTTAATGAACGACCCGTTATTAATGTATATTATCTATCTCGAAATATACCACCATGGTGATGCTGAGAAGGACAGCAAAAATAATTTAAAAAAATGTAGTTTGAAGCAAAATTTATTACCACAATATGAGTATGCATATATAATTTGTATTTAGTAAAACAGAAATAAAATACAACTTGTTACCAAAAAGAGTGTATCGTCAAAGAATGAAAATCCATAAATTCTTTGATTACAAGTTGATAACTTGTTTTAGTCCACACCAAATGCCCGACTGGGAGTGCTCAAATGAACTATCCGGCAAATAATATGAAGATGTATTGATGCGAAACGTTCATTGATGATCCAGACGATAAAAAGGCTGTGAAATTACTTTCGTTATAGAGAAGCTAGTCCAAAATAATAACGGGGTTCTTCAGAATTGCAAATTATATAATAAGGCTCTAAAAGCTGTCAACAACGTAGGGTCTTCTTTGGGCAACACCTGATTAATTTTAGATCTATACAGATTACTGCAGGGAATAAGAATATGTTACGCCAAATTAAGGCTATATTTCCTGTTGCGATCGAACAGCTTTCACGAAAGACAAAAAATGTGGACAATAACTGGAAGTTGCTTATCAACGTCTTGAGTTTTGAAAAATATAATGAATATTTAACGCTATATACATGATGATGGTTATTTTTCGATTTTACGATTATGTAAAGATCTTGAATAAAAGGGCAAAATAATAATAAATACAACTTGTGTATATTTTATATATAATACATTTATTTCGGAATATCGAATGTAGAAATGCAAATTTACATTTAAATGCATTTATTTAGTTATTAATTCTGAATAATTCATTAATTGTTTTCCATATTCATAATCTTTGTAATCTTTAAAAATTTAAATTATACTTACTGCAATTGGAATAGGTTTTACAAAATTGCAGATTAGTAAGTAATACTTCAACAGAAATTAAAACGTCAAATGACGCTTAATACACCTTGCAGCAAATGCAACATGATACACTCCGCGCAACATGAATAGGACCAACTGCATATATGACATTTGTAGTTGGTATAAACATGGTAGCGCGCTGGAATTGTTATTTTCGAAAATAAGAGGGTTGATAAAAAGATGTATGTAGGTACCAAATATAATTTTTGTAAAAGTCAGTGCAAATGTACGTTACTAATGACAATAAGTAGAGTAATTAAACGCCACTTGAATACGACCAATCTACAAAATAAAAGATTCGTTTGCAATAACAAAATACTTTATTGTTCAATAATGAGTACTTTTGCCATTATTTCTTATAACCTCAAATAGTCGGGATAGAATGGAATTATACAGGGTTCTCAAGTAGTCAACGGGAAGTTCCGCCCAACTTCGTTTCAGCGCCTGCTCTAGTTCGTCAGCGCAACTGAATTGGGTAGCATTGGAGTACAATTTACGCGACAACCATCCCCAAACATTTTCTATGATGTTCAGGTCGGGGGAGAGCGATGGCCAATCGAGAACCTCCATGCCTTGTTCTTGAAACCAGCGTCGAACAATACGCGCGGTGTGAATACTGGCATTATCCTGTTGGAAAATAAATGGCCCACCTGCCATAACGTTGGAAAATTTGTCTTTCACCTGTTGCAGCAGCTGGACGTACTTTTCCGAATTCTGTCTGCCCCTCACTATTACTAAATCAACAGGTCCGTTATAGGAAACAGCTCCCCATACCATGACTGAACCAACATCGGCTCGCCTTCGTGACTGAATCACTTCATCTTTACGTAAATCGTGGAAATAATAAGAAAACCCATCCGGGCCATCTAAATTAAACTTCTTCTCGTCACTGAAAATAACAGTTTGCCATTCTCTTGTTCACCCCATTTTTGCTTGAGCAAACTGAAGACGTGCAGTGCGCTGAAATTCCCTTAAAGGAGGCCGTCGTTTCATTTTCAAACGTTTTAAATGCGGACAGGTCTTCAGTAACTTCTGTACAGTTCTTACCGATGCATTCGTTACAACGTTATTCGCTATTTGTCTTGCCGTTAATGCCGAATTCGATGCTTCGCGTAATATGGCTCGACGTTCTCTCTTAGTTGTAACGGATGTTGTTCGCCCTTTAAAACGTTTTCCATAATTCTCGGGATCCCTAATAAAATTGTTCACAACCTGGTGTGATCGACTTATTTTCTTTGCAGTAGCCCTTGAGGAATACCCTTCTTGATGGAACGCTTTAATTTTTCCAATTTCTTCCATACTTAAGCACTTCTGTCGTCCCATCGTTGCACAATACCCTTAATTACAGATGTTTGTTTATCCGGATACACATTGTAACTCGACACTCATCCGGTAGCTTACTATTAAATACTGGTCGTATCCAACCGGCGCGGTGCATTTTATATGTATGTGGTACTTACGTCACCCAATGCATAACGTTAGGCACTATTGCGCAATAATGGGTATTATTTGCCATATCATACCATTACAAACTTGCATTGTATTTTTAGTAAATGAATTGTTTTTCAAACCACGGAAAGCTTGCAACAAGTCGGGTGGTCCTATTCATGTTGCGCGGAGTGTATGTACTGTGTTATTAGTACTTATACTGCTACTGACAATAGCTATAGGTTTGAAACTTACAACTTACTTCCTCTCATACACCTTTTTAATATTTATGACCTGTTAAACGTGATCGTTTGCACATACCAAATTGAATTAGATATTCTATGTAATAGATTTACGCACGAGTTTTTAGTTTTTGACATGTTATACGCTAATAGCTCTTTAAAGTATACGTTTATAATATTAATGGGTGGCTATATTACGCGGGCGGTAAAGAAAGTGCACATTCAAAAATTTCTTCTTATACGTAAAGAAATCTGAGCAAATTTAAGTGATAAATACCTGTATTTCGGATATTATTTATTGTACAAATGTGCTTCAGATGAACGTTCTAGAATCATATCAAAACATTATGTACCCTATGAATAGTAAGCGATATTAATTTAATTCTAATAATAAAAAAAATGCGAATTATCTGTGTCTAGAATAATAACTGTTTATATCAGGTTGTTACATATGAAATGTCCGATTTTGTAAGGAATAAAAAAAGTCTAAATTTAGAAAAATATAAATATTTATTCTGCAAAATAGTCTCCATTTACATCAATAGTTTGTTGCCAACGGCCTGGAAGCTGAAAAATTCCCTTTGAAAAGAAATCTAGGTTTTGACGGCTCACATATTGTTCAAACACTGCTATTACAGACTCCCGGTCAGGGAAGTCCCTATTTTGTAAGTGATTGTCTAAACTTCGGAAAAAATGAAATTCAGTTGGCGAAAGGTCAGGTGAATAAGGTGGGTGAGGGAGAATTTCGTAACCAAATTCCGAAAGTTTTTGGATTGTCTGTCGTGCAACATGAGGTCTTGCATTATCATGAAGAAGTATGGATCCATGTCTATTGATTAGTGAGAGCTGCAAGCGGCTCAATTTTCCATGCATAGTTTCCAGTTCGGCACAATAGGACGCTGCCGTGATGGTTTCACCAGGTTGCAAAAATGAATAGTGAATAATACCCTTGCTGGTCCACCATACAGTCACCATAATCTTTCGCGAGTGAAATAATGCTCGTGCATGCTGTCTTGGTGCTTCACCTCGATCTAACCATTGCCCTGACCGTCTCCGATTATCATAAAGTATCCACTTTTAGTCATACGTTACCAATCGATGAAGAAACGGTTCAACTTTCTGCCGATTAGTCAAAGAGGTAGCCACCTCTAATCGACGCAGCTTATTGGCTTCCGTTAATTGGTGCGGCACCCATCGATCGAGTTTCTTCACTTTGCCAAGCGAAGAAAGGTGACGACTAATGGTGGTAATGGACACTTGAAATGTTTCTGCAAGGCTACGCACTGTTGTCGACGGATTACTTTCAACTTCTACACGCAGCTCGTCGTCATTAACGGTGCTACGCGCATATCCGCGAGGCTCATTTTCCAAATCAAAATTTCCCTCGCTGAATTTTTCAAACCATCGCCGTAATGTGTGTTCATTACACGTGGTTTCACCGAACGTCTGATTAATTTCTCGCGTTGCTGCAGCTGCATTTAATCCCTTTTTAAATTGAAAGAGGTAAATTGCCCGAATATCTCTTGCCGACAGCATTTCCATAGGCGAGACAAGGACAGGTGTATTAATCTTTCCAAGAAATGGAACAGGTACACACTTCAAAATAAATACACTTTTCTACAAATACAATAATAATTTTCACCAAAACATACACGTCTTCACACAGGTGCGATTCAGTTCAGACTGAAGGAAAAAACGGACATTACATTTGTAACAAACTGATATTTTCATTGAAAAATTCGTACCTTTTATAGAGAAAATTCAAATAACGGGTTGTCGCTCCAATGGAAGCATTTTGCTAGTCGCCCGGTCATGCTTTTACCAGGATGCTCAATGGGTTTCTGTGACAATTCATTTCCATGCAACTTGTAGAAGCGACAGGTCTGGTAACTGCGTCAATTTAAAATATTAATGTTGGCCTCTTGCAGGAACCGTAATGTAATAGTAGCAACATGAGAATGGGTATTATTTTGCTGGAATGTGGCGTTATTTAACCCTTGGCTGTATGAAAAGGGAATGGTTCCAGAAGTTCTTAAACGACTGAGCATTTAAATTATCTTAATACTAAAGGAGTCCTATTTCTCATGCAACTTCCACACCAAATTCAAACCAAAAATTTCTAAAAGCGCAAGCTCCTGTTTTTCGGAAAATTTCAAAAACTAGCATTCTGTCCTCAGATGTCTTTGTTTGAAAAAACGATATTGTTCCAGTCTTCATTCCAATCTGCCCATACAATATACCATTCTAACCTAAGGTCACGAAGCCGGCTACTAAAATTCAGCCTCAGACTTGGACGTTAGGAAGTTAAACCAAAGAAACCAACATGGCGATATTGATGTATGGAACGCATTGTTATTTTACGGCGTATCTCTACCAAATAAGTTTTTTCACGGACCCTGAGATACTATGACGATTCCTAAACGCAAGCAATTCTGTCTGTCTCTTACCTTCTCGTTTGGCCATTCTTCCAAGGCTGCAATGTTGCCCACTTCCATGGGACAAATCTCCTCAAGAAAATAACTATAGAAATAGTTCTTTATATTCAGCTAGCAATTTCATGAAACGCTGTACCCGGCTCAGGTAGTCCAATGTTAAAATCCCGTTCAAAAAGATGACGATAATTTGGTTATCTTAAAGCCTTTGGCGTTCCAATAAACTAATTCGCAGCTATAGACTGTTACAAATGAACAACTAATCTGAACTGATCCAAAATACAAGAAAAATGAATTTTTTTCGTTAAATTTCAGCAAAAAAAGACATTATTGCAATCTTGATATCTCTTTTATCATATAGTATTCTCAAAATAGTAAATTTAGTTTTAAAATGTACAATTTTGCTGGGTGATTCTACTTTCTTTTTAACGTAGTATATAAAACATTACAGACGCTAGAAACATCGGAAAATTCATTACTTTTAACAGTGAGAGGAAAATACACAGCAATGAAGATTATTAAAATTATTTTGACGTTAGTACGAATATTCTCAACAGGTTGTTGTGGGAGATAATCGAAAACAATGGAACCAAAAATATAGACTGTATTCTAACAACTAAATTTTAAAAGAAAATTAATTAGTTGATATTTCTCATTTCTTTTTCATAACATTTCGCAACTAATAAGTCCACAAGTTTGTCATATTCCACTTGTAGTCACTTATTTCTCTTCTTGACGATGAAACTTCTTAGTAACTGGCGCTTTTCGCTTCTTTTTATACACGATTGTCCAAACAAGTCCTTGGCATGCCGACAGTTAGGAATATTTGTGAGATGACGATTGTTTTGTTGTAAAAGAAGAAGAACGATATTTTTAAATAAACTAAACCACAAATATCATAATTTATTGCATGACCACCACTCTTAAGCAAAATTCCTACATACTTACCTTTTGTTGAGATGCGTCGTCAGTGTAACTAATGCCGAAATTCTCTTAAGTAAGGCTTAGATACTTTCAGTAAAGGTACTGTTGTTTTACAATTAAAAGATGAATAGTGACACCTTTTAATTATTTTATTAAAACTAAACCATTGTCTCACGATTCACGAGAGAAAATTGAGGCAGAATTAGAAAATTTAGATGAGTTAGGTATTATTAAACTTATAGATTATTTTCTCTGGGCAACTCCGATTGTTCTAGTTATTAAAAAATCGAGGGCTGTTAGAATATACGGTAATTTTAAAATTAAAATAAACCCTCGTCTAGAAATTAATCAGTTTTCGTAACTGAGAATTGATTATCTATTTTCAAAGTTCAAGGATTGCGTTAGTTTTTCAGTAGATTAATGTTGACTACCTATTGTGCATTACAAACACGCACGTGTGGGCAAAAAATAGTAAGACTTTTTAATTTAAATTTCGCGCGAAAACCCATTCGTCGAAATATTTTTTTTCTAGGTTGGTATGACTGTCAGTGACATCTGTGCCAAATGTCACATCAAAATAATCATTAGTGTTTAGTATACGCTTGTCTTTCTGAAATACAAAATTGTATTCGGCGATTTTTACAATGAGTGAAATTATTCAACAAAGAAATTCCATTAAATTTTGTGTACGGAATCAAATTTCTGGTGCCGAAACGTTCAGAATGTTACAAAAGGCCTTCGGTGATAATTGTTTGTCGCGAGCAAGTGTTTTTGATTGGTACAAATTATTCAAAGAGGGTCGAGAACGCGTTGATGACGAACCACGTCCAGGACGGCCATCAACATCAACTGATGATCAACACGTCAATAGAATCAAGGAATTGGTGCTTGAGAATCGACGATTAACAGTCAGAGACCTTACTGGCATCGTTGGAATATCGGAAGGATCAGTGAAAACCATTTTGAAAGATCATTTGGGCCTAAGAAAAGTGAAAGCACGATTTGTTCCAAAATCACTCAATTTTTTCGATAAACAGCGTTGACGTCTGTGAAACAATGCTTTCCGACTATCAAGACAAAATGGAAGGCATCATAACTGGAGATAAGATTTGGATCTACGCTTATGACCCGGAAACAGACGATCAATCGGCCGAATATCGTATCAAAGGTGAGCCGAAGCCCAAAAAACCACGTCAAAGCAAGTAAAAAATCAAGGTTATGTCGACAGTTTTCTTCGATTATCGAGGTGTGGTGCACTCCAAATTCCTTCCGACCGGCCAAACTGTTAACAAAGAATACTATTTGAGTGTTATGCGTCGTTTGCGCAATGCTATTCGTAAAAAGAGGCCAGAATTATGGGCCGACAACTCTTGGTTTTTGCATCACGATAATGCACCTTCGCATACTGCGTTAATTCTTCGTGAGTTTTCGCCAAATTTTCAACCAATATCGTGCCGCAACCACCGTATTCACCTGATTAAGCTCCGTGTGACTTGTGGCTATTCAGCAAACTCAAACGACCGCTCCGGGGAAACCGTTTTGAGTTAATTGAAGACATGAAACGTGAATCGCTACGCGCATTGAAGGCTATTCCTGAAATTGACTTTAACAACTGTTTCGAGAGTTGGAAGAAACGTTGGCACAAGTATATTGGGGCTAGGGGGAATTACTTTGAGGGGGACGAAATAGATTTGAAAGAATAAATTAAGAATTTAAAAATTATGAATAAAGTCTTACTATTTTTTGCTCACAGTAGTATAGCATAATTTAAATAATAGTAAACACAGAAGAAATAATGTTTTAAAAGTACGAAATCAACATGTTAATATGGCATATTGATACAGATATAGTGACAATACAATACAATGTATGATTCAAAAAACGTATTTCCATTTTCGATCAAATCTTTGGAATTGTTTTAAAACAAGTAATTGTTATTGTTTCCTATAAGTCAGAACACCTATTTTAAGTAACACATTACTCAATTTACTTGAAGTTTTAACATCAAGTTCATATCATTTATGGCACGGACGTGTTACAGGATCTTTAGAGCTGAATAATTTTTCAACTGAATCATCTTAACCACTGAGATTTACAGTGTTTGCGTATCTAATTGTTTTATATTAATAGATGTGATTGATGACATTGACCTAATGGAAGATATTACTTATTGATTCATAACCGCATTTGAATTTATAAGTATTAATTTTTGGAAGCGATTTTGTGTATAGTTACACCTGTGTACGTGTTAAAATCACAGCAAATATTGATTAATTATTATACAATGATAATACTAATCATTTGGTTCAAGTTTTTCAGATTCTCTAAAGGTTTTCTTTTTCCAATTAATTTACTAAATGGATGTTACCTTTCCGTTAACCGATACGTATTAATGAATTTAAAAGTGAATCTGCGACTTCCTTTTCTTGTTTGATTTTATTGTATCTTACTTTGTACGAGGGCAGATCGATAATTAATCAGGCACAAGAAGACATAATTGATTTTTCTTCTTTTTCGTCCTTCAGAAAAGTACGCTTTATCAAAATGTTCCAAATATGTAAAAATTTCAATAATCACCTAATTCGATCTAAATCTTTTGGCACAAAGCCAAGTTTACAGATTGAGAAAAAAGAATCAGTCTGCCAGTGCCAAATTTGGCGAATAAATTGAGTGGGGAGGCAATTGAAAACGCAGTTGATGAATTTTTGCTATTGGAACAGTTGAAGTGTGCATTATTCTGTAGGCAAATCTCTCATTTCTTCTTTTGGTGAGGCGTTTTGCATTGTACTGCATCGTTGATGTAAAAGCGATGCGTACTGTTCGACAGTTACCCTTTTACGTTTTTAGAGATTATCAACAAGAGAAATCCCACTGTAGTCTCAAAGAACAGTAACCATAACCTTACTGGCTGAGTGTTGTTGTCTTCGCAGCACTTGTAACAACCTTGGACCATTGTTTTTATTATTCATTTTGGGTATATAATAGTGTATCCTAAATTCCTTCAGATCATGTTCAAACTTTTCTAAATTGAAGGCCGAAATGCGTCCTCGTTCGCATTATGGCATTCAACAAACACGGCATACATCTTATACATAATTTTGTCACACTTAACTCATCATACAAAATCGAAACCACAGATCATGTTCAAACTTCTCTAAATTGAAGGCCGAAATGCGTCCTCGTTCGCATTATGGCATTCAACAAACGCGGCATACATCTTACACTAAATTTTGTCACACCTAACTCATCACACAAAATCGAAGCCATTGATCGTGGAATAACCTTTGCATATCATGTACTTTTGTAATAAATCCTGAAGTACACACGTCTTTTGAATGTCTACTGCGTTGTTCATACTGATTCGATCACATTTAATCTTAGATGTCCATTATTTTGTGGTTGCAATTAATGAAAGTTCGTTTCCGCAAGCAGATTCAAGTTTAGTTTTGATTCCACCATTTAATTACTGATCGGTACTCTACATTTTCCATGCATCAAAAACAAGCAAAAACCTTCTATTTAAATGACAAGCCTACTTGCGATCCAAAGTAACGCGCATTTGGATAGTTATGTTTTGAAGAAAGTTCTTTTGTTTTAATTTAATTAGGTTCACTTATTACTGATCTGTCCTCACAACTAAGAATTCTGAACATCAAAGTTTAAATATTAAAGACCTTTTTGTAAATAGCGGTGTAGTTTAAATACAGAAACAAGTACATAATTAGAAATTGAATTTGAGTTTTTGAGAAATTTTGATAGAAGTTTTATACTTTAAAGATCTTTTCCCCATGTTTTAAAAGTATAACCTAATCGCACGCCTCAACTTAAATTAACAATAAGACCATGTGTTGTAAATAAGCGATAACTTTATTTGTTTACAACAAAACGGCATTGCTTTTTCGCGTTCATTTGCTTATTAGTACAATATCTGCATACTTCAGCTAGATTAACTATGTCTCATACTCGAAGAGGTGATGTAGACGAAATCCAAATTCGTTCACTCCTACAACAAACATTATAATGCCAAGTAAGTGCAGTTCGTGAATGAAATCAGTCAAATTTCAAATGTTTCAGAAGAATTTTTCTTACATACGTCTTTCCCGCAATGTTGTATATATTCTTCTTATTTTGAAAACTTTTCATATTGTTAAATAACGAATCAAATATCGCCGAAGGTAAATTTTGTTGAAGATTGTGGTTAATTGGGTGAATCCAAAAAGATAAAACACTCCTTACCACAACAATGTTCGTACGCTGTATATGTATTTCGTAAATTGAGTTGTCACCATTAGCAGACTCTTAATCACGAAGCTCACATAGAAAATCCAGGTGTGACATATTGATTAATACTGTGCTGATGACAACCTAGTTATGGAAGTATGTATACAGAGTACGAATATCGATATTGTAAGGGCTTTTTTGCCTTTTTTGATTAATTCTAGTATCACCATTGAACAAGGGAATAAATGTCTGCAATGTCTGAGCATCTTTATACTCTTTTAAGAAAGGCATTCTTTCTTATTATCCATACACTTCCTGACAAACATGTCAGAAACTTTAGATTTACTTTAGTTTTATTACCATTATTTTCTGTTTAAATCTAATATTAAAATATATTAAAGAAACGTAAATTCAATATTAAAATGTCCGCAAAGCAGAGGAAGCTATATTTGAATTCTCAAAAATATGCGTGGGGACCAGAATTTCTCTATAAACACCCACTCTCACAAAACAACCTTAACACCTTCAATATATTCTCCATTTAACTTGATTTGTCTAATCGAAGATGCCATTGTTGGAACATTATTCGAACTCGTTTTTCTATATGATTGCATGCTGCTGTGTCGTTTTCACCTTTTCCACATCGTTAAAACGACGTTCTTTGATGCCCGCCTTCATTCGTAGAAACCAAAAAGAAGTCGCACAGAATAAGATCAAGTGAGTAGCGGACGTGGGACAAAGGATTCATGCCGTTTTCAGACAAGAATTGCCGAATTTTTGAGGCTCTGCAAGCAGGTGCATTTTCATGATGCAAAACGCTGTTATGTCTTTTCAGGAAGACTGCGTCTTGTTACAGTGCATTTTTTTGTAAAAGCATTTTCATTTGCTCGTCATTTTTTGTAATGTCGGATTTAGGTGAATAGCGTGCGACTATGAAATTTACTCGCACACTGTTCACCTAAGTCCAACATTACAAAAAACGATGAGTAAATGAAAATGCTTTTACAAAAAATGCACTGTAACAAGACACAACCTTATTCGGCGAAACAACCGACTTCACCGAACGCAGAACAAGTTACATCAGGCGCACCTAGTGGCAGGAATGCTAGTCAAACCCCACTCACAGCGTCGCCATTCCTGTTACTTTTGTGTGCACCCTCGTACATACTCTTTCATTTTAAATAAAAAGATTAACATCATTTTCGGTTAAGCCGGAAATCTGATTCGAATATAAATATATTCATCGAATTCTCTATTTGCATTTCTTAACTGTGGAAAATTTTATTAAAATCTAAGTAGTTGTATCAACGATATCCGAATGAATTCATACAATTCTGTATTTAAGGCTCACGTAGTACATAGAACTTTATTTAATACATTAGTCGAGATAATTTATTTGCAACTAGCCGGTTTTCAGATCAAATTATTTATTATGTTTGATTATACACAGAGATAGTTTGATAGAAAATGTTATGAAGTAGTTTTATGGAGGGTCTCGGAAAGATTTTCGTTGGTATATAATTTTTGCATTATATCTGCAACAAAATTACGTTGCACTATTTTGTTTCCAGTTTTCAAATAGTTGATTGTTGAGATCGTTACTTTGTGACATTCCATTACACTAAGGAATAAATAAAAGACTGCCCAAATTTCGCAATATATTATGTATCTATGGTAGTGCGATCTAGCTTTGTTTGTTAGGACATTATTAAGCACGTACAATACAGGTTATAATTTCTACAATTCTTATAACGGGTTTTCCAATAAGAGTGATATGATTTCTTTAAAAAACAACAAACTTATTGTTAAGATAATTCAAAAGTTTTTTATTTAATGTGAAGTACAATCGATACAATTAAGTTCTAAATAAAACGTCATTCAAATGGCCTCCACGACTTCTTCTGCAGGAACGAATTCGATGAACCCAATTTTCGAGCACTTTTTCCACTAAATCTAGTCGTATGTCATGAATTCAATATTGACTTGTAAAGCTTGAAGAGAGTCTGGTTTATTTCGATAGACCAATGACTTCAAATAACCCTACAAGAAATAGTCTAATGGTGTTAAATCACAACTTTTTGGAGGTCATTCAATATCACAATTTCTTGAAATAAACGAATCTCCAAACTTTTCTCGCAATAATTCTATCGTTGCATTTGCTTTGTGGCACGTAGCCCCGTCTTGTTGGAACTAAATGTTGTCAAGATCAACTTCTTCCAATGTCGGCCATAAAAAGTTGGCTATCATCAATCTATACCGCTCTCCATTGACAGTAACGGTGTTACCAGCTTCATTTTGAAAGAAGTACGGACCGATGATTCCACCATACCAAAGACCACACCAAACTGTCAATTTAGGTGAATGTAATAGTTTTTCATAAATAATTTGTGGATTTTCTTTGCACCAGAATCGACAGTCTTGTTTATTTACCACACCATCCAGATGAAAGTGAGCCTCATCAGAGATGATGATTTTCTTAAAAAAATCGTTATCGTTTTCAAGTTGTTCCAAGGCAAAATCAGCAAATTCACGACGTTTACGGTGGTTCAATGGCTTCAGTTCTTGAGTGAGAACAATTTTATAGGGATGCAAACCCAAATCCTTTCTCAAAATCCGCCAGGTTGTGGTTTGAGGCAGTCGCAATTGTTGAGAACGTCTTGGAATCGACAAATTACGGTCTTCAGTAATACTTGCCTGAACGGCAGCAATATTTGCATTACTTCGAGCGGTTCTTTGTCTTATTGGCACTTGAAAATTATGTAAAGAAAATATGACGAATAGCGAGCACACTTGGACGATTATTACGACCATAAAATGGCAAAAGCGCACGAAAAGTTGCGATTGGAGAACGATTATTTTGATAATAAAACTGAATAATTTGTAAACGTTGTTCTTGCGTATATCTCTCCATGATGAAATTGTAAACACTACTGAATACAATGAAAAATAAATGACAGATCATGACATATTACAAATGGCCGAAATGTCACTTCAAAATCATATCATCCCTATTGGAAAACCTTATATTGGGTCTGGGAAAAAGTTCGTGGCGTTTTTCCCGATAGATGGCATTGGTTGCCGATAATTAAAGAACAACAAGTCACAGCGACACCACCGACGGCTCGTTTTTTAGATGACCTTCCGCACGTTAGTTTGAGCGTAGAAACATTGTAATCGGTGCAGTGGTTGGAAAGTTATTCGCACTTGAAAATGGAGAAGAATAATGAGAAATTTCGCTATATTCTGCAATATTATTATGATAAGGGGAAGAACGCTGCGCAGGCTTGTGATAAAATTTGTGCTGTGTACGGTGAAGGTACTTTATCGAAATCTGTTGCGCGGAAATGGTTCGCTCGCTTTCGTTCTGGAAATTTCAATGTGAAAGATGAGTCACGCTCCGGTCGTCCAATCACTGAAAAATCTGATGAAATTCTTGAAAAAGTCCAACAAGATAAGCATATCAGCAGTGTCGATATTGGCATGGAGCTAGGCATTGACCACAAAACTGTTTTGAACCATTTACACAAAGCTGGTTACAAAAAAAAGCTTGACGTATGGGTTCCTCATGAGTTGAGCGTGAAAAACATGATGGACCGAATTAACATCTGCGATGCGCTGCTGAAACGGAATGAAATCGAGCCGTTTCTGAAACGTTTAATAACCGGAGATGAAAAATGGATTACGTACGATAATCGGAAGCGTAAAAGATCGTGGATAAAGGATGGTGAGCCGTCACAAGCGTTCGCTAAGCCAACATTGACGCCAAAAAAAGTGATACTGTGTGTATGGTGGGACTGGAGGGGAATCGTCCACTACGAGCTACTTCCAACTGGTCAGACGATTGATTCTCAACTCTACTGTGCACAACTAGAGAGATTACGCCAGGCGATTGAAAGAAAACGGCCCGAATTGATTAATAGGAAAGGTGTTGTCTTCCATCATGACAACGCCCGATCACACACTTCTTTGATGACCCGTCAAAAATTGAGAGAGTTTGGTTGGGAAGTCTTGATGCACCCACCTTACAGTCCGGATATAGCACCCTCTGACTATCATCTGTTTCGATCTCTGCAGAACTCTCACAATGGAATTAAGTTGGTTTCAAAAGAAGCCTGTGAAAACTACTTGATTCAGTTTTTCGACCAGAAACCACAGAAGTTTTTCACCGATGGGATCATGGATCTACCAAAAAAATGGCGAAACATTGTCGATAATAATGGAGCATATTCGGTTTAAATGAATTCGTCCACGCGCCATGCGGGGACCAGTTGAATTTTACTGAAAAAACGCCACGAACTTTTTCCCAGACCCAATATAAAGGAGATTGTAACCTGTATTGTTCTTGCTCGATAATGTCCTAACAGACGAAACTAGTCTCAGTAAATCTATAACATAGTGTGAAATTTAGACAAAATACTTTATTTATTCTTTAGTGTTTTATTTATTCCTTAGTTTTCAGTTGTCTTTATTCTCAGTAACACTTAATTTGTTTACAAGGCAGATGCTCGTCAAAATAACCAGGACGCATCATACCATGTGATACATTGAATATATATTTTTTTGTTCATAATAAGTACATCCTCCTATCGATTTGTTTTATATAAGAGCGTTTGATGTAATAGTAAACAGATGTGTGAAAAATCCTGACAAAACTTCATGCGCAAGTAAACATCCTATAACGCAAAACCAATGAAGTGAAAATGTCGAAAACTTCAGTTAGAGCACACTGGCTACTATTAGTAGACGCATGTATTTAAATATAGGATTCAAGGTCATCTATTTACGTATATTTACATTAAAAATAACAAATCGCATTGGCGAATAATAAACTGATATTTCAGTTGTTCTATAATTGGTACACTAGTCCACCTGATTATTGACCTACATGTTTATATAACTTTTATACACGTATGTATACGCAGCTAAAATGAGAATCCGTACTTCCTATATGTCATTAACAGTGTTTATTTTCATTTCGCAATATAGGTCAAGGTTACATATACTGTTTTACAGTTATGCACTTAGCGTATTATGTGCAGTGACGTACCCATTATTAATCATTTTCAAGAAAGTTTCTTCTTTCCAGTCCTATCTCAATCTAAACTTGATGAACGCGATGTAGAACTTGACCTAGACAGAAAAATTAAGCATCCGGGATTAGAAAAAAAAGGAACTGAGTGAACATCTACTGTAATAAATTGACGACATTAGCACAATGATTATGCTATTTATTTTATTTGATATTACAATTTGGTAGATTACGTGAAGTAAATGATACTTTACAACTAACTCCTTGTGTGGGTGAATCAAATAGTCATCTTTATAAATATTTATCATAATTTCATTTATGAAAAGTATTTTATAATTTAGTTTGAGTCATAATTCTGACGTACTAGCAAATTACTAACACTTGTAAGCAAAGAGAAATTAATTATACAAGAGATGCTGGAGGTAAACTAACATAATTGTCTTCCAATTCGATGTTGATCGCATTGGTTTTACTGCAAGTTCACTCACTTTACTTTTAATCATAAGTTATGAGGTGAAATAATAATTCATATTACAGAGTATTTTTATATACATATGTAACATACGTATTATTAATTTTAGACTTGCCTGGAGTCTAAAATTATTGGAAATACCCGACTATACATGAGTAACTTCTGTATTACGACACTTATCATGAAATATTGTTTTAATAATAATAAAAAACGCATGCAAACAAATACCATTGAAGGACATCAATAAGAAGAAGCACACAAATATCTTACCATAGCTTTTCACCTTCTACACTGCCTGTCGCAGAGAAAACCTAACTTCTTTAAAATAGTAATTCTTAGTGGTGCCATCTATTAAAGAAAATAAGTCGGTAAGGTAGATCTTTTACCAATGTGATGTCAAAATATGTCATTTGCATCAAAACAAGCAGAGAAATTGCGCACAACGTAACAGTGTGTATTTGGCATTGGTTGAAAAATGAATTTTTAACGAAGAGCAAATATCAAATTCTGTTTTAACCTCAGTAAATCGTTTACTGAAATTTTTAATTTGATCAAGCAAGGTGATGCGTGTTTATCACGTATGAGTGCGTCCGAGTGTTATAAACGATTTAAAGACGGTCGCACGGACATGAATGACGACGAATATCTTGATACAAAAAAGATCTGTGGTTACGGAAAGTAACATCGAACTTATGATTTAATTTATCAGAAATGAGCCGAAATCCTCACTGCGATACATGGGAATGGTATTAGATATTTCTAAAGATTCAATTAATCACATTTTGAGGCAGCGTCTGGGAACAAACATTCATCGTGTTCATTGGATTTGGCCCCCTGTAATTTCTGTCTATTCTGCAAACTACATATGCCGATGAAAGGGCAGCGTTATGCCGACGTCGAAGCCATTAAAAAGGTATCGACAGCGATCTTGAAGGACCTCTCTAAAAATGAACTTAAAAACTTACTCGACATATTAATTGACCGTGCAAAACATTATATTGAAGCCGAAGGCGACTACTTTGAAGAAAATAAATAAATTTTACCAAAATATTAATAAGTTTTTGTTTTTATTTTAAAAAAGTTCGGTTTTTTTCTGCGACAGACTGTGTATTAATTCCATGGGTGAATCAAATACAAATCGGAATTTTTATTTTTATATTTATTGAGGCATTTCAAAAATAAAAATTAACAAGGTTATTTTTCTATGTAATCTGCTAATTTGAAGATACATTTTTACCAATGGATAGGAGGTTTCTTTATGCTGGTGTTATAAAAAGAAATTGGTTGTGACTGCTCTCACTTGCCCGCACACGTGTCGTAGACAACATCAATCATGAATCTTTGCCCTCCAAGAATTCCTTCTAATGTTTATTTTATTCTCTGTTCATATTTTGTGTACATCGCTACCAATGTTGCAATTTTGGGAATAATAGAATTACGCACTTTTTATATTTTCAACAAATTCAGTTGTATTTCTGATTTCGTAATTTTCAAGTTATTGAGATTTTTTATTACGGCCTTGCCTTTATAAATTCTCTTATTCTAGGTTATTCTTCTTATAATTATTTTCGTTTAATTGGAACTATTATTTTTATTCTTTTGTGATGCTGCAATCTAGTAAGTTTACCATAATGATGTAGGTTTCTTCCTTATTGCCTTCTTAGTTTATCCAGTTTGTATCGATCACGTTTTACAAGGCCAAAAAAGTGATGCGAATGCAATTGTGAAATAAACATCCTACTAGAGATCAAATTTCGTATCATACCTTAAGCTCGAAGCGCTTAGTTAAGGTAGGCGAGGATTGTTTTATGTCTGTCAAATAGTTCCTTTTTTCAACCTGAGTATCATATCATCGGCGCATGTCAGTCTCCATATATTAGACCTTTCGTTTTTACGTGACAATCTCTCAGTCTAGCCTCTTGTCCAAAGTTAAATTGCACTGCACATAAAGGATTTTTTGCCTCAATTCCTTGTTACCGAGAAGATAATGAAAAACTAGAAATGGGGGATTTTGTCACACATAGAAGATACATAATACAAAAGATGGAGCAGATAGAATATCTAGGCGTAATATTAATGAGTGAAAGAGTCAAAAGTAAGATTCTACCAGACAATAATAAGATTCACTACGTAATCTGGATAAGCATGACGAGGAGTCTTAAGGAAGATCTATAGTGAAATAAATGTAAATGGATACTTTAAAAGAAGGACTAATAAAGAAGCGAAGGAACTTCTTGAAAAATCTAGTATTACCCAAGTAGTGACTAGAGTAGGTGTTTGCTATATTTAGCCCAGATGCTTGAAAATTGATGAGTTAAAATAGTTTAACTTGGACAAGCAGAGAGAGTAGGAAGAGGAGAGGACGCCTAAGGAGGAACTGGTGGAAAGAAGTTAAGAAAGATCTATGGAACACAGAAGTATTGGACTGGAGAGAAGAGACCAAAGATAAAGCGAAATTTAATATGGAAGACTAAAAATATTTCATGTCGACAGCGGAACTAATGTTAAAGTGTTAATATTGGGGCGCGGCTAATGAGTTACTTACATAAATTCTAAAAAAAACACATTTTGCTTTTATCTGTGTTTGTATTCGTAATTTATTTTCTGGAATTTTTAAAAAAATTATTTAAAATAGCTATTAATATTGTACATAACATTCTTCCATAAAAAAAAACATACTTTATATATGTATAATATCTATGTTTTATGGTTTGAAATTTTCCTTTACAATATATTTGAAAAACTTCTTTCATCGCTTGCACTGTTCAAAGTTTTGTATATTATTTAAATTTATAGGAGACGGAAGTGTA
Organism: Dermolepida albohirtum; assembly: GCA_031893035.1. Classification (NCBI taxonomy): domain Eukaryota; kingdom Metazoa; phylum Arthropoda; class Insecta; order Coleoptera; family Scarabaeidae; genus Dermolepida; species Dermolepida albohirtum. The sequence continues at coordinate 379,650 of JAVIWB010003439.1, forward strand.
GATCTCTTAATATTTCGATAGAACTTAAGGGAACCTTTATTTACTAAATTTTATTTTTATTTTGTAACTATATTCTGTCATTTTTGCTAAATACCTTAAATATCTAAAAAAGTACTTTATCTTGCTCCGGATATATCGAAAATTTGACGAGAACATAAAAAAAAAGTATCTTAAATAATAAATTGAGTACAGAATCCATAAAACGCATTTATAAATAATTGCTGCTAAACCTGTCTATTTTATTATAAAAATTCGCTTATGGTCCCTGGCTCTACGTATCATAATTTTCCCACAATTATGTACATACATTATTCTATTTCATCTGAAAACAATATTCAAATTATTTTCCTTAATTTTTTCTATTGATATTTAGATTTTCAGATATAAAACGAAACTTCTATTGCTAGTAAGTTTTTACGTGTTATTAGCTCCCTAGTTATATTTTCGCAAATTTTTCAATAAAATTATTTTATGAAACTTTCTTCGCCATTTACTTTCATCTTTATTATGAATAAATTATCGCAAGAAAGCGTCATACGAATCTTTGGGTAGCGCTTTTTAAATTCCTTCCTCAACGACATCCTGTTCTTATTTAGAAACACATTCAAGGTCATACATATGAGATGGAATTGTAGAATTTGTCCTTTTATCAAATTAAAACAAGGGAATAGGAAAATTATGAGAAAGTAAGTAATTAATAATACTTATTATTTATTCGTGTTCGTAGAATATGCTTCTTTAGAATAGTTGTAGTTCTATTACATACTAATGTTCGAGTTAAAACGAATTTTAACATATGTGCAGGTATTGATCTCAACTTTATACTATTAAATGATAGAGTGAAGTGTAATTTATATATTTTATTAAATCCTACTGATTGTACGAATCAAGTATTGTTTTTTCCTTCTTTTGTTTCAAATATTATATTCCCTATCTGGACAATGTAAATTATAAACTTGTAATTAATCTATTTTTCTCTCATTTTATTTTGAAACAATGCTAATGTAAGTAGTAATTATTTTTTTAATAGAATAATTACTGTATAATTCTTACTCGTACATTTAAATTCCAACAAATATTCCCAAGAATAAATTGCCATACACTCACGGTCAATCTGAGAGCAGTCGACATCTGGTGTAGAAAGTACGAAGCTTTCTTCGTGCACGTCACAGTTATAGAGCGTAACTCTATTACGTCACGGCGACGTCAGTTATTTCGTAAAATTACATGCCTACACTTTATTTACGGTTGATGAACGGTTACAAAATATGATTCATTTAGATGCCATTTAATATGGATATCGGTTAATTCGAAATAGGTAATTACAAACACGAAAATTAGGTTAAAAAGTTTCCAGACGATTCCACTAAAATTAATTTAGATGCTACGTATTACATTCATATGTATTGTGTTCGTGTGAAGGTGTAAATGAAAATAAATGGTAATTACATCGCTCTTTCTCCTAAAAGCTAATTTTCAGAAATGGTATGTTTTCCGAGGATTTGACTTCACCTAACAGTTAGTCACTTTGTTTGGGAATTTCCATAGGTTATGCGATGTGCTGTATTAAAACTTTTATTCAATCAGCAAATATTCGTCCCGCATTTATCCTAAAACTTTAGCGCTGGCTTACGCTCGACGTTTCTGTTATTGCAAACTCTTATGAAATAGTTATATGCTGCACTGACAATTGTAACGTGACTAATTCATCGTGTTTTAATATTTAACGACAATTTTACACATTGGATAAATTCTTTCGAAAAATTGTTGGCATTCTTTAAGAATAGTTTTTATTTTTAATACAAAGGTACACTACCGTTCGTGGTATGCTATGTGTGTTTATTGAATTCTTGCTTGCTTAAGTGCACTTTGGACCAAAAATGTCAACAGTATTTTATTTGCAAGTCATCTTAATTATTTTAACTTAAATAATGTTTAAAATAAATATTAAATAACATTTAAGTAGAATATAATGTACATTGAATAATTTGTCAACTTATCGTGGAAATATTTCTGTGTTTCTATGAATTATTTTAGAATCAAATTTATGTAATACAAAGAGTACTAGGAAAGTTCTGCAATACAGCTTTGTTTATTTAATTTTTTCAAAGTGATTTCCTGTACACACAATACACCTCTCGATCCTCCGAAACCAATCTTTAAACCAGTTCTGCCAAGTTTCACTAGGGAGTAAGGCACACTCGTTGTCCCAAGCCCGCAGAAGGTCCTCATCATTGGAAAACCGTCTCACTTTTAGCTTTATTTTCACATGCAGGAACAGGGCAAAGTCGCAGGGAGCAAGATCTGGACTGTAGGGAGGATTCTCGAGTAGTTTCAATTCTGTCGTGGTCAAATATTCGGTGCAGGCTTTGGCGGGGTGAGCTGGAGCATTATCGTGATGGAAGAACCAGGTGTCCATTCTTAACTTCGGCCGCAGATTCTTCATAGATCCAATGACTTTAGGCAGGCACTTAGCTGTGACTGTCTTCCGTGTGTCCAAAACGACGCTTCCCACAACTCCACTCGATTCGAAAAATACAGCATCATTTTCTTCTTTACAGATCGGGATTTTCTGACATACGGGTGTGTCCTCATCATCAAAGACCCAAACTTTGTTTTGAGCTTTGGTCGGCACATCGTAATAGTACAGTCAAGTCTCGTCATCTGTCGCGATGTTGTTCACATACCGAGATTGTCCCTTATTAAACTTTTTTATCATCTCCCAGCACCAAGTCACACGTCGTGTCAACTGCTCTTCAGTCAGTCGATGCGGCACCCAGAGAGAACAAAGTTTCTTCACGTGCAATGATCACGCAGTACATTTAGGCTTGAAGTACCCTCTATCTATTGGTAGGTCACTCGCCTGTCCTCGCCAAGAATTTTCCTCACAGTAGTAACGATTTCCTCTCAGCATCCTCCACAGTTAAATTCCTCCTTGCGTTATAATTTCTGCTATTTCATTTCGTGACCACGATGCTAGCAAGCACTTTACACTCTCACTGTTAATAAATAACTGAGCCCATTGACATAGCGCGGCGGCTACAATGCACGCGTGATCATGTCTCAACATGCAACAACAAGCAGCTTCCTACGATTCATTGTTGCGTCATATTGCAAAATTTTCCTAGTACCCTTTATACATGTACGCATGTCAGAAAAGTGTATTACGATGACTTATGAGCTATTTTAAATTATCTGAACTCTCAAAAAATTGTGACTACTTTCTAATAAAATGACAATAATATCTATAATCATGGACGCGCCAGTAACTATGTTGCTTAAAAGCAGTGGTGTTCTAGTAGAAAGATAACTTGGCTACAAGTTCGAAGATTCCTTATATTTCATTCCAAATTACTTCGAACATCCATTGCAGTCCCAGTTTCTCTTAGGTTGTTGTCAGTAGAGTATACTGATGCATGATGCCTACGACATTACTATCCTACTGGTCAAAGAACAAATCGTAATGAGTCAGTTCTGTTATAAATTCATAAGCTTGCAAGAGGTGCTATTGATATGTGCATGTGCTCAAATAACTACAATAGCTAACCACATTTTTTCAGTCCCAGACAAGCGGCATCTGTAAGATGTCTAGGTATTTATGGTCTATTTAGGTTTACTAAATATGCCGCAAATAGTCAGGAGGATATTCTTGGGACTATTTTAATATTTTTTGTTCTGGGATAATTTTCAGAAGGAAGTTTCGAAGATTCAGATTCAGAGGTTCCGAAAATGACCTATGAAATATTGATATCACCAGTGTTTTTTAAGACAGTTTAAAGCTAATATTAAAAAAAATTTTCATTGATAACCAGTCGATGTATATACCATTGAAACCAGTTACGGAATATATAGCAAAAAAATAAAAATTTGAAATAAAAAAACTGAATATTTTATCTCGAATATTTCCCTTTTAGACGCGATAGGTTTAATTTAAAAGACTTTTTGATGCAACAATATCAAAGAATTTATTTAGGACAAGAACAAAAATGAAATTTTTGCCATGGGAACCAACAGAAACCTAACATTTCGGATGTTACTAAAGTCGTTTGAAAAAGTTATGGTGATTAGACACATTTCTTATTTTATCCTTTACAATTTCGAAGATATAATCGCGAATTATTAATATTTTTAATAAACTCACATTGACCATTGATCATTGTTCATAATCACCCCCATCTTCTTGTGGAAAATGTTCGTATTTTGTCAATTTAAACTGTGACAAGACTCTTAATACTGTAGGTAACTTTGCATGGTTGCATAATTACTTTATCAAAACATATTTGTAGTTGCAGGTTTCCTGTACACTTTTTATTTCTTAAAATCGAAATTTTGTTTTATCGATTTAGTAGTTCAAAGAATTAAAATGTTTAAATGCTTTTTTAAAAGTTTTTGAGAGATTTAATATTTAAAGTTGGAGGCCACACATCATAGCTTGACCTCGATTATAAAGGGTTTTCCAATAAGGACTTGACAACTTTTTTTCAAAATAAAATGCAGACCATTTGAGATATTTCAAAAACTTTATTATCGGGTTGAAGTACAATCAAAACATTTATGAACGGAACTCGACTTCGTTCATATGGCCACCGCGGGCAAGTTTGCAGCGGTCGATTCGTTGGACCCAATTTTCGATGACTCGGCCACACAATTCGGCCGAAACGGCTGCTATTTCGCGTTCAATGTTGGCTCTGAGCTCTTTCAACGTTGTCGGCTTGTTGGCATAGACCAATGACTTGACGTAGCCCAAAGAAAAAAGTCGAGGCGGCCAATCGACTGGTCCATTTCTTGAGATAATACGCTCATCAAACTTAATCTTCAATAAATCGATTGTAACGTGTGCTGTGTAGCTTGTGCCACCGTCCTGCTGAAACCACATGTTGTCCAAGTCCATATCTTCCGATTCGGGCCAAAAATAATCGGTAATCATGGCGCGATAACGATTACCATTCACAGTAACATGACAATATTATCGTCGACGAAAAAATATGGCCCTATGACGCCGCCGGCATGCAAGCCGCACCAAACAGTTATTTCTTGTGGATGAAGTGGTGTTTCATGAAGCACATGTGGATTTTCACCCGACCAATAACGCATATTTTGCTTATTGACGAACCCATTGAGCCAAAAATGAGCTTTGTCACTGAAAATGATTTTGCGTTGAAATTGATCATCTTGGCGCATCTTTTCCATAGCCCAATCAGAGAACGTACGTCGCTTCAAATGGTCCATCGGCTTCAATTCTTGAGTCAGCTTGATCTTGTATGGGTGTAAGATCCTTACGCAAAATTCGTCATAAAGTGGTGTGGGCGATGCCCAACTCTTGAGAACGCCGTGGAATTGACTGATTTGGATCATTTGCTACGGACGTTTCAACGGCAGCGATATTTTCCACACTTCGACCAACCCGTTGTCTCACTGGCACGGCAACATCACACAACGAATATGTAGACTTAAATTTATGCACTAAACTTGTTACTGCCTTACTAGGGCGAGAATTACGACCGAAAATCGGAGTTAACGCTCTTAAAGTAACGGTCACCGACTCCGAATTTCTGTAGTGAATTTTTATAATTTGCAGACGTTGTTCGTTCGTGTACTTTACCATGATGAAAATGTTAAGTTTACTGAATAAATTGACAGTGATAGTTCGATTATTAGTGAAAGGGTGCGTCCACAAATTGAATTAAAAGTTGTCAAGTCCCTATTGGAAAACCCTTTATAATAAAAATTTTTTTTTGCCCAACACGTACATACATATATGGTACAAATCGAAAATATTATTTCGATATGTAAGCTAAGTCGGAAATATATAACATTTTAAACGTAATTCTCAAATGTTCCCCTGAATCATTATTTCAAGAAAGAAAGTGTTGTATTAATTGTGTATTAAATATACACCCTTCCATGAAAATATTTGTTCAAGGCCTTGCTGTTGCTGGTATTTCCTTGAGTTAAAATTTTTACATTTTAATAAAATGCATACATACGTGATACTAATTAACGAATATTTTAGCAAATACTAATAACTATTTGTTATTAACAAAAAATTCAGGTTTCTATTTTCGAAAACTAAGAATGTGTATAAGAATTTGTACAATTAAAAAATTAAATGGCATTGTATTTTTTTAAACAAAGAGTTATTCGCAGTTTAGAAATAAAAGTATTTTTATTTTTTAAATTTTGCTAAAAATCATATTCGCCTACGTAGTGTAAACGCACAAAATTTTTTTTATTATGTTTCAATATATTTACCTTCATTTTAAAGCTTTTGCCCCAGCAATGCTGCGCCATCAGGGAGTTTTTATAATCATTTAGCTTAGTATGTTTAAAATATTGCTTTCTTGCTGTAGTAAGTTCTTGATTCGACCGACGTTTCCTTCCAGGAAGGAAGAGTTTTGGTTTAGGAAGTATACGGAGATTGCTTGGGGTAAAATAAATTTAAATTGACGCAATTTTTCGCAAAAAGCTTGTAAACTATTTCGTATCTATCTTTATCTATGTTCTTCTTGATACGATTTATTCATTGCTTAATGCATTTTGCTTTGTACCCTTTCTTATATGTTGCCAAAAAAATATTAGTGGGCTAGAGGGGTTTGTGATCTTTTAAATTCTTGACAGGAAAGGTATACCTTTCTTGATAAAATAATGGAGTAGATAATATCTTGTCTGGCTGAAGAATGATATTCCTTAATAAACAGAATTATATTTTTTTAGACAAAGTTTTCAAGAGATATCTAACTACTTACATGGCCACTACTAAAGCATGGCTTCTAAATATGCACATTTCATTGAAATGCATATATGCGAGGACGATTTGATGGAAATTAATATTAAATAAAACAAATAGTAGATCATAAGACCCTCACATGATCGACTATTTGTTCTATTTAATATTACTTGCCATCAAATCGTCCTCGCATATATGCACTTCAATGAAATGTGCATATTTAGAAGAGATGCTTTGGTATTGGCCATGCAAGTAATTAGATATTTCTTGAAAACTTTGAAGAACAAGTACAAATAGTCGCTCATAAGGCCCTCAAAACACTGGTTCGTAAACGCAGTAATTTCTTTTCGTCGAAATAAACTTTCTAGCAAGGACAAGTTTGAGTTTGGAGAATAAGTGGGAGTCTCTTAGAACTAAACTTGAGCACCACAGAGGGTAAAATACGACCTGAAGTTTCGGTTGCTTCAATTTTTCACGAAGAACTAAGTTAGTATGAGAAAGTGCGCTCTGTTGATGAAACTGAACTTTTACATGGATCATTTCCATATATTTTTCAAAAATTGCATTCGTCGATTTGCACAGTAAAGCGGCGTAATAGAATTTGACCCTTTTTAAGATAGTGTATGAACATTATCTGATTCGAATCTTAAATATCGTAATCATTACATTATCTGCTGATTGGATTTCTCTGAGGGAGGATTGTATGATGTGCCAACTCATTCTTTCACATTTTTTATTACAATTCGAGATTCCCCATATTTGTCTCTGGTCGTACATCATCTTCAATTCTCATATTACCGCATTTACATTGTGCAGCTCAGCAACAAGTCCTGGTTTTCTAAGTAACATTATCACTCAATGGTTCTTGCATAGCAACCTCAACTTAAAATGTCTAGTCATTAAAAAAAAGATTTGGAACTGGACCACGTGTTACGTTTTTCTGCATTTTAGGATTTTCCGTTTAGATGCTGCTGGAACCTAAAAAACTTGTACATGTCACACTTATCTACAAGTTTTTTTGTTACAATTTTAAATTTCACGATGAACGAAATTGTTGTTTGACATTGACTCAATTTATTAAACTGAAGAAGGCGATAGGTCTCTCCATAGTTACTAAATCGTGGTGTGTAAGACGACTCTGTGTTGAATTCTGACTAAAACGTTTAGAACTTTTTACATTTACTAAAACTTACGTACAATATAATAACTATTAATTTAAGATGCCGTTCCAATAATATTAAATGATACTGAAAGCAAGCAATCCCAAAGCTAAAAATTAATGATAAGAGTAATAAATTTTTATGTTTTATTACATACTTTGAGATATAATAACAAAAAGAGAAAATCAAGGGCACAAAAAAGTTATAGTTGAATGTGATCAAAGAGGGAAACGGATATTCAAATTACAAAGTTCTACTATGTGTATATCCCAATGCATATAATAAAGAAATGTACTTCTTTGGCGCCTTATGATTTATTGCGAACTAGAAAATTTTATAAAGTCAAAATACATAGTAAACTGATAGAAATTTTAAAATGTCTAGAATAGACAAACAACTTATGCCAATAAACTAATATTGTAAAACGTAAAATTCGTTATATCGAACATTAATATAAACTAAAAGGTTTTGAAGAAGAATGAAATTATGATATCACAACAAATACAATGAGTAAATATTCCATATTTCCTGAACAAATGCTTTAAGGTAAATTATAATGGACACTGTGATTGATTAAGTTAATCAATTAAGCTTAATATAATCCGCCAAATATACGCTGTTACTGTGTGTTTGGCTTTCGACGGTGTAAGTCTAGTATGGACTTTGATTCTGTGCGGATTTTGCCGTCGTTCGAGGTGTAACACTGTGACTAACTATATGCTGATGATGACGTGATGAGTCGTTGTCGAAACTCGTATACAGAATACGAAAATTATTGCGGAAAGGGGTTATAAATATTAACCTTAATTGATTAACAGATGCTTTACTTAAATTGTTTCTTGGAAATTATCCATATATAAGCCTTTCCGAAAGATGGTGCGAGTAATCAAGTCTGTCTTCCCGTCAAATCATCCACGCAGATTTTGCATATATGTCAAAATTTTCTCTTCCATTTTTTCTATTTGGGAAGTTGATTTATTTCACCGATGACTTAACTCCATGACTTGAACGTACCACATAGTTTTACCTAGTTTGCAGCCATACAATATGGACAAACGTTCTTCAGCAATTACAAAACTATCTGCACATTATATAAACATCAAATTATGCTAAATCTATTTTCATTACATATGTGCATAGAAACACTAGTTTTAATAACATCTAAAAGGATTCCAACCTCATACAAAGTTAAAGCTTTCAACGCCTGAAAATTTCCCTGAAAAGTATTAAATCAACCATAGAAGACCTCATATTTTGATACTATTAACCGGTGATACGTAAATACAAATAGAAGAAAATTATCTACTTATCAAATTACACCTGGATCGCCATTTAGTAATTATTTTATTTTCTAAAGTGATCCTTGTGATGGATTGTAGCTAAAATACTGTATTCAATAACTATGCGTAAGATTGTGATCACATGCTGAAGCAGTTGTAGATCAACTAATTTAAAAATTTATTTAAAGTTTGGTTATTTTCTTTTCAAACAGTAAATACGAATATTAATACTTTTGCTTTTATTGTATTTACTTCAAATCACATATCGCATATCACATACCCAATATATTCAAGAAAGAAATATTTCCTTTAAAATGAAAATTTTATATTTAGAATATTCGGAAAATATATCTTTAGAATCAATGTATAGATTTGCTGCCAACATATAACGGAAGCCGATGAAATTAAGTGGTTCAAGATTTTTAGCTGTTGCATTTCGTAAAATCGAATCATGACTTTAATTATTTATGATCGTGTGAAAGCGCGGTGTAGTAACGTAGGTGCGAAAAATGTACGGTGTTGCACGTAGGCCTGTGTGTTGGACCTGTGGTTAAAGATGATCTGTTAAAAACACAATGGATCGGACACGACTTTAGAAATCCCTTCAACCGCACTATCCGCAATAAGAAGACGTGATTCGAAATGTAATTATTCACAATAAATATTAAATGTGATTCGATAGAGTATTCATATAAACACCTAATAACCATGATTAATTAAATGTGTGAGTACAAATATTTATTAGAACATATATTAATTCATTATATGTATGTATGGCTACTACAAATATGTCATAGCAAAAAAAATCATGTAAATAAAAGACTGAATCCATTTCATGAATTGCATTCGGCTTACAATAGCATTAAATTATAATTCTACAATTCCAGTACCACGATATTTGCACATTTTGGTTACTGAATTGTCAAATTTGTAAGGCAACCGTCTAGCGAACGGTAGACAGAGGTTCGAGTCCTTCCACAGCGCAGAAATTTTTAATTAATTTCTGCGATGTTAATTAACTATGGCATAGCAGAAAAGAGTATTATAAATTCGATTTTACTAACACTGATAACTGATTTTACGGTATCAATTTTAAAAATATAGATTATTTGCCTATTTTCGACGAATACAAAGGGTACTGGGAAAGTTTTGCAGTTGTTTATTTCATTTTTTCAAAGTAATCTACTCTACACTCAATACACCTCTCCATCCTCCGAAACCAATCTTTAAACCAGTTCTGTCAAGTTTCACTAGGGAGTAAAGCACACTCGTTGTCCCAAGCCCGCAGAAGGTCCTCATCACTGGAAAATAGCCTCCCTTTTAGATTCATTCTCACATGCGGGAACAGTGCAAAGTCACAGGTAGCAAGATCTGGACTGTAGGGAAGGTGCTCGAGAAGTTTCAATCCTACCGTGGTCAAATATTCGGTGCAGGCTTTGGCGCGGTGAGCTGGAGCATTATCGTGATGGAGGAACCAGGTGTCCATTCTCGACTTTGGTCGCAGGTTCTTCATGAATTATCAATCTCTTTTAACTATTTACTATTCCCTCGCCTATTCGCTGTTAAATTTCAGTACAATTGTATCCGCAATCCGTTGAATGGGAGAGGGTCATATTATCCAAAAAACAATACTGCGGGTGATCTTTGATTTAGAGCCCATGGTTACTTGTCAAAACTTCTGTGATGGAGCATTATTGACATTTAGATGTATTTATACATGTAAGCTTCTGCAGTGTGTATTTCTCAATAATAACTTATTTAAAATAGTTAGCGACTTGCATGGTTATAATACCAGAACCAAGGGCAACTTGGTTATTGCAGAAGGTCTCCTATGCATATGAGTGGTCATTTATACAATTTCGTTCCGAATACTATAAAGAATGTCAGTATTATCAAATATTCAGAAAAAAAATTAAATTTTTATTTAATTTCAAAACTTATTACACGGTAGGAGAATTCTGTTCGGACCATTAGTTATCGATGCTTTTTTTTTTATTAATTGTTTTTGACAATTTTGCACTTTTGCAATATTTTTCTTACATACTATGTTTTTTTTATGACTTTTCATATCCATTTACATCGTCGAAATCCAGATCAATTCAAAAACAGTAATGTACTGCTTAATTTTTAAAAATAAATTTAGAAAAGAATGATAACATGAAGTTGATTTAATTTCTGCCGTACTATTATGTATTGCAAACATTAATTCTGGTTAATTGTAGTACTGTCAATGTTCGTAGTATGTACTTGCTCGAAATCCTTCAGATACTGTAGCGTGAACTGGCACGAGCAAAGTGAATTGGCGAGTTATCCATCACATAGTCCCAAAGAAGCAATGAACGATTTCTTTCGAACATGTCAAAGATTAATTCCAGCGAATGAATTCTGCGTCAGCCTATGAAATCGTCGATTCTTTCAAAAAAGAAAATTTAAATGGCAACTCCCAGAGGCACGAAATATGTTTCTAAAGGTATTTTCTTTCGAACGGAAATGTATTTATTATAGAATGTAATATCTTGGGAAATTTTTGAGAATAAAGTATTATACTCTATTGTACAGGCTCAACAAAAGAAACATTTTTCATATGCCTCATAACATATGAATAGGTTTTTTTTCTCTTACTAATTGTTTCTGTTATTATTTTTAATTAGAATATATGTACGGCGTAATCATGTATTGATATTTTCATATAATTAGTCACGTAAAGCTTTTTCATTATTACGTTTACATATTAGATAAGATAAAGGCTAACAAAACAGAAGTTTAAAGAAATCTGAATAACAACTAAGTGCGTAGTCAGTAAAATGAAATAGTAAATACAGTATACATTTGTTTCGGAACTCTATCGAATTATTTCCGAAGATCGTAACTTCAACTACAAGGTAAGTTACACGTAGTTAAGAAAATTTTTAATAAATTCTCAAATTAGTCTATTTACCTGTTAATGCAAATGTAATATTATACATCAAGAGCAGTCATTCAAAAAAATAGAATTTGTGTGTAATAGAAGGCAGTTCTAACGAGAACAACTTGTGGATTGTGCACCAGGCCAACATACCAGCTCACAATGCCCTATCCGTGATGCAATTTCCAGCGGGCAAGCGCATTGCTGTGCTTGATCATCCTCTGTATTCGCCAGATCTCGTACTCTATGACTTCTGCCTGTTCTCAAAAGTGAAAAGTGCATTAAAGTTAACACATTTTCAGTCAGTTGAATATGTAAAAGCAAAAACGGCAGACTTGTTGAAGAGGCTGACAACTGATGAACTGTAGCATTGTTTTGAACAATGGAAGACATATATACAGCGATGTATAGATAAGGGAAGACAGAATGTCGAAGGGAATAAAAGTTAAATATAAGTTTATTGGCAATAAATAACATTTCTCACACCAGTCTCGTTTTTTACTTGCGATATCTCATGTATTGAGAGAATGCTATGTAATACATTATTAAATATTATCTAACATCTGTTAGAGGAGAACACAGAAAACGGTAAAGAAAAATTAACGTTAGGTGTTGAAAAATCCTAGAATTAAAGAGGACGATCAGATATTAGAGATAATGAGACAACATATTTAAAAATTTCATATCAATATTTAGAGATAGACAATGTGTCGGCAACATGAATTCTCAAGCACGTCACACCAGAACGAGCAAAGTGAATTGACGAGTTATTCATCACACAGTTAAAAAGAAGAAATGAACGATTTCTTTTCTACATGTCAAAGATAAATGCCGGCGAATAAATTCTGCCTCAGCCTATGAAACAATCGATTCTTTCAGAAAAAAAAAAAAAATGTAAATGACAGCTCCAAAAACACGAAATATGCTTCGAAAGGTATTTTCTTTCGAACGAAAATGTATTTATTATAAGATGTAATATCTTGAGAAATTTCGAGAATAAAGTACTATGCTCTATTGTATAGACTCAACATCTTTTATATACTTCATAATATCTAAATATCTGGTACGTGACACTATACTTTTATTTGAAAGACCTCAGCCTAACAGACATGAAGGCTGAACTGGATTCTATTCTGAATGAGTCTGCTCCTTCGTTTAAAACAATGAAATATTGGGCAGCAGAGTTTAAACGAGATCGTACGAGCTGCCAAGACGAGCATCGCAGTGGTCGACAAAATGAGGTGACGACTCCAGAAATGGTGAAGAAAATCTACAAAGCGGTGCTGGATGACCGTCGACTAAAAGTGCGTGAGCTAACAGACATTGTAGACATTTCAAAAAGTGCGGTACATCGCATATTATCTGAAAATTTGGACATGAGAAAGCTGTGTCCAAGATGAGTGCGGCGCTTGCTCACATTCAGCAAAAACAGTGTCGTGATCTTTCAATTCAGTGTTTGGCGAATTTTCACAGCAACAAAGCAGAATTTTTGCGCTGTTTCATAATCGTGGATGAAACATTGGTCTGTCACTTCACACCCTAGACAAAAGAACAATCTAAACAATGGATTTCAAAAGGGAGAACCGGCTCCAAAGAAGGCGAAGACCGTTTCATTTGCAGGCAAGGTCATGGCATCGGTTTTTTGGGATACGCGTGGAATAATTTTCATTGACTATCTTTAGAAAAGAAAATCTATCAACAGCGAGTATTATGCGAACTTTTTGCAACGTTTGAACGAAGAAATCAAGCATAAATGGCCGCTTTTGGCTAAAGAAAGTATTGTTTCATTAAGACAATGCACCAGCTCACAAATCTGTTATTGCAATGGCCAAAGTTAATGAATTAAAGTTTGAATTACCACCCCGTGCACCCTTTTCGCCAGATTTAGCCCGCGGATTATTTTCTGTTCCCATGCTTGAAAAAATTTCTCAGAGATCAAAGATTTTCCAACGATGAAGAATGAATGTCGGCAGTTAATGACTATTTTGAGAATCAAGACAGTTCCTATTATAAAAAGGCTATCGAATTTATTGAACATCGCTGGGAGAAATGTAAAGGGCTGAAAGGAGATTATGTTGAAAAATAAATATATCTCTTTCCAAAATTTTTGTGTTTTCTTTGTTGGGTCGGATACTACTGGGACCACCCTCGTATGTATGCTACAATTTCGTATATATACAAATTAATTCACAATGGAAATAGTACATAATAATGAAGAAGAAGAAAAAGATTTAAAACAGTTACACTCTAAGATACATACCTAATTAATACTTATTTACATGGACGTAAAAATGTTATTTGAAACGGAGTACTAAAAAAAACCAAAATTTAAACCATACTACTACCTACTTGAATTAAAAATGCTCTCACTTAAGTAAAAAAAAAACTCGATTAAAATAGACTTGAATCAAACAATAATTAAGATATTCCGGCGACAAGTTTTTAAACGATTTAATTAGCATGCCGCGCTGGTTAAAGAGAATTATGCAACGCACGCTGTATTAAAATTATTATCATATTGACGCACGATAAATTCATAGCGAACTTCTTACTTCGAATCAATGTACCGGTGGGTATTTCTCAATAACGTTAGGCTACCAGACATATTAATCGAACTTCATCGTCCTTCTAGTTAAAGACAATCTAGTACACGTATTTAACGATAATATATCTACGAGTGATGTAAATTTTCGATTTAACATTGTTACAGCATTTATTTCGTAGATGTTTTAGGTGTAGTATTTCCATAATGTATGATACAGAATGTAAATATGAACTGTTATAGGGACAAAAACATAATGTTATAAATACAGTATTTTAGACGAAAATTCGATTAACTATTTGAGATGCATAAAATGATAAGAAACAATGAAATTGTGATTGGAAATACGAAGCAACTTTCATAATTGAAACTACTAAAATATTATGGTCGGAAGTAGAATTTTAAACAGAAATTTTGTACCATAAAAAGCTAAAATCTATATCTTAAGCAATTAATATTACATGTAACATAATTTTAAATTTGATCACTGAATCATTTTCCACAATAATGTTCCTATCCCGTACAATAATAATAATAATAATATTTATTGCTCAACAGGCGAACCCAAAACATAGTATACAAATAAAACGAAGTACATACAGTCAAAATAAATATCAAAAGTAATTAAAAATGTAAAAAATGAAAACAGTACCACTAGCAATTAATAATAACTTAAAATAATAGAAAAATTAGAACAATAGAAAGTTAAGAATAATAGAAAATTAAAACCTAAAGGACTAAGGGAACCGTCAAAAATATCCCTGTAGAATTAGAATTTGTTGGAGTTCAACGCCATATGATATAGGGGAGCCTTACTGAGGGGATTCGTCCTCGGCGTACCGTAAACAAACTTGGCAGTGCTTCTAGAGGAGGGGCGAGAAACTGCAAAGTTTAGTTTGACCAGGAGGTTTGAACAGTCAATCCGACCATTCACCAGCTTGTAAATAAAACAAGCACTGTGTCTGGATCTGCGTTCCTCCAGTGATTGGACATCGTGCTCCTCCAACATAACATTGTAATCAAAGGCACGGCACGCTCAGGATACACAGACTTGAAAGAAAGGAATTTCAGAAATCGACGTTGACCGCGTTCGATTGCATTTATCTGCGAACCGTATGAGGGATACCGTACAATCGACCCATATTCCAACTAACTGACAACCAATGCAAGGAATAGTATTTTCAATAAGATAAACTACTATGTTGTCCTCATTATAAAGCTAGTACTCTTAACCGCAGAACGACAAATGTTTTGAATATGTCAATTAAAACTCAGTGAGGAATCAAAGAAAATACCGAGGTCCTTCATGGATTCAACTTTCATAATAGTGTGTCCATCCAGGGAGTATGAGGCCGAAATAGAAGATAACTTGCGGGTAAATGACATGGCATTTGTCTATGTTCAAAGAAAGACAATTAGACTTAGACCAAGCTGAAATAATGTCCAGACTCGCTTGAAGCCGATTGACACCTTCAATGGAAGAAACAGAAACAAAAATCTTTACGTCGTCAGCATAGCACAAGGCAGGACAAGGTAAGGTCAATAATAAATCATTTATAAAAAGTAAAAATAATAGCGGGCCAAGGTTTGACCTCTGAGGAACCTCAGATGATGAATCAAATGTTGTCGAAGTAAATCCATTGTAGAATACATAATTAAGTCTCTTCTCAAGATAGGATTGTGTCAACTGAAGGAGGCAACTTAGTTGTCGAAATGCGTATACGGGATACGAAATTTATTTTGGAAAGGGTTTAGATATTAACATTAAGTGATCAAGTTAATCAACCATCCATCCAATTTATCGTTTTAAATAATTGAATATTCGCAGAAATATGTATTATATTTAGATATGGTAAGTTTTAGAGTTGCGAAAGTATATAAATAAAGTTTTGAACTATATGCTAATCTAGATTAATATTTGTAAGTTGGTGTTTAATTTACGGTATATGATCAACTAGCCAGTTTTCTTATTAAAGGCCATTCCCCCATTTTAATTCGACCACTATTATATATTTTAATCTTTCATATTCTGCAGATATTTTTACTGATAATTAGAAAATTTTCAACTTATAGTAATTCACAAAATCTGTGACAGTAATTTTTTAATTAAATTTTAACTTTTGTAAATAAATACTAACTACTCTTTCTTTAAAAAAACGCTCTACAATCAATTTCGTCAAAATTTCACTGAAAATAATGCCAAATAAACACGACTCTGTCTTTTTCATCTCTGGCAGTGTCTCTTTTTAGGTCTTTTTCAAAGATCGTATGCAATAATTTACCCTTGCATATTGCGTACCGCAGGGAAGCAATTTAGGCCCATCAAAAAATGCAACCACATTACAAATATCTCCATCCAGCACAAACATTGCGCAATATTATACATTATTTCTGCTAAAAAGGGAAAACCGAGATTTTCCATGACCTGACTTAACAATAATTATAAATAAATATATTTACCACAAATTACAATAACGTAGGTACAAAGTTTTATTAACATCAAATGTATTAGTGTTGTGCAATATGTTAGAAATTCCTTTCTTGTCTGTTTTCCAGTAAGCAGTTCATCGTACATTACCACGTCGTTACAGTTTCTTTTGACCACGTGTTCATATTTACAATAACTCCAACGTGGAGGTTACTTTTGAAAAAGTTACACTCTGTAGTTTAGCAAAATTAACATATTGGATGTAATATCTCTATATCTATCCTCGAATAGGGTAATGTAAACGTATTTTTTTTGGAATAGCATCTTCAATACTATATCATTTCTTATGAGTTTTTAACTTTCGAACGGTATTTATTACTTTTTAATCTTTTTTAGAAAATATCAGCAAAATATCGAAAGAAACTCAAATAAATATAAAAAAAATGATTGTACAAATAAGGAAAATGCGCAGCCCGGGAATATAGCCGATGTAAAAGAGATATTAAAGGAACACTTAAGATAATCACCAAGGTTGATATATAAACCCCTTTCCACATTAACTTTCGTAATTCTGTATACGTATTTCGACAATTAAGTTGTCATCATCAGCGGATAATTGCAAAGTGTTGCACCTGGTAAACCACGGCGAAAAATACCCGTACGAAAACAAACTCCGTACGCGATCTGTACCGTTGAGAACCAAAATGTACACTATGTACATTTTGTGTACACTTTGAATTACGAAAGTTAATGTGAAAAGGGGTTATATATCAACCTTAGTGATTAAGTTAATCAACCACAGGCTCCATCAAATTCAACGAACACTTAAGAGAGGTTTTCTTAACTACGAAAATAGGTCAATACACATTTGCGAAAATAGAGAAGAACGTAACTAAAATTAATTGTGCATTAACCTGCCTGGTTCAATTTATGAAACTTGGCTTGATCAACAG
This sequence comes from Dermolepida albohirtum, assembly GCA_031893035.1. Classification (NCBI taxonomy): domain Eukaryota; kingdom Metazoa; phylum Arthropoda; class Insecta; order Coleoptera; family Scarabaeidae; genus Dermolepida; species Dermolepida albohirtum. The sequence continues at coordinate 397,645 of JAVIWB010003439.1, forward strand.
GTGAAAGTATTTATATTGTATTTCAACTGCTATAGATCCCATACTTACCTGTTAGCTTCTGCAATTCCACAGAGAGTCTCTTTACATACTAATAATATTGATAGTTACATTATTCATTCTTATGGAGGTAGAAAGCATCATAAAGCCGTTTTATCATGACAGATTACGTGGCTGATATTGCACCGCAGTATCAACCGCGTACAGTCTGAATTTAAATACATAAATATGAGTTGAGTGAAAAGCTTCACGGTGTTAAATCAAAGATTTACGAGGAAATCTACGCATTAATAATAATAATATATTAATAGTAATCTTTACTGGTGTCATATATACTTACGTAGTGTCCACACAGTCAAATAAAACACACCCAAACATTAAATTGCAATATCTATTGAGGATATCTACAATTAAATTTAGAATGTACTCGTATACTAACCTAACATATAATAAACGTGACATACTGACATTTTTAATTTAGAACTCATCAACAGAATAAAATGTTTATCGATATGATATTTTTTTATTTTATTATTATATATATTATTAGCGTAGTTTTAATAACAGCAGAAAGAAAGCATATGCAGAAAGAGTATCTATTCATACATACATATGTACATATATACAAGTCCAATGTAAGGAATTAACAATACATATGTAACACCAGTGTCCAATTAGATATCAACAAAAATATGCGCAATGTGACATTTGTAGTTTTTGCTTCATTGCTCCATAATGAATTAAGAAATAATGGTGTGAAGAAAAACGATGTATTTTTAGACTGATAAGGATATCTATTAATAAATAAATAACATAAATATGTATATCAATGAACACAATATAAATAGTAATGAAATTTAAAAATAGTCAGTTACATACATGTTGACATCATGCAGTTGTAGAAGAAGGTTTAAACAAGTAAGTAACCGGCAACCTTGTTAGCTATTTTAGGGAGATACACACGCCCTTGTTCTGTCGTTTGTACATTCGTATGTTTGAATGACAGAGGTTTTTTCATTATTTTTCTGTATCCAAAAAGTACAACAGCAGCCCATAAAGAATCATTCGTTAATTTCACAAGTTTACCTGATGATAGGTGAATTCCTTGAAACGCGTGGGAAATAGGGTGTTATTGTTGCTGTACAATGATTCTTTTAACATTTAACTAAGCTTGTTTAATAATCAAAATGAACTAAAGAGTTTAAACGAGGTCCGAAGTGCAAATAAAGTGTGTTTTGGAGTGTACCATCTTTCGGTCCTTTTTGTTTTTTTAAATTCCTAAATATTTATCACGTATTGCGTACAAGCGTTAAATGTAAGGTTTTTTTTCAAGAAAGGAAAGAATATTAAATTGAAAAATATATTTTAATAACTAGTTTAATCGTTTAAGGGAATTTAGCATTCAAACTCAAGGTTATGGGCATTCTTCACTAATTTCAACCGACGATAAATCTGGCAGTTTTTTCGCTTTCGACATATAAAAATTTAATTATTTGCTGCTTAACTGTAATGAGTACATCCTCCGAAGTCATATTTGATACAATTATTATTTTTATGAATAAAACAGAATCCCTGCTATCAATAGACTACATGATTACATGAGTATCTTGATTGCTTTGAAGTAAGTTTAACTAACAAGTAAAAGCCAGAAAATTTAAAAGTCTATAATCCCCTCATATTTAGTACACTACGTAACAAATAGGCTTGGCGTCTAATACACATTTATATATTAAAGGCAGTATTCTACATTCTAAGAAATATTTTCAAATACGAAGCAATCGCATAACGTCAAGTAAGTAGATAATTTGTAAATAGTCTAATCACACATCTCAATGTAATATTTAATTTTTTTCCAGTTTTTTTCTTTCATTCAAGTAAATTTGATGATTATCTACACTGTACTTTTTTGTCAAGAGGCAGCATTCATTATTCTTTTCAAAATTAAAAGAAATTATAGCTTATTTGTTTTCAAAGCAAGGAAATTTCGTTAATTTCTTATATGTCCTTGAACATTGTTAGATGTGTTACTCTGTTGTTATTATATAAGCCGGCGTAACTTTTTGTCGCTATTTTTGGATTCGGAAAACACATACTATTTTTAAATATATACACGATATTTTTAAAATAACAATCTAGTAGTTTTACCTTTATTAAATATGTACGAATATATGCACAAGATAGCTTCATATACATAAATAACCTTGGGAGTGACAATGGTTTTCAAAACAAGAGCTAGGTCAAGTACCCACGACCCACACAGCAAGTGCAACATCTAAGTTCTTCTGTTGAAATGCCGGACAATGGGAAAGAGGTGAATAGTAAAAGAAAAATGAAATATTAACATATACACATTCTGACCTTCTTATGGACTTGAAGCATTGAACGATAGGGAATGTGATGAGAATTAATTATTTCACCTGGGAACTCGCAGATCGTACATGTCTTGATGCACATTGTAGCGTTATTAGTTGTAAATATTTTAGAAATGTGACACCACATCTATGCTGAGGACAAGAAAATTTGTTATGCATACTTAAAGCTCTTCCTGGCAACAATAGGAAATACAAACTTGTAATTATTGTAAAACTAAGCAGAATGAATGCATTTTTTGTATTTTAGTATTCAGTTACTGTTTTAATAGTAGTACGCCCCCGTTTTATTATTCAATGTTTTTAAATCTGTTAAAAATGCGACAAATTTTGAAGAAAATTTAATATATTAACTACAAATCGCTATAAAAAATTTTGATCTTAATCCTTGGAATATTTCAGTATACGTCTGTGTATTCTCTCTTACCTTTCGTCTTTACGTCGCCATTATGCACGTTCATGGCTTCAGATGTCCTAACATTAAATTATGTTTATAATTTTCTATAATGGCTTTAATTGAATATTTTCGACGGGTTAATTTTGTATAATTTTTCTAATTTGTATTCGTGTTCATATGGAAACAATTAATGTTATACTTTGAATATTATATGTGAGTAGATCCTTATTTTATCTCACCCTTATAAGTGGAGATGATCAGTTTAGCAAGCGTACAGTAGCGCGTCTGGTTCAAAATTAGCTGGCGTTGGACAAAATGATTTTATTTATAGCTATATCGTGCAATTGTGTATTAGTTCACTCGATTCACTTTTAAAGTATATATAGCTGGTTCAACTAACCATTGTTACGTAGAAGTTAACACAGATTATAAGGGATGTACTAAATTATTAATTGATAAATGACTTAATGTATCGTCGCAGCTTCATCAAACGTGATGCTCACAATATGAATTTGGATCTTTATTGTCTTGGATCTTCAATAATTGACACTAAAGAAAAGCAATATTTTTGTCTTCTATATAATTATGTAATATATTTTCGAAGAATCATTTTACTTTACTAGTACGAGAATTTAATTTTTGTTTTTCTTAAATAACGCATTTATTTTATGAAGTTGCTTTTATTACAATATTTTATTAAAAAATAATTTACAAGGTTTAAATAGTAGTTTCAGTACGCATTAAAGAACGATAGAGTAATTCGATGAATCATAAAACTTCAGTGGTATTTCTTAAAATTCAATTATTCAGAATATACGAAGGCACATCACTAGCTTTTGTAGCTTTGTTAATATACAATATGTGAACGTCCGTTTGCTTTTACTTTTTCTTCCGCATTTCTAAACTTTTTTTGATCATTAAAGACCACCAAGTCTAAATTAACTATTATACAGTCTAGTCGACGTTATTATAGATTATTGCTTGACAGCGTTTCTCAAACTTTCAACAAGATTTAATACGATAGATTTTTTTCAAATTCGACGTTTTTCCTTCAACTTCGTTATATTGTAAGCCATATTTTCGGTTCGATTAACATCTGATGTTTTGGGGCAGCTAATTTAACACACCATTTTTAAATTTCTAAACTTTGCACAGATGATTTTAGTGTTTCGGGTTGTTAGTGAAGTATCTAATTTAATACCTCTTCACAAAAGCAGCAGATAAGTTTCTCTTATTTTTTTTTAAATCATGTCTTTTCCAGAGACCCTTCGTATCCAATAAGCCTTCGTCAATAAGCATTACAGTGTCTCAACCTCAGTCGCAATTTTTCTTTGCTCACCGATAAATAATGAATACTTTTTTTTAAAAAAGAGCTTAGACTTTTTACTATATATTGTGTTTGCGTCCCTAATTATATATGATAAATAGTAAAATAGTAAGATTTGTTTGACAATAACCAAGAAATCGCAAGTATCACCGTAATTATTAAACTTATTAATATTTACTGGATTCCTCTTAAAAACACTCGTACATATCCTATTGATACAAATGTAATACAACATAAAAAGCGTGAAACATAAATTCAAAACTTACGATTTTTTTTTAGATAGCTATTCACACTATTATATCTGTAGATATTATTTATTTACGCTACATATACGAGTGTTTTGTATGTTCATGAGAAAATTGTATTCAAGTGAAGTTGTATGATGTTGAATCATCAATGCAATTTTCACTAGTCTCACTATTTATTTAGCTGCGTGATTAAGAAATACTAGACTGTATACGAAGTAATAAAACTAAATTATTTCTGGATTCAGAAAAGCTAATTGGATATTAGGTTTGTAGAGCAAGAGATATCCAAATGTCAGTTAAAGTCGTCTAGGTACTTCTGATTTATATATAATATATTAACCAATACCGTTTGGTCATCATACATACCATGAAAATCAATCTTACATTTAAGTTTTATTACCATAATTATATCACTGAGTGAATAACCTTTTCGAGCAGTGCACGAACCAAAAGCGCAAACTTGAAACATATAATTGTGGGCGAACAAATTATATGTTTTAATTTATTTATTTTAGTCTGCAAACCATTTTTCAATGGCACACATGGCTTCACCATTTGTCGAAAATCTGCTACCTTTCAAATGTTTTTTAAGTCTTGGCAAAAAATAATTGTCTGCCGTTGCTAAGTACGAGTATAATGAGTGGTCAACGAATTGAAAAACAATTTCACTGATTGTCGTCAATGCAGTCTATAACTTGTGCAATGTTCTTGCTATAAATGATATGACATATACTTTCATAAAAAATGTGCAATGCTTCTGTCTAATCCGTCGATCTTCTAAAATCATATCATGGACAGAATTAATACTTTCCTGTGTGATTCCAGGAAGGGGTATTCATTTTTGACATCGTCTAAGGTGCCTGTCATATCATCAAAAAATTATTTGGTTAGATTATTAACCAAATAAATTCTTGCTGATATGATATCTTTTCTCAGACATGCTGTCTTCAAAAATTTAGTTTTTTCACTGTGGACGTTAAACTTATTTATAAAATATCGTAAGTGTAACCATAACAATCACATTCATAAACATAAAGACATTGGGCATCTCGATGGCCCGGACCAATTTAGCATATCAAAAATTTCTATTGCATTCCTCTCAAATGACAATTTGTAATGGTCGAAGCATTCTTGGTGGCATATTTCCTGCAGCAAAATGTGTTATTATAACATCTTATGAGTGCTTTATTGGATTACAGTCTGGGAAATTGGCCGGACTTTCCATAGTCTCTATACCAACCCCGTCAATCCAGTTATTCACGGTGTTTGCTCGATGGGAACAAACATTATCGTTATTATCAAAGTAAAACATCTTATTTTTCAGTAGTAGAAACTTTTGCAGGTATAAATACCATATATCTTACATGTATATATAGAGCATGGCGAAAAGTACTAAAATTGGTACATTTAAACAGCAATTTTGAATACTGTAGACATGTATTCCTTTTTAGTCATGCGTATAAAATATTAGAATTCAAGCATATACTAATTTTATGACTTTAATAGTTTTATTTTATATGGATTTTGCAAGCCAATAATTAAATCAACAACTCGAAATTGATTTTTTTTGTTTCATTACACGTAACTCTTGAAACCTTTGGAAACATACTATGATCGAGGTTGCACATTACGCTTACTTAAAAAAGGACCCCCATATGCTAAAGCAATATTTGATTCGCATCAGTTGTTTATATCCGCTCCAATTCATTATATTTTTAGTTTTGTTTTTGTTTAATCGGAAGAAAATTATATGTTTGCCTTCGTAAATTAATTTAATGAATGATCTTTGTATACTATGTATAACAGCATTGCTGCCTCACTTATTTAGGCTCCAAAACAAGTCGTTCGCTTTACAGACGTTTCGGAAATTCTGCGTCATATTTAAGTTAAAATATTTTTCTCTCTCACAATAGTATCTAATTTTACAAAATTTTCCTAAAAATTGAATTATGTTTATGTTCTAATATTTTTATTTTAGGAGCATTGCCTCGTAGACTTCTCGAAATTCAAACTATAAAGTTACGTTCAAACGAACCTAATAGGTAACACATCGGAATATCGACTTGGACTGAAAGCACGCGTTCATTGGTACCACTAACCTACATTAATAAATGAATCACTTCTATAAACAGTATTTATGGTGGTAACAACGTCCTTCAATTTCCGTAATCATAATCGTAATACCTGGCGTTTTACTCGTCAGTATGCGGGTGTATTTAAACTTACGAGAACACAAATTGCCATTTGCGTCAAAGGATTTTTATCTATTATTTAAGTGCAATGGAGTTATAAGATTCCCCTAGCCCGAAACTATGATGTAATTGCTTTTATTCATATTTTAACCGATTTGTTTTCTAATTCAATGGCATTCGCAATTCGCATGCTAAATTATTCCTTGGAGTATTACCCAATATTTCTGGAAATGAAATGTTGCAGAGAGTGACTGTTCATTATAAACTATTGTGATTTTTTCTGTTTCTTTATAATGAAACAAAACATAGATCTCAATCATATTTATTAATACTTAATATTTTCTAACAATGGAATTCTTTCAATGACTTCAAGACTTATCAAATAAATATCCAAAATACAAAAAAAGTCAATGATTCAAGAACAAGTTTGTACGACTGTCTATTAAATGAATATCAAACTAGCTTAGAGAGTCCTGAAAGAATTATTAAGTCATAATTTCTTCCGAGATTAATATTATAACTAAATATATTTATTTTTGTATATGCCTATTATCCTATTATTAGTAACGCTTTACTGTTAAGTAATAAATGGTATTGTTATTATATAATTAATTATCTGAACACTTCAATAATTGTAAAAATAGAAATAGTTTTCAGTATGATCTTAAACATTATCTTACTGATAAACGCTTTTTTGATGTAAAGGAATATCTGCAGTAGGTTGTTATGTAGACTATGACTTATTGTTACCGTTTATTACTGATATTTGTGATTTTCCTTTTGGCGAAACTTATGCAATGTATTGGTCAATAAGTCAAAATTCGTATTATTATCCTTGCACTTACTAATTGCTAATAAACCCTGCAAAAGTCAAAATTAATGAGCTACACGAATGTGTGCTTATCGTATTCTCTGAGATCTTTTAATCCAAATAGCATTTACAGATTGTTAGTATATGCTGTTGTCTCTTTTTAGTAATTTTTTAAATAAAGTGAGTCTTGTGAAAAATGTATTTATTGCACGAAAATTTCCTGCTTACGATTTTAAAGATAGTCTCATTGGGCAAGAGTGTTCGCGAAATATCAAGGGATTGTTTGGCGATGGAGCACCGTCTTTAGTGACTGTTGAACGGTGGTACAACGAGTACCAATGTGAATGTATTTCGCTCAAAAACGAGCATTGTGAGGGACATTAGAAAACATCGACTCCGTGTAAAATATGATAAAGATAGACGACCACTGCACAAACAAAGATATTCGGGCATCATTGATCATAGAGACAACTCAAATCAGAACTACTATGTATGATCATCTTGCCGTCAAAAAGCTTTGCGACCGATGGATATAGTACAATTTAAAGGAGGCCCAAAAAAGGTGTGTATGGATTGATGCAAAAAAAAGGTCAGAATTAGTGTACAGGTGACGAAAATTGGATTTATTGTTATGAGTCAGAAAGCAAGCGACAATCCGCTCAATGGGCCTTCAAATACGAGGAGAAACGCACGACAGTGAGACTCGGACGAAACTCTCGCAAGAAAATGGTGGCTGCTTTTTTCGGATGCACCGGACATCGTTAAATTATTCCGCTAAAGGATCGTCACACAGTCAATGCTGAATGGTATACAACCATTTATTTGACAATTGTGTTCCAAAAAGTGCGCGAGGAACGACCAAGAGGACGATTCTGCATCAAGACAATGCAACATCACCCAACGCATCTCAAATAATAGAATCTTTAGCCGCTTCGCGAAAGTAACTTGTAGCTTTTTTTATGCCCATACATAATATGCATGAATTGAAATTAAATATCCTGGAAGCGGTTGTGGGAGTCTACGAAAACCTCATATCGGAGGGGACTGAAGAACAATGAACCCAATATTTTGAGAACTGGTTCCATCGAATGCAACGGTACATAGATCATAAAGGCGAATATTTTGAAAAGAAATTATAAAAAATTGGTTGAATTAATTGATTTTTTCTCTCATCAAAATTTTTAAAGAAACCTGTGTATTTGAACTTGCATGATATGACAAAGCCGGAAAAGTTTGAGTGAAATACTCAAAGCTACATTAAGAATAATATTTTATCCACAAATAAAGGCATTTTCAAAATGATTATAAAAGCAAAAATTTAGACGAAATCAAATAATCACGCAAACACTTCGAAAGAATCGTTTTACCGGAATTTCTCTTTAACCAGGATTTTTGTGGTGGTCTGTAGGTGTCAACTATTTTATTACATTTAGACATAAATTTTACATACGTCATTGTTGCAATGGAAGACGTAATTTGTGAAATATCAATATGTGCGTTGAGGATCGTGTATTTCTGCATGCTTAAGCTGCAATTAATTCCTATTATACATGAGTTACTGTTATAAATAAGTTTATTAACGACACTATAAATGAACTTAAATGGAACATTTTGGCAAATCATGTTGTGGTTAGTATTTGTGGCAAACATAATACATTACCTTGAGTAATTACTTCAGCACGTACTCTAAGTTTTCTTGCTTTAATGCTGTCAACGATTAGTCATTAAGTGTGTACCAGAAAAAGTTGAACTATTTATATAATCTATTCCTAATTATTGGTCTATTCAATCGCAGGTACTTTTAATTTTCATCAAGAATAATAATAAATTGTTTTGGTTATCTTTAGTTAACACAATTCAATTCATATTGCGTTTATCTCTCAATCAAATAATTACGTAGTTAGCATGGTTAAAACATATTAGTACAATAAACGGAAAACCGCAATCACATTCTATTGTAATAATTAAATACATTTCAATAGGCAAGGCGATATCATTAATTTTCGCCGAAAGGAGATGGACTTTTCTTTACAATTTTTTTTGTGTAAACACTATATTTCTATGTTATTAAGAGACCACAGTTTTTGTGATCTTGTCGTTATTGGAAGTATTCGTAAACTTTCAATTTTTGGAAATACGTATGTATGCATTAAGATTTCACTTTAATAAAAGGTGATAAGTAAATTATTCAGCTCTAAATCGTTATTATTGCAAATTTTATTGCGGTTGTAATGTAATTTTTTGGGATTCTTATTATACTGCATTGTTAGGAAAATAATATCGCATTTTTGCAATATAAAATATAAAGCACGCACAAAAACACACAATTAACATACAAATACATGATCCTAGGATCTTCTCCCTGAAACGAAAGGATTCGCCGTAGCCATCCAAGATAAAGTAACGACGATTAAGTATTAGAAAGTAGCAGCCATAATAAAAAAAAATATAGTACTTAACAAGTCCTGAAAATGCCGTTGATTTACCGAAACTACTAGTAGGAACAGATTAAGAGGATGGTCCCATAAGTACTCGGTCTGAGCTCTAACGATGACGGTAGTTTGAAAAATATCACTGCATTAGAAAGTACACAATCTATAAAGCATATGTTTCAAGTTTGAAGACGTTGTTTAGTATTTGTTTGGCAGCCATCAATAGTGAACGTTTTCAGTGAATTAGTAAAAATGATGAAAATTGGTCATCGTTACCTGATAATATACTTTTATTTGAAAAGCCTCAGCCTAACAGATATAAAAGCTGAACTGAATTCTACTCTGGGTGAGTCTGCTTCTTCGTTTACAACAGTGAAATATTGGGTAGCAGAGCTTAAACGAGGCCGTACGATCTGCTAAGACGAGCATCGCAGTGGTCGACCAAATGAGGTGACGACTTCAGAAATGGTGAAGAAAAGCCACAAAGCGGTACTGGATGACCGTCGATTGGAAGTGCGCGAGCTAGCAGACATAGTACGCATTCTAAAAAGTGCGGTGCATCTCATATTATTTGAAAATTTGGACATGATAAAGCTGTGTGCAAGATGGGTGCCACATTTGCTCACACTCGAGCAAAAACATTGTCGTGAAGATGTTTCAATTGAGTGTTTAGCGAAGTTTCACAGCAACAAAGCAGAATTTTTGCACCGTTTCATAACCAACATAGGTCCATCACTTCACACCCGAGACAAAAGAGCAATCAAAACAATGGACTCAAAAGGGAGAACCGACTCCAAAGAAGGCTAAGACCGTTTCATCTGCGGGCAAGGTCATGGCATCGGTTTTTTTGGGATGCGCGTGGAATAATTTTCATTGACTATCTTGAAAAAAGAGAAACTATCAGCGGCGCGTATTATGCGAACTTATTGCAACGTTTGAGAGAAGAAATCAAGCAAAATGGCCGCGTTTGGCTAAGAAGAAAGTGTTGTTTCATCAAGACAATGCACCAGCTCACAAATCCGTTATTGCAATGGCCAAAATCAATGAATTACCTCAATATTATTAACACCCGCTCAATTAGTAGCAGATTTCGGAATACACAGTAAAAGAAATGAACCAAATTTTATCAGATTCTAAATACAAGGGGAAGCATAAGCATCACAGTATTTAATAATAATTATAATAATATGTATTGATTTACAGATTTATGATGTGCAATAGCGTCATAGCATCAGATGCGGAAAGTCCAAGCTCAAATCCATAGATATGCGGGTTGGATGAAAAGTTCCCCAGCGTCAGGCTGAAGAACTGCAAGGAAATCGACATTATGATAATAATAATTAATTACACATTACATCGACTACGAGAAAGCATTTGATCCCATAGTACATACACAGTTGTCCAATGAAAACACTACAAATAAAATAGATCGCCAATTTAACTTAATCACAACTTAAAATTAATCAACCACAGACTATATCAAAATTACCGCCAATTTAACTAACAATGAAATAAAATCACATAATAATAGATGGAAAGTAACGGGGGGACATCAATTGTCAAATATTTTAAAGGCATAATATACGGATTCAAAACAAAAACAAAACACCTATTAAACACAATAAACCATATATTCTATATAGAGAGTATAAATATAATTGTGAAACACAACTGCAAAACCTTCAAAAAACAAAAAAAAATTATCAAAGACGCTGGTAGGAAATTTAGTGTAAACATGTGCAAAATGTTTTATATCGAAAGAGGAGATTTAAAACTCCTAAAAGTAAAGAAACACTTAACGAAATTTACACATATAATATCCCAAGAAACTTATATGGCAAATTCAAAATACACTCTTTGAATGAAGAGAAAATGTAAACATTTAAAGAAATTAATCCAAACGCAATACCATTTTTCATGTAGTTTTTCGGCATAATTAAGCGGTCCAACAAAGAAGTAGAACAGTTGAACCATCTTAGTAGAACCGAGTCAAACCCATGACACATGAAACGAAATATAGTAGAAAGGGAAAACGTCTTTTATTCAATTGACTATGTCTTAAAACTAAGGAACGTAAGCAAGCTTGATTATATTTAATAACAGGTAATGAGCAGACTTTTGTTTGCAACAGTGTAGTGCCAAAATAGTTTTGGTCATGACTTAAAACTTCGTCTCAGACGTCATCGAAAGCAGATATTCATCACAAAATGGTTATATGTGGTGGGAGTTTAAAAGGGTTTAATTTTCTACCAAGTGCATACTGTCAGTAATTCGATAGTTGGAACGAATCCATCTTCCATAAAGGTAGAACTCCTTAGTCGTAAGGAAACAGTATACTACTGTGGGCAAAAAATAGTAAGACTTTTTAATTAAAATTTCGCGCGAAAACCCATTCGTCGAAATATTTTTTTTCTAGGTTGGTATGACTGTCAGTGACATCTGTGCCAAATGTCACATCAAAATAATCGTTACAAAAAGTGCATTCGGCGATTTTTACAATGAGTGAAATAATTCAACAAAGAAGTTCTATTAAATTTTGTGTACGAAATTAAATTTCTGGTGCTGAAACGTTCAGAATGTTGCAAAAGGCCTTCGGTGATAATTGTTTGTCGCGAGCAAGTGTTTTTGATTGGTACAAATTATTCAAAGAGGGTTAAGAACGCGTTGATGACGAACCACGTCCAGGACGGCCATCAACATCAACTGATGATCAACACGTCAATAGAATCAAGGAATTGGTGCTTGAAAATCGACGATTAACAGTGAGAGACCTTACTGGCATCGTTGGAATATCGGAAGGATCAGTGAAAACCATTTTGAAAGATCATTTGGGCCTAAGAAAAGTGAAAGCACGATTTGTTCCAAAATCACTCAATTTTTTCGAAAAATATCGTCGCGTTGACGTCTGTGAAGCAATGCTTTCCGACTATCAAGACAAAATGAAAGGCATCATAACTGGAGATGAGGCTTGAATCTACGCTTGTGCCCCGGAAACAGACGATTAATCGGCCGAATATCGCATCAAAGGTGAGCCGAAGCCCAAAAACCCACGTCAAAGCCAGTCAAAAATCAAGGTTATGTTGACAGTTTTCTTCGATTATCGAGGTGTGGTGCACTCCGAATTCCTTCCGACCGGCCAAACTGTCAACAAAGAATACTATTTGAGTGTTATGCGTCGTTTGCGCAATGCCATTCGTAAAAAGTGGCCAGAATTATGGGCCGACAGCTCTTGGTTTTTGCACCACGATAATGCACCGTCACATACTGCATTAATTCTTCGTGAGTTTTCGCCAAATTTTCAACCAATATCGTGCCGCAACCATCGTATTCGCCTGATTTAGCTCCGTGTAACTTCTGGCTATTCAGCAAACTCAAATGACCGCTCCGGGGAAACCGTTTTGAGTCAATTGAAGACATTAAACGTAAATCGCTACGCGCATTGAAGGCTATTCCTGAAATTGACTTTAACAACTGTTTAGAGAATTGGAAGAAACGTTGGCACAAGTGTATTGGGGCCAGGGGGATTACTTTGAAGGGGACGAAATAGATTTGGAAGATTTGGAAGTCTTACTATTTTTTGCCCACAATAGTATCATTACAATAACCCGAGGCCCCACACACCTTTGAGCGCCCGTCAAAAACTATTGAATCCTGAAGAGATGTGCTACAACATCCTTCTTACCAGACCTTGCATCTTTAGACTTGAACTTGTTTCGTTCTCCCCAAAATTTTTTTTGCGTAGCGTAACTCTCAACAAATGAGGCTGTAAATAAGTAGTTTTTTACCGTAAAAATATGTCTTTTTGTGAAAAAGAAATTATCAAGCTCACCGAAAGATGGCAAAATGATGTCGAAGAAAGTGGGCAATTTTGTAATATTATTAATCTTTTTTATATTAATAAACGACCTGGGCGAAAGAAAAAATACATCATAGCTTTTTCGGAAACGCAATACATACAGTCCAAATAAAATGCGTAATGACATAAATTTGGTAGGAAGTTTTACAGCACTTAAATATTGTAGTTCCTTAATATTGTTCGTAAGGAAGCAAAAAACGGTAAGTAAAAGGACAAATTTGTTAATAATAACCGATATATATGTTGTTAGGCGACTGAATAATATTCCAAGAATAGATACAAATTTTATAATTACTTTTGTTTTTATTAACTCATAAACACTGTAATATATTTACTAACAATTCATGTAAGAAACTCAAAGAAGAAATTACTTTTTCTCTAATTTTAATTACATGTAATAACTCAAGTGATATTTAGTAACAATAATCACAGTTCGTATTATTCATATATTTATTCATAGGAAATTTTGAGTTAGTAAAAACATTCGATTGTAAAATAACGAAAACATACACAAAGCTTTTATATGCTCGTAAAATACAAGATGTTTAATTAAAATGATAACATTTTCATTTACATTATACATTTGTAGTTCTTTATTATACAGGGTTAGGGAAATGTGTAGATCCATTCGAATGTCTTTGATACAGTTAATAAAATTTTTACTTTTAATTAAACGCAAATAGACGACTCGATGAACATATTTATGTTCTAATCAAACTACCGATTGATTTTAATATAACGCCCTTCCCGTTTATTTTAGATAACATTAACAGAGCTCTGCTTCTGGGTTTCCGGGCTGGAACCCCGTCACTTGTATATCTGCCGACGTTTCGCACCCATTTGTATGGAACATTTTCAGGGCTGAACTACTGCACTGAAACTGGTGTAAGTCGATGGGGGACGGGTTTATATATGGGTCAATGGAGCGTTACGGTTACGGTTGGATAGTTTGGATATGCAGGATTGCCAAGCGTTATGTAGAGGGTAGCCATCATCGCGGTTAAGGTTATTGGGATGCTTAAAGATCTCTATAGTTTCACGGATATTGCGACCATAGAAATGGTTAGTGCGGGATAGGATCTGGGTCGAATTAAACTGGATATGGTGCCCGGTTTCCAGCCTATGCTCGGCAAGTGCAGAACCGGCTATGCGCAGCAACTTAGTACAACGCTCATGTTCAGAAACACGATTGCTGACAGACCGCTTTGTTTCACCAATATATGCCCTGCCGCATTAACAAGGAATCCTGTACACACCAGGTGACTCTAAAGAAACATGGTCTTTTACATAAAAAGCGTCAGATAATTTGGAATGGGGTTTGAAGATGGTTTTGATGTTGTTTTTGAGAAGAACCCAACTGATGCGGTCAGTAACACCTTGTATATAGGGTAGGTGGGCTTTAGAGAGGGGGAGAGATGATGTAAGCTCTGTAGTAAGTTGTGGGATTTTGGGATTAAGATGTCGATCTATGGTTCGCTGAATATTATGGTTGGAGAAATTATTATTTATAAGAGCTTTGGTAACATGACTTAATTGCTGGGTTATAGAATGCTGGTCTACTTTGAAAGTTCAATAATAATGTTTTAGCCCCTTTTGTTCAACGATAGGGATATTTAATTAAGTCTAACAAAGTAAATTTGATTAAAAAAAAAAAGAAAAATGAACACAAAAAATATAAAGGAAAATCAAAATTGACAAAGATTTCTATTGTTATTTAAATTATTCTAAAACTATTATATAAAGTATTAATTAATTAATTAAGTGATTAACTGATGTGGCCTTTAGTTGATGGCTCCATAACAATATTAAAGACAAAAGCACGGGTGTGCGATTTTCACCAAATATATTTTGTGAAAATCACACAACTGTGTTTTCGTCTTAAATAAATATTAATTACTTTCACATGGATTGTTTTTGGTACAAAATAATACTAAGTATATACAGTTGAATTTGATGGAGCCTGTGGTTGATTAACTTAATCACTAACGTTGATATATAACCCCTTTCCACATTAACTTTTATAATTCTGTATACGCATTTCGACAACCAAGTTGTCATCATCAGCAGATAACCGCAAAGTGTCGCACCTGGTAAACCACGGCGAAAAATACCTGTACGAAAACACACTCCGTACGCGGTACATACCGTTGAGAACCTAAACGTACACTAAATGTTCGTTTCACAAGATTTTTAAAAATTGTTTTACTTAAACTGAGATGAATGACATTGGAAAAAAAGGGAACACGGACACGACCGATAAGTACTTGCATGTGATTTATTACTGTGTTTCTCTTCTTCGGACATTAAGCAGACCGTAAAGGATCGTCTGCATTGGTCCATTGTCACTATTCACCACATGGCTTTTATTCTTTAAGATGTGTATGCTTTCATACGTGTCTAATTCACGATAATTATACACGTTCTTTATCAAATGTAAACAATACAATCTATGTTAACACTGTGGTTATTTTCTAACACGTGCCTTGCTATACATGATTTTTCTGGTCGGTTGAATTCTATGTGCGCAAGGTGTTATTTATACCGGGTTTCGATTGATCGTTTAGTTTGGCCGATGTATTGTTTATTGCAATCTAAACATTCAATTCGGTAGATTCCAGACTTTTTATTATCTTCGATTTTGTCTTTTGCATTTCCTAAAAGGGTTTTAATTGAGTTATTGGAACGAAAACAGACTTGAAAACCGCGCTCTTTGAAAATACTATTTAAATTTTTTGTGATACGATGGTAAGGTAAACAAACAAACTGCTTTTCCGATTGCTTTGTAGTGATAGACATGTGGTATCACGGATTGTTTTTCTTATGTTAGCCTTTCTAATTAATCCATTGATTATTTCCGTATCAAAATCATTGTATCTCGCGGTATTCTTATGAAATTTAATTCTCTTTCATGTCTTATATTTATTAGAGGGAAATTAATCAGACGATTAATAAGAAAGTTGAATGAAGCCGCCTTTTGTTGCATGCTATGATTTGAGTCCGCCATGAATCTATTGACATTGGTTTCTTTTCGGAAAATATTCAACGATATTTTAAAAATCTTTGTGTGTACCGCGTACGGAATGTGTTTTCGTACAGGTATTTTTTCGCCGTGGTTTACCAGGTGCGACACTTTGCGGTTATCTGCTGATGATGACAACTTGGTTGTCGAAATGCGTATACAGAATTACAAGAGTTAATGTGGAAAGAGGTTGTATATCAACCTTAGTGATTAAGTATATACAGATAAATTAGATGTAACCCTAAGATAAAGATAATATTAATAAAAGTACTAATAACCAGGCGATAATTAGAAATAGTAACAAAAATATTCTAAATATTCTATAAATGCAACCAAAATGCAAGAAAAATACTATTACAAATTGAAAAGATTCAACAAATCGTGAGCGAACCATGCCGATATTTTCAACTGAACGAACAGTTGAAAATATGGGAAAGGTTGCCATATCGACTGTAAGAGCTATACAAGGAAATGCATCTTTAACGTAAATATATTGGAAAATTATTTGCAATTACGTAGTATGAAGTCCATAGTTTTAGTCGTCGATGTAACAATACTACTAATGTGGTTATTTAAAGGCAATCACTATCGCATAGAATTCCCAGCTGTTTTATGGAATTACATCGTTGACGTGAAGCAGAAACGATGTCATAAATATTGTCTTTTTCCTAGCATATGTCACGAGTTTACATTTAAACGTGTTTAACGTTAGTCTGTTGTTACGCCATTTGAAAATACTGTATAAATTTGAATGAACTATGCAATAACTGCTTGCTTTACGTCGTCGGAAAATATCAAAATCTGTATCAGGTAACGTAGTCTTATATGTCGTAAGCAATATAGCAGATCCTAAGTTAGGCTCGTTTGTTATGTCAGATGTAATAGCGCGGTTACCGTAAGAGGAACCGTTCTGAGAAACAAAAAATTGACTACCGTGCAAGTAAGATTGAACTAGTGTCAACAAGGAGTCGCCAAATCGTTAATGTTGAAGCTATGCAACAAACAACGATGATCTACGCGCTCGAACGGATTTGCCTTCAATATAAATTACATCTACTTGACCGTGCACATCTAAAACTTGTGCAACATATTATGTAAAACGACAAAGATTTGGTTGTTGTAAAGCGTCTAGTAATAAAACCATGCTGCGCTACAATAATGACATACATATATATGTATGTAGACGTATATCTCTGTTTGTACAATATCAATCCAAAAATCTAAGCTATATTCGATGGAATAGAGGTCTTTTGCACGAAAAAGAGTCTATTTATATTCTTCGCTGTTGCCCATATTATTATGTTGTATGACAAATAGGAGTACACTATAATATACCTGTAATATCAAAAGATTGAGACAATTCCTCAGTTCAAATATTGCATAATAGCTCCTGCCAATACAACCTATAACACTATCCACGTGCAGATACTAATTAAAACTGTCATCGATATACAACCCAAAAACCTTAGTGCGTACCCAGAAAGTAGCACTTTATCGCGTCATATACATGAATTATACGTCCTATTTTCATTTAAAATTAATTTGTTTCTGGAGCCCTAGAATAGAGTAATTCAAATCAACCAGATATAGTATAATAGACTTAAATAAGGACTGCTTTTTAATTATCGCGTTATAAAAGTTAATAAATTGGGCTTAACTTTAATATAATGCTTTTCAACCAACGTTTCTCAGCCTTTTAATATTTGTAACCGAATTTTCAATTACATTTCCCATCATGCGAAAAGCAAAATTTCAAATTTGTCTGTGAATGAAAAAGTTTTCTTTGCCTCTTATAGAGCTTCATATCAAATAGCCAAAAATAAAGATCCTCACACCATTGGCGAAGAACTAATTCTGCCAGCTGCGATGAGATTGCAGAAAATATGTTTGGAAGTAATTTTTTCAAACACACACACTTCTATCAAATGATACTGCTACCCGTCGAGTTGGTAATATAACTAAAAATGTAGAGCATCTGTTTTCGGGAAGTGACAAATTGTTTTCAATTCGACATGATGAGGCATCAAGTAGCAATAACCCATCTCATTTAATTGTCTACGATCGATTTTGTGATAGCATACCAGCAGGAGAAGAACTACTTTTCTGTAAGCCAATAGAATTCACAGTAACATCACATGCATTATTTAATATATTAAATGATTTTCTAAACAATGGGAAGTTTGTGGAAAATTACCTCGGAATATGCGCCGATAGTTTTTGTACATTGTCTGGAAGACCCCAAAATATACAAGCACATGTGAAACAAAAATCTCAACAGTGTGTCTGGACACATTGCATAATTCACAGAGAAGCTCTGGCTTCCAAAGAAATGAGTCCTGTTCTGAATACTGTCCTTAGGACGCCTGTAATTCTAGAAAATTATGTCAAAGTGAGGCCCGTTAAATCTAGAATCTTTGCTGCAAATTTTAAATACAGATGCAGTACATCTAAAATTATTGTTTTCTAGCTAGGCAAGATGGTTATCTTGTGGAAAAGTTTTGCAGCGTGTTTATGAATTAAGAGGCGAATCGCCATTTTTCTAGAACAAGAAAATAGAGCAGAAATCGAGGAGTTTTGAGATTATTTATTTGTGATGATATTTAGGTATTTGTTCAACAACTCTAAAAATTAAATATCTTGAATCTTCAACTCCCCAAAGAGGAAACGCATATATCTTGAGCACTTGAGTGGTAAAGTTAATGCTTTTTGTAAAAAATTGGAATTACGGAGCTGGAATATAAAGTTAGAAAATATAGATGTTTGTAAATGTGGATGAATTTGTTAAAACTTAGAAGGCTGAAGAGCATCCTATTAAAGCTGTTTTTCTAACTATTAAAAATCATTTAGCCATGCTGGCCAAAAATTTTAAAAAGTATTTTTTTGCTGACGATAACTTCATTGCAAGTTACGCGTAAATTAGAGACACATTTTAAAATATTCTAAAAAGTCTGACGACGGCTGAGGAAGAAATCTTTATAGACTTTATGGCAAATGGCGAAATCGAAAGATAATTTAGTAATAAATCACTGTTTGAATTTTGAGCAGCGATGGATGATGAATTTCCTAAACTGAAAGCAGAAGCATTTTGTATACTATCACCATTTTAACATCCTACCTTTGCGAAGCCAAATTTTGTACGGTAGCGGTGATCTCAGCCAAATCTAGAAAAAGAACACAGAGTGTTAATTTCGAATATTAAATTTTCTTTCGAAAAGCTTTGTTGTACAAGATGGGTCCAAGGGAGTCACTGGTAATTATTAAACTTTGTCATTTATGTCAGAATGTACTTTATTGCTTTTCTTTCAGTAAATTAAATAATTTTCAAAAAAAAATTAATATTTTATCGTATTTTTTCTGTATGCTCGCGCCCCCTATCTAGTGTAATCGCCCTCCCTTAGGAGAGGCGGCGTACTGGTTGAGAATCACTATTTTAAGCGAAATATAATTACATTTTACATAGTAAGTGTGCAAGAATCTCAAAAAAGTTCTTAATTATTTAAATTTAAACATAGAATTACAGGTTATAATCTGTTTAAAAAAAAATTATGTAATAAAAAAATATTCATGTATTGTGGCATACATTTCATGCTTATACATGCATATTACATACACACATCCATCACTTGGCAAAAAGAAAATCAACAAGCAGTCAAAGTAAATAAATTCATCAGGTTTTCGAAATTCAAGGTAGCTGTACACTCCTACGCACTGACTCATTACATATACATTCCAATACGACTTCGTTAATTTCATAATATTCCATAACTAGCTGCGTCCAATATTTTCGATAGACCCTAATAATCATACGTTTAGATAAAATTCCATTAAAAGAGAAGCACGTTAAGATTTACTATTTGTATCTATATGATTTCAAGTCGGAACAAGAACAGTGAAAGTGGCTTGCATCCACAGAACCTGATACAAAACTGGAACGACAATTCCAATGTATTGAATAAATGTTTTATAACTGAGTTTCGATTGACGTCATAACACTCGAGGGAATTCTTTGGGAAGATTCGTGTAATGAACAAAACTGTTTGTCACACCTACGACACAATATCTAGACATTATTTAAACATTTATAGGAGTTAATTTGCTTGACAACGTCTTATACTTATTTTATTGTTTCACTTAAATTTTAGAAGGATTCTCCTTTCTTATTAACATATCTAGACAAAATTCATTCAGTCACTAAGAATATATGTACAGTGAATGACTAAAGTCTACATGCAACTACATTTTTATTTAGTTTTCCAAAAATCTGCAATAAATACCAATAATCCAATTTCCTTTTATTTTCCCTTTTATACGTAAAAATATAAAAATTAGATTATTTCATTCGCTTTATAATGTAAAAACTTGCAAATTGTTAAAAAAATCTATGACAAAAGTCTATATGCAGCTTACACAAACAATGGAAGCAGTGAAAAAGTAACTGTAAAGTACCGCTATTCATTCTTTTTAGTTTACATATGAGTTGTACTTCTTTCAAATCACATTTTAGTTTTAATTTTGTTCATGTGCTGGTTGAACGTAGAAAATAATGGGATCGGGAAAAGAAATTTCGTTTGACCTCAGAAAATTAGTCTTGAAATACAGACAGGAAAATAAATCTTATGGAGAAATCGCCAAATTATTAAATTTAAGTCGAGCCACAGTACAAACAATTGTTCAGAACTACAACAATACTGGTTCTTTTAAGAGCAAAGCGCGATCAGGCCGTCCAAAGAAGCTTTCTAGAAGGGATATTAGTTTAATTTTAAGGGAAGTCAGTAAAAATCCCAGAGTTAGTGCACCTAAATTATCCGAACACATTGCTCACGTCTCCAATAAGAGCGTTCAACCAAGAACTGTCAAAAGAGCACTCAATGACAATGGGTTTTTTTTAGCAGAACACCGCGTAAAAAGCCACTGATATCAGAAAAAAACCGCCGCCTCCGCTTGGAATTCGCACGTACCCATATTACTAAAGACATGGATTTCTGGTCCAAAGTTTTATTTACGGACGAATCCAAGTTCAATATTTTTGAAAGTGATGGTCGCGCTAAAATATGGAGGAAAAAAAATGCTGTTTTGCAGTTTAAAAATTTGATACCAACTGTTAAGCATGACGGGGGTAACGTTATGGTTTGGGGAGCTATTGTTGCATCTGGCGCTGGAAGGATGGCATTTATTCAAGGTAATATGGACCGATTTTAGTACAAAACCATACTAAAAGAAAATTTGAAGCCATCTGTGGTATGCTTAGGGCTTGGGGCATACTGCTTTGGTTGTTAAGAAATGGCTTCTTTATTATCCGCCCAGGCAACTCAACACACCTCCCCAAAGCCCGGATTTAAATCCAATAGAGCATGTTTGGGAGCTTTTGGAACGCAAAATTCGACAGAGCCATATTAGTGATGCCAAATCATTAAAGCAAGCACTGACAGACGCGTGGAGCAAACTGACCCAGGAGGAGATGACTAGTTTGGTTTCATCAATGCCACGGCGTCTGCAAGCTGTGATAGACAATAATGGGGGGCCACCCAAATATTAAAAGTTGCTTAAATACTCATTGTATTTAAATGTTATTAGTTATATAATATTAATACTGAACTGTATGTAGACTTTTGTTCTAGAATTTTTTTGTTATTTTGCGATTTTTTTTTGTTTTAAAAGAAGTGAATTAATTTATGTTTTATATTTTACGAATAAATTTAATTCCTAAAAAAACTGTATCATTAGTTTTTTTAATAAATGCATATCGACTGGGAAACATGACAATATGACGCTGAATGTAGACTTTAGTCGTTCACTGTATATATTGTATTTTGGGTAGCAACATATCTTGTTGCATTAGGGGAACTCTCATATTTAATTAAATAAATTAATTATTATAAAATTTAACAATATAGCACATAGAGAGATTATCATATGTGTTTGAATGTGAATGACATCTAACAAGGTCGTTTACTTATCCTGACCTTCCTGTTCGAAATAGTACAATTCCGGAAGGAAAAAGTCCTCGTAAGTCAGAATGAACTTAATTTTTAATTGTTCTATCAAACGAAAGTAATCTCTGGGTAATTATTTACTTATATTACTACTATTTTAACACGCAGTAACGTTTTTGCTTGATGTTTTTGGTTATATGAATATGAATTTGCTTTAAATTTGAAAGACGGTCAGTAGAACGGCAGAATTTTAGTCATTTGCTTCTGCAAATTTGGTGAAAATTGAGATAATTATATGAAAACTAAAGAGAAAGAAGGAAAATAGTTTTAGGCAAATGAAAATTAATATTTCTGGCTATTCCACTGTTATTAATGACAGAAAAATGATTGAAAACTTTCTATATTCGATCAAGAAGTCGACCTGTATCTATCATCCTCTAGACGGTTACTTTAAACAAATAAGTCACCAAGCAGTTCAGTTTCGAGTCTCTCAATATGCCACAAATTACGTGTTGGAGCAGATCCTGTTGTTTTAAGTCGTAGTCAACCTATGGTGTTTACAATTATATATAAATATATAAACAAACGCTTCACGATAGGAAATTAACGAGAATTATCAATTCCCGCTGTATCATTACTGTTATTAGCTAGAGAAAAATAAATACAATTTTGCACATTGGACTAGAGTTCAAGCCTGTATCTACCGTTCTCTAGACGGTTGCTTTAAACAAGTAAACCACCAAACACTACAACTTCGAGTCTCTTAATATGCTCTAAATTACATTATACAGCAGGTATGGGCAACCTATAACATGTTATGGGCCAAACTTTAATGTGCAAATAAGTTCGCGGGCCGCCTTTAAAAGTAGTGCATTTTAAAGTGTATATCACACATGAAATAATACGACAACGTCTCGCGGGCCGGATGAAATCTTACAGCGGGCCGGTGGTTGCCCACATATGTTATACAGTATATCTAATTGTTTTAACACGCAGTCACGTTTTAATGTTTATAATTATATATAAATATATAATTAAGCGCTTCACGATGGTAAATTAACGAAAACTAACAATTATTGGTTTTTCATTATTGTTATTAACTACAGAAAATTAAATACTATTTTTCCGCATTGAACTAGGGCTCAAACCTGTATCTACCGTTCTCTAGACGGTTGCTTTAACCAAGTAAATCACCAAGCACTACAGCTTCGAATTTCTTAATGTGCTCTGAATTACATTACATAGTAGATCTAATTGTTTTGACAAGCAGTCAAGTTTTAGTGTTTATAATTATATATAAATATTTAACTAAGCGCTTCATGATGAGAAACTAATGAAACTTAACGTTTCCCGCTATTTAATCGTTATTATTGATTATAGAAAATTAATTAAAAATTACGAGTTTCTGCTGTAAGTTCCTTTCTTTTCGGCATTTTTATAAGTTACTTTTACGTCTGTTCTCAAATACTCGTATTGCAACTTACTCGGATAAATGCTGCACGAAAACTAATTTTTAAATTGCTAAATAGTTTACTATGAATTCTTAATACCATTATAAAAGTATTGCGTTGTAAACCCTATTAAATTTATTGGCGCATATAAAATAATTCTATTAAATAGACGCCATAAAACTATTAAAAGGATTTACAATATTTTTCAGAAACAAATATATTTATCTAATTTATAATAATAATCCGAATAATCCTTCTCAGAATTACATTTACAACTGTTATTTCAATTATTCTCACCAAAACAGGTAAAAGTCTAAGGGATGTGTCTAAAATACAAGTGTTTTTTTATTTATGATAAGTGATCCCTCACTTATGGCCTGTAGTGTATATATAAAGTAGTTAATAGATTGATTACTTATATTCATTGTATTAAAAATGTTTATCAAAAACTTTTGTGCGTAAAATATTATTTTGTTTAAATCTAGTTACCAGTTCGATTGCTTACATTTATTATATTAAAAATGTTTACCACAAACTTATGCGTAAAATATTTTGTTTAGATATTTACAATAATCACAAACTACCTATTAGAATATCTTTAGTAACATTTTGAAACTACGTAAAGGGATGCGGTTCACATTTGTGTAATTGTTTGTATCTCATTTCAATATTTTCGTTGATGAATAATGAATGCATTTATATCTTAATATTTTAAACTATTTTATTTCTAGTTCCACACTAAAAATATTAGTCATATTTATATACCATTTCGAGAAATAATCAGAACTTTTGCTGATATATAAATAAGGTGTGTTACACCACATATAGTCCAGCCGAATTTATTTACAATACAACTGAAAAAACTCCCAGAACCAAAACTGCCTTTTTATCTCTGTATTTTTGTTTATTTTTGCATTTAACAAAACCAACGTAGCATTCTGTTAAAGTGTCTTGTTTGTGAGTCAATATGTGTATCTTTTCAGATATTTAACAGGTTAATTTATTCTTGTACACAAATTTTGAGGTTTACCACTAATTTACGTTTTTTCAGTGTTCTTAATTTATGTCTAGACTGGTATTTAAGCCGCTTGAAATTCCAACGGGCTTTAATTTTTGC
The DNA here is from genome assembly GCA_031893035.1 of Dermolepida albohirtum. NCBI lineage: Eukaryota > Metazoa > Arthropoda > Insecta > Coleoptera > Scarabaeidae > Dermolepida > Dermolepida albohirtum. The sequence continues at coordinate 422,794 of JAVIWB010003439.1, forward strand.
TTACACTATTACATGTGTATTTTCATTAATTTTCGAATTAATAAAAGATTTTAAATATTTGCCATATACTAAAAAGTTAATATAATATACATCAATATATGCAAGCATATACATGCATTTATTTCTTTGTTTTTAAAACAAATACGAAACTAATTTTCTAAATACGAATTATTATTTGATATAAAGTATATCAAATTTATTTTCTTATCTTATTTACTAGAATAATACATTTTATATAACGAAATTATAAGAAAAAAACGTGCTCTAAAGGCTCATTACCATACATCTTTATAAAATATAAGTTAGTAATTTTTATTTATTTTCTGTTGCTTTCAAATAACATTAATATATAGTGTTAGATAGTATGAAATGTATATTTAATGAGATGTATATTAAAAAAAAAAATTAAACAGAATATATACCGGAAATGTAAACTGTCTTAATATAAGAAAAACCAAATATGAAAAAAATATGATTAAATTGATTTGATAGAATGTTAATGCGACAACAAAGCTTTTTATTAAATATTACTATTACCTCAAAAATGCTTATACTAGTTCAAAATTTTAAAAAAATGCGAAATATAATCCTGAATAATTTAAACAATTTGGGATAATGGATATTCTTATAATTTAAAAAATAATATAGTTTGTAAAATTGTCGAATTCTTTCTAATTAAATTCGAAAATGTATATCAAACAAAATTAGCATTACAACACTTTAATAACTCTAAGTGCTATATCACCCAAATAGAGACTATATTGTGTACGTATTTTGACAATATTTGCTCCTGAAGATGACGACATTTAGTACAGTGTGATAGTAAATTTGAACATGTCTCCGGGTAACCAGAGACAAAAACCGAGAGGGAGCGAACGCGTGCGGGCATTGCCGATAACTTGAATCATGTCAATGATGCAGGGATGCCTTGCAAATGTGAATTGATAACTGCGACTGGTGTAAACAAATGTCTAAATCGTTTTCCTATGTTAGAATTGCATACATTATTTATTTTATTTATGAACTGTTGAAACCTGGTGAAATTGTGAATACTGACCGCTACCAACAACAAACTATCAATTTGAACCGTCCAGAATGGGCCCGAAGTGAAAAGTGATTTTTCAGCAGGATAACATGTCATCTCAAACAGAAAAGCCGGTCAAGGAAGTGTTAAAAGCACTTAGATGGGATATCGCACCCTTCGAACTCTCCAGACCTCGGCCCGTCCGACTATCACTGTTTCGCATCAATGGGACACGCAAGGCAAGGCAGCACTTCACCAATTTCGAAGAAATTAGAAAATGGTTTTGTTCATAAGACAAACAGTTTTTTTGGGATAGCATCCATAAATTGCCCGAAAGAAGTCCAAGATATGTAGAATCAAATGGCCAATACTTTGAATAAATACATTTTTCCATATTCATGAAAATTGTAGTTTTTTTACAAAAAAAAAACCGATGACTCTCCGCTACACCTGGTATTTACGATTTGGTTTTTCATATTATTCCATATTCGTGGTGGTTTATGTAATTACAAAGGAATATTTAAATTTTATAAGTTTATGTAAAGAAACTAAGAAGTATACGTTTTACTATGTTGAGATTTTATTTATTTTTTTCTGGCATCAGTTACATAATTGGGAGATTTTAAAATCAGGATCTAACATCAATTTACCTCATGTAGTTTCCATTGCCAGTAAACAAGAATGATATAACATAATGTTAATAAATTAATCAAATTTGATATGATTTCTATTACAACTGCTTTAGTTGTTATGTAATATTTAAAAAACAATACATTTTCACACTTTAGATTGGGAAATCTCAGATCCTATCTTTGGTCCTGAAGCACATTCTTCATGCCATATGAAGAGGATATTCATGAAAAAGCACAAATATCTGTGATAATGTAATATTCAAATATTAATCCCCAAGGTCCTATTTAAATTGGAACTAATCAATTTTGTATCCTATTTACAAAATACTATTTGTGCAAAGATGGGTTTTCTGGTGATTACTGTACCATTACACAACATTTCAAACAAATTAATACGAAAAGGAACCAGTATATGGGTTACGCAACACCCTGTCCATGTGTGCAATTTGTTAAAGAAAGCTACCTCTTCGTAGAGAAAATAGTTCATGCAAATAGTGGCAGATATATACATTACAAGCGCACGTTGGTTTATAATTGTTTCAGAACCGGTTTCGTATTTGAGCAATAAAAATGTACAAATATCGTTTATGTATATGTAATTAAAATAGTATTCGCTACACCTGTGTGTTGTTATTTAAGTAGTAAACAAGTATTGATAAGAGACGCAATAACCTAGTCAATAAAACCACATTAATATGGTTGTTACTGATTAACTACGTCACTTGTCAATATGCTATTATATCATTTAGTAATAAATACTGTAGTAAAGCAATAAGTTAACGCTTGCCTGTGATTTAATCTAATTTATTGCAGAAGTAAATTGTTCAGACATGATAATTTTCATAAATTGTTTCTTCATAATTATCCTTTACATTCATTTATTAATTATTTAATAGACATTGTGCACAATGCAATATTGAAGATTATTATACTAACGCCTTCAAATGTTCCACACACATAAAAACAAAACCCTACTATTTTGGTAAAATTCATTTATTCTATCCAAAGCAGTCGCCTTCGTCTTCAATACAACGACTTGCACGGTCAATTAATACGTCGAATAAATTTTTAAGTTCATCTTTAGAAATGTCCTTCAAGATCGCTGTCGACGCCTTCTTAATGGCTTCGAAGTCGGCATATCGCTGTCGGCTGATGCTACGGCAAATGTAGTTAGGAGAATAGATATAAATCACACAGGGTGAAATCCGGTGAACACGCTAATTGGTTGATGATCAAAATGCCATTTGTAGTTAGGAAATTAGTGATAAGCGTCGAGCGATGAGATGGTGCATTATCATGTAATGAACGCCAGTTACCATTTCCAAGATATTGCGCACGCGACGAATACTCACCAAAAGACGCTTGATAACACCAAGGTAATATATAGCATTGACTGTTTGGCTAGTTGGTACAAACTCCTTGTGCACTGTGCCTTTCGAATCATAAAAACAAATCAACAATGTCTTCACTTTTGACTTCTCCAAATAGCTTTTTTTCGGTCTTTCTTCGCTTGACGCTTCCATTCAGAGCTTTAACCCTCGGCCTCTGGATATGGAGTATAAATACAGCAGTTCAAATACTAAATAGAAAGAAAAATTCAAATTGCTTTGTACGTATAAATTTGAGTTCAAACACGTATGTACATACATAACAAGACAGTTCCAAATACCTTGCTTTGCGTACAACGCATCGAGGTTCATATGCACCCCCAATGCAGTGTAAATGTTTGACACCTTCAACCTTGCACCTATCGGGGAAGCGTCATGCAAACTACCCGGCAGGAACAGTAACGCAGCCGGTCAAATAGGCCGATCTCGGTCTCCTAACGTACAGTGCGTACACGACGACAAAAATTGTTGCCCACCAGTATATGTGCGTTAATTTGCGTATAATAAGAAAAATAAATATAGTTACTATATAAAACAATTTATGTTATTATAAACAATTTTATTTTAAGTAGAGAACGGTAATTCTACAAGTACAAATATAGCAGTTCAAATACTAACTAGAAAGAAAAATTCAAATTGCTCCATACCTATAAATATTATGAGTTCAAATACATATGTACATGCATAACAGGACAGTTCCACATACTTTGTTCGCCTTCAACGCATCAAAGTACACATGCACCCTCAATACAGTATAAAAGTTTGACACAGTCAACCTTGCACCTACTAGGGAGGCGTCATGCAAACTACCCGGCAGGAACAGTGACGCAGTCGGTCAGGTAGGCCGATCTCGGTCTCCTGACGTACAGTGCGTACACGACGATAAAAATTGTTGCCTACCAGTATTTGTGCGTTAATTTACGTATTATAAGAAAAATAAATCTAATTATTATACTATATAAAAGACATCATAACATACATAAAATAATATTCAAAAAATAAATTACAAATAAAATATGATATTTTAATTTTAACATTGTTAAGTTTTTAACAAAGTATTTACTATTAAAACAGTAGAAAAACTTTTCAGCATTAACTATTATCTATTTCATAAACCAACTATTGTATGTGACATTTGACATGGTTGCTTTGTCGTCAAACAGAAATCTCGCTAAAAATGTATACGTGAAGTGATAATGACCATTTCCAGGTGTGCTTTGGGCAAGAAACAAGAAATCAATATATCGCTGCCGGAGATGAATATTTTCAGGAACACGTAGCATTCACATTATTTTCGTGGGAATTTCGCATACATTTAATTTAAAAAAAAGCTGGAATTCAGTAAATTCCATTACGGGCATGTTTCATAAACTAATACTGTAGTATTTAGCACTAGAACAGTAGAATAACTTTCTGATAGTCACTATTGTTTATTTCATAAACAAACTATTGTAAAAAAATTTTACTGAAGTAATCATACATTTACCGTTAGTTTTTACTACAGTAACAATATGTTTCATAGAAATACCAAAAATGAAATTTTCGTCGCAAAAGGCAGTAATATTTTACTCATGTTTGTCATATCGCATATGATACGAGGGTAGTTTGACAAGTAGTGAGAATGGAAAAGAAAAACGAATTTTTTAAATACAAAATAATTTTTATTTTTCAATATATTCTCCTAAAAGAGCAATACATTTATTCCAACGGTGCTCCAATGCCCTTATGCCATCTCTAAAATGCGATTCCGGAAGGCTTGCAAAATACTCATTTACGAAGATGATAAGCTCGTCGTTAGACGAAAATTTCTTTCCACCTAGTACCGTTTTCAATTTTGGAAAAAGGTGGAAGTCGGAAGGGGCTAGATCCGGCGAATAATGCGCATGCGGTACTAATTGGAAATGCAACTCGTGTATTTTGGACATCGCAACTGTGCTGGTATGCGAGGGAGCGTTGTCTTGTTGAAACGGAATCTTTTTCTTTGCCATTCCTGGCCGTTTAGCACGAATCTCAACATTTAATTTTTGTAGAAGTTCTGCATAATATTGTCCGTTTATTGTGACACCTTTCTGAAGGTAATCAATGAGCAAAATGCCCTTTGAATCCCAGAAAATTGATGCCATCACCTTGTTTGCCGATAATCGTGCAGAACCACGTTCTAACCATTGTTTCGACTGTTGTTTAGTTTCGGGTGTACTGTAGTGTATTGAAGGTTCATCTTAAGTAACAAATCGCCTACAAAAATCAACCGGATTACGCTTATAAATGTCCAAACACTCACTGGAAATGCGCAAACGAGTAAACTTTTGTTCAGTCGTAAGCAATCGCGGCACCCATCTTACCGGAAGCTTGGAAAGGCACATTTCTTTCATTAAAATGTGGTGTATGCATTCTGTTGAAATGTTTACCATGTCTGCTATCTCTCTCACTTTGAGTCGTCGATCTTGCGTAATAATATTATGGTTTTTTATAATCATTTCCTTAGAAGTCACGATTTTGGGTGCTTCAGAGCGCGCTTCATCAACACCGCTTGTTCTACCACGTTTAAATTCATTTACACATCTACTTATTGTGGCGGATGATGGAGCAGATTCACCTAATGTTTCCCGTAACTCACCTTTTATTTCGGTAGTTTTCATACCCTTGATTACGAAATATTTAATCACCGCACGATACTCTGCTTTTTCCATTTTAACAAAACGACGTGTTGCTTCCTTTTCAATCAGCTGTCAAAAATAAACTAATCAACCGATTTATCTACATATCGGAACGTAAACATATAAACAGGCAACCTAAATTACAGTGCATTTGTTTTACCAATTAGAGCGCCATCTATGTGTCATTCTCACTACTTGTCAAACTATCCTCGTATGTACATATATAATAATACCGCATTATATTTATGTCTTTAAGTAAAACAGAAGACGAAATGGTGAAACTTTGAGGGCAGAATATTTTGAGAAGTGTAAGTTACAAAAAGATAGAATTAACATATTACTACAACAAACTACTTATGATACATTTATAACTCTTTAATGGAATATTAGGAAGTATTGAAAAAGTACTCTCTAGCGACAATGCACATTGTCTTACATAGGTTAGGAACAGGTGCCCAATATCATATCGTTGTAACCATGCGTGATATATCATAGGCCTCTGTCTGTTGGGTGGGTAAAAGAGTGTTCTATACTATTAAACCTTAGCCTTTTCACCAACCTATTAAATGTCTTGAAAATGTTGATATTATAGAAAATCAAAAACGCAGAGTATGCGTTTTGGCTTTTGGTAAAGAATGTGTGTAATTATCCCAAATTGGATACGTATGAAAGCATATTCATTTTGAAGAATAGATGCCATGTCTTGAACACTGACTTGGGTCTAAATCATAACTCATCTCTCTTTGATCTCTTGTACGATAGGCAAGGGAGGGTGCAATAAACGCATGCAGGTACTTTTCTTTTGAAATAGTTTGAGACTAGATACATTTTCTGTTAAAATTATGTGAAACGAATATACAGTGTGCGTTTTGGCGTTCGACGGTACAGATCGTGTACGGAATTTGTTTCGTGGTTTTTGCGGTAGTTTTCCAAGTGCGACACTGTTTAATTATCTGCTGAGGACAACTTGATTGTCGAAATATGTACACAGAATACGAAAATTAATGTGGAAAGGGGTTATATATCAACCTTAAATGATTAAGTATAAAGAATACAATTGTTTTATTTATTTTCACCTAGTTCATGAAAATATCAAACAAAATCGTTTGAGAATGTATGCTATTATCAACCAAAAAATAACTTTAAAAATGAATTATTGAACAGTAAACGTCAACTATGTATGTATATATAACATTTTCGCTTTTGTATATTATTATAAAGTAAATTCACTTCTGACTATTTGAAATAAATATTTGAACACAATCAATTACTGGGTTCATCCTACGACCGAAAACGCAAGTCCTCATTAGACAATATATAAATGTAGATAATTGCAGTTACAGCAGCTACCCAATTAACTCTCAATAACCTATAATTATTTTGCTACAATTTCACATGTTCATATAGGTGTATACGTGTATAGAGGATAAAATTACATCGTCTATGAGCAATAAATGACAATCGAAATGAAAAGATCGTTACCTTAGCAACTGCTAATGGCCAATTTTTCTAGTTCTGTATTTTTATTTTATGAAGCGTCGTATACTTACATATATTGCTCGACTTATCTGAATTTATCTCAATTACTGAAATCAGTTTCAAATAATTGGGGCGTGAAATGGTTTCTACTGACACAATTGTGCTTTTAATTTAGTATCTTAGTAAACTGTATTTCTTCATACTTTTCAGACATCTATTTTTTTCCAGATTTGGGATTTGCGTGAGCAGAACTTATCTTAGGTCCCGCTAGGTGAGTAATATTGATTAAATTAATTTCTTGAATATTACAAGGAAGGGAGCAAAATGTAACTACATATATTTTGCTAGCTTCAATACCTAGAAAATTTGACGTAAATATGTATAGCCTTTAACAACTACATATTCGGGAAGGTCAAAAAGTACCAAATTTTACCACATTTCTATTAAGGGTGAAACTAAGGTCGTTGCTATATCATATTCTGGAATAGATAAGTAAGTCTCTGTCGCAAATTTAGTATTATTTAATAATTGTAAATGACATTTGAATGAAAACGTATTTGCTTCTATAGTAACAAGTAAAACAGCCTGTTATTAAAAAAAAGCCGTCTAAGTAGTTGTTCGATTTGATATATAATAAAGGAAATATATTATATTTTAACACTACTCATAAAATAAATCAATAAAATTAATATTTTGCAAAACTACTACTATAATATATATATTTCTTCTTCTACTTGTAACTTGTATTCTAAATCAAATTAAAAGTACCACAGTATAGAATTACATATCTACCCAATTATTATCTATAATTTGTAAATATCAAACACACGTAATTGTATGTTTACAAATCATTATATCTGTTTTTGCTATCGTAAAAATTTATACATTTCAACGGAGTGTGCACTTCATTATTGTTATGGAGTGTTAATTTCTTTTATGCCTTATGTTAATATTTTTATACCACAAACATAACGGTGAATCTCCATAGGAAACCAGTATGTATTATATTCTAGATGAATAATTTATTAATTATTAATTGTTAATTTTCCACTTAAAACGTGCATACGTCCGAAAGTAATGGTGACGATTCCTTTCAATATATTTAAATAAATACGTTTATGTCTAGAAAATATAATTAAATTATAGTACAGTTTTCTCGTCATTATTAAATATTGATCTTAGTAACTGGTACTGCATATACATTCGCAATTTAACAAGTATTTGCAATATGATGTAAAATTATTTTGACTAACTTTTGTTTATTTGCTTATCCTTGTCAATCAAAACATTTTATGCAAATATTTTTCAAAGAGATATAGTACATGAATGAATGACTTCATTGTTAACTTTAAATAATATTTATAATATCGTAAAGTATATTGCGGTGTCTAATTGCATAACTTATCAACTTAAAAATATTTGTTTAAGACAATCGTCTAAAATACATAATTGCACAATGGGACACATTAAGTAAATAATAATATTTACACTGAAATTTATTAGTAAAATATGAGAAAAAATAAGTTTTGAATAGACATCATTGCTGGAGGTTAAGTACCTAATTACATTAAGAAATTTTAATGAACTATCTATAGTTTACTATTCTATGAATAATATAATGATATCTAGCGTTGACCATCAGATGTAGAAGTAAAAGAAAAAATTATGCCAGGAAACATAGCACTCTTATGTTAACGGATATTTCTAAAAACATTACCCAAAAGAAACTAAATCAAAAATATCTAAAACGATCGTAAGACCAATGACAGTATGTACAGCTGAAATAATGTCAGTGACACTGAGAGAATTTAGTGTGAATAATATTTAGGTCCTGTCAAAGTGACCAAAAAATGAATACCGAACAACAAAAACCAAAATAAGTCAATGATAGGGAAGGATATAAAAAAAAAGAAACAACAACGAGTAAAATAGCTGAGATATATATATAAAAGGCAGAAGGAGATCAAAAATAGCAATGTTAATATGGAAACTATGAGAAATGAAATTTAAGCAGACCAGCTGTCGGGAATTGGCAGGAAGAGATTAATAATGGAAGACTGCAGAGGAAATAGAACTGTAAGAAGTTCGTAAATGTAGATTGATTAATGCCAACCGATGGATTTAGAGAGCTTCAGGAAACGGCGAAATATATACCAAGTATACTGGAAAGTCGCTACCGTTTCTTCTAACAGATGTTGCTAGGCTTAAGTATCCAATGTTATGATTTGACACATACATATGTCATATTATTCTACTGATATCAAGATTCAAAGCCAAATGTATTATATTTTGCGAAAGTAAGACTGTCATACATTTATACCTCTTTGAAAATATCCAGTTTCGTTCCTGAGGAAGTACATTTGCATTAATTTTTTTATTTAATCAAAAGAAAAGAGCCGCTGAAAATAACCGTTTGCTGGTAGAAACTTACGGTAAGCATGCTCTATCCATAAAAATATGTGAGGCGTGGTTTTGATAATTCAAAAGTGGTGATTTCGATGTGCAAGGCAAAGAACGTTCTGGTAAACCGAAAAAGTTTGAAGATGCGAAACTGCAGGAACTATTGAATGAAGCCCCAACCCAAACTCAAAAACAATTAGCAGAAGCGTTAATTGTGGCCCAAGGAATGATTAGCGACCGATTATAAGCACTGGGAAAAATCCGAAACGGAAAATCGAAAAATCGTCTGTGAAATGCTGATTCAAAGGTATGATCGGAAGTCATTTCTGCATCGAATAGTGACGGGTGATCAAAAGCGGATTTCTTTCGAAAACCTTAAGCGCAAAAAATCATGGTTATCACCTAGCGAAGCCAGTCCATCAATTCCAAATCCAAATCGTTTTAGTCGACAGACAATGCTCTGTGTTTGGTGGGACCAGAGTGGTGTGGTGTATTACAAACTGTTGAAACCTGGTGAAACAGTTAATACTGATCACTACCGATAACAAGTTATCAACTTGAAGCATGCATTGATAGAAAAACGTCCAGAGTGAGCCAGAAGACACATACAGCAAAGCCGGTCAAAGAAGCGTTGAAAGCACTTGGATGGAACATAATATCGCACCCGCCGTATTCTCCAGTTATTGTCCCGCCCAACTGTCACCTTTTCGCATCAATGGGACACGCGTTTGCAGAGCAGCAGTTTGCCAATTTCGAAGAAGTTAGGAAGTGGCTCGATGAATGATTTTGCTCAAACGACAAAACAGTTTTTTTGGGATGGCATCTATAAATTTCCTGAATGATGGACAAGATATGCAGAATCAAAGGGCTAATATTTCAAATAAATGAATTTTTCCATTTTCTTGAAAGTTATGTAGTTTTTTTACGAAAAAACCGGTAATAACTTTCCGGTATACCATATATATATATATATATATATATGCGTGTGTGTGTACGTATATATATATGTACATATGTATTTTACTTGCAGTAGTGGTAGATGAGGATTTCTTTCATTTACCACACTTAACTAATAATTCGATTATATTGTATTATCACTTATAATTTTATAGTAGGCCATTACGTATTTAACTCTAAATAATTTAGACACACATTATTTGTCGTTACCATAGCAATCCGTCAACAATCATTGCAACTTGTGACTCACTCTACCAAAATTAATAAAGAACTCCTTGTAACGCAAGGAGGATTGAAGATAGATACAGGGAATGTTATTACGTGTTGATGTAGAAGTAAATTCTGCATACAAAGAAAAATTAGAAGCACTGTGCTGGAAAAAGAAAATTTTTGTGCGGGGTAAAGTTGCGCCTATATATGTATAACAGGTTTTCCAATAGGGACAAAATTTTGTCTTTTAATGCGAACCCACCCTTGAACGTTTTTCATGATCTGTCAACATCGAAACGTCACAAACGTTTTTGGCATTACGTATGTATATTATATGCATGTATATTTATATATTATTGTTTCATTTAGTGTAACTACCTATAAATATGTTATTATTATTATACTAAAGAGAATGCATTTTTCTCTATTAATGTTATAAGCTAAGTTCTTTGTTATAAATTTTACTATCCACGTAAATTACGTTGGTAACTATGATCTACTTAGAAGTGTCTAGAATTTTATTGCGCTTAATACTATATCCACACACAATAACAAAACTGTCTCCTTCAATAAATTTTATCGACCAACTGTTTAAAGCAAATGGAAAAAACATAAACAAAATTCTAATTATATCGGGGAATGTTTTTATGATGTTAAGTAGTTTCCGATTACATTTTTCAACTGATATTTGTCTATTTTGTACATGCTTAATGTATAATACATACGTGCAAAATAGCTGCAGGAATAAGGCAATCGACGTAATGTAATAAATGGTAATTTTTATGTAGATTTGAGGTGACAGATGATTATTATATCCGGCCACCGCATGTTGGTGTGGTGCAGCCTACTTTATCGTATTAATTGCGGTTTATGATTTGATGTCGCTATCGTATTTTTAGTATATTATTATATTATCATGTTCAATAATAACTTAGTGAAAAGAACTATCTAGAATTGTAGCTTTTCTGTAATACTTTATTACTCACGTCAACGTCAGAAAGTGTAGCAATTATCATATCGTCTACATCTCAACTAACTCTATCGTTAATCAGAAGTGCAAATGATATGAATGAAATCTTACTTATTTATGGTATAAAGTATATTAGCTCTAATACAATTACTAACTAACCATTTAATAATTTGAGTTGAATTAAATAACATGGAAAATGTCATTAACGTTTATTTTGATTTCATCTTTCGAAGTACGATAAAAATGAGAAATCGCAATATTGTGGAGTTTTGAAATTATACTCATTTGAACTGAACATCTTTAATATAATATACAATTTTTTGCGTCTATAAATTTTGATTAAGACGGCAAAATATGTTTAGATAAATTAAAGATGCCTAATGTTCAGATTTGGAAACTATGAAAGACCATCTTCGTTTAGAACCTTCAAAAATAGTCACTAACAAGGCATTGTAATTATGCAAAATTACTTGACAAATCATTTAGGTTATGGCGACCACATGCCCCCTGACTATTTGAAAATCAAATTACTGCTCCAAAGGCAAATCTCTTCAACTGGGAAAAGCAACCCTTATACATTTTATTCGTAAATCTTCTGACCTAAATTACAAAGGGTACTAGGAATGTTTTGCAATATGACGCAACAATGAATAGTAGGAAGCTGCTTGTTGCTGCATGTTTAAACGTGTTCATACTTGCATAGTAGCCGCCGCGCCATATCTATGGGCTCAGGTATTCATTAGCAGTCATAGTGTAAAGTGCTTGCGATGGCATCGTGGTCACGGAGTGAGGGCAGTTTTGCGTTATAATTTCGTGTGTGGTTTAAACATAGACCAGTGCTTCGAAGAAATGACTCTTGCACCAGGTGATGCTTGTCCACATCGCACAACGATATTCGGGTTGTATAGAGAACTCCAAAGGGGCAATTTAACTGTGGAGGATGCTGAGAGGCCGGGAAGGCCACGAACGTCAGTTACGGAGGAAAACGTTACTACTGTGAGGAAAATGCTTAGCAAGGACAGGTGAGTGCCAACAGATAAAGTGTACTTCAGGTCTAAATGCACCAGCAATTCGTTCGATTCTGCATAATCATTCGCACGTGAAGAAACTTTGTTCTCTTTGGGTGCCGCATCGGCTGACTGAAGAGCAGATAACACGACGTGTGACTTGGTGCCGGGAGATGCTAAAAAAGTTTAATAAGGGACAATCTCGGTATGTGAACAACATCGTGACAGGTGACGAGACTTAGTTGTACTATTACGATGTGCCGACCAAAGCTGAAGACAAAGTGTGGATCTTTGATGATGAAAACACACCCGTAGTTGTCAGAAAATCCCGATTTGTAAAGAAGAAAATGATTGGCTCTATTTTTCAAAGCGAGTGGAATTGTGAAAGTTTTGGGCACACAGAAGATAGTCGCAGCTAAGTGGTGTACTGAACAGTGCCTGCCTAAAGCCATTGGATCTATGAAGAACCTGCGGCCAAAGTCAAGAATGGACACCTGGTTCCTCACGATAATGCTCCAGCTCACCGCGCCAAAGCCTGCACCGAATATTTGACCACGACAAGATAGAAACTTCTCGAGCACCCTCCCTATAGTCTAGATCTTGCTCCCTGAGATTTTGCACTGTTCCCGCATATGAAAATGAAGCTAACAGGAAGGCGGATTTCCAGTGATGAGAGCCTTCTACAGGCTTGGGACAACGAGTCTGCTTTACTCCTTAGTGAAATTTGGCAGAACTGGTTTAAAGATTGGTTTCAGAGGATGGACAGGTGTTTTGAATGTAGAGGAAAATACTTTGAAAAAATTAAATAAACAAAGATGTATTGCAAAACATTCCTAGTACCCTTTGTATACGGATTCTTAGCCTTATATAAGATGTGTTCTTGGAAGCACTGTTTTCTCGACGTTTCGACGAGATGAACGCTAATTTCTAAAGCTAGTCTGTCATTTGTTAAACCTTGGGATCATCTGACGAGCTAAGGACGTGAATTTTATAAATTTTTCTTTTTCTTTCTACATTCTAAATACATCATCTAACACAGGCTCGCTCTCTCATAGGAAGTTTGTAATTGATATACAAACTTATTTCGAGAAATATATAAACAGACAAACATTTACGTATTTTAATTATGTTATGTGTAAAATAAATAAAAAAACAGTTATTCTGTAAAGTGTTTTTAATAGCAGCTTTTTCATTTATTTCGATTGTTATCATTCATTTTTTTTGCATTAATAATATTCAATTTATTGGACGTAAAAATAGTAACTAATACAAAAATATTTTTAGTATCAAGTTTTTCTAATATGCAAAGAAACGTAACCTAAAAATAAAAATATCTTATCTTTAACAGTTTTATTTTTGTGGTTAACAACTACAAGGAGAATATCAGTAAAACATTAACATGAAGAAGTCTGTCGTATATTGGAATGGACAGTATCTTGACGTAACTAAATCGGCACCGTTGGTAACATACTTCCTTCCACTAGTTCTGTAATTTGCGCCGGCCGGTTTATCATTCAATTACTAAAATAATTCTCCGACGGTACACATTGAATTAAATTGTTTAAGATCAAGTTTAGCAAAAATTATTCGACAATCAGGAACAAACAAATCGTCTCAATATATTGAATTATCATTTACGTCGATACTTTGAAATTTACCACGTTTAGTACTTTTCCTTCACAAGTAACTATATTGATTTATTAGAACTTTAAATAATATCAAGAAAAGATCCTCTTCTTGACACAAACCCATAATTCATTAAAGGTCGACGATTTTAGCCAGTATGTGCGCTAACTTTCTTACGATTTCTTGAGGAAATAACTTTTAAAAATCGTGCATCAGCTTTACTGAGCCTTTTTGGACGTCCGCTCTTTGGTCTATCACTCACACTGCCGATTTCAGTCATGCTTTTTATTGCTTGTTGCACAGCATACTGGGAAATTTCACTATCTTTGATATTTTCACTTGACTATAACCCTCTTGGTGTAAAACAATAACTTTATTTTTGTCTAGTAATGCTATTCTTGGCATTTCCTGTCTACTACAATGAAACCCGCTTATTGGAATACTCATATTGTCCGCCAAAATTATTCCTATATGCGGATTTTACCATTATCCGTTTTTAACTTATTTTTTCTTATTACTAGTAAGTTAAGTATGTATATACATACATACATACTTCGTATTCTTTATATCTGCGATTTTATAACTATCAAATTGACTTCAGTATGATACTGTAAATTTATGTTGCGATTTTTATAAAATTTATTTAAAAATACATACAAAGGAAATTAAACACATTTCAGCGTAATACATATTTTTTAATTGATACTATTTTTTTTTATTTCAAACTCTACACATCCTTAACAAAATAATCTGTAATTCTATTTTTTTTCATTCTTTACACAAAATATCAGTTATTTGGTTATCTAATGCACAGAAATGTGCAAAATTACAATCAGTTTTTGATTCAAAAAACGACGTATAGTGTCACATGCTAATTTCACTTCTTGATATGATGGCTCGGTTGATGGAGTATCCTTTGAGTATGACACCAAAGTTTTTGGCAACATCACTGCAAGTTGTTTCTTCTAAAAACTCAAGCAATTTTACTTTTTCCTTCAGAGCACGATCTTTTCTTTTCAATAAGGAGACATTTTTCACTCACTTTCGATTGCAATGTCAAATAACAAACTGACCAGAAATAGAGAAATTTCCTGCTTTTAAAACCTCCGAAAAAATTTTTATTGTATGTATGTAATTCGCACAGAATTAACCATTATCTAAATACTGTTCACTTAGGTACAAGATTTTACTGCAATACGTAATTATCCGAAGATTATCTGTAATTATGCACATAATAGCTTTCTAAAAGTAAAGTAAACATTCATAGTAACTTTTGGTTTACATCCACCTTTAGTTAAGCAGGTAGAGAAATTTATTTTTTTATGAAGACAAAATCGCATTAATGTTCTTAGAAAAGCCATTCTTTTACCCAATATATTCTATTAAAAGATATACTTATAACCGAATAATTTTGTTAATACTTAAAGAGTAATGGTTTTGCTCTTGAGATTTTAATTCCTTTAACCGATATATTCTATTAAGAGGGCTTCCAATAAACGGGTTTCACTGTATAACAATTTACAGCTCACAATTTTTTTTAAATGAAAAATTCAGTCGTAGGCGCATTTTTTATGAATCTAATCTTATAGATAAATAACTCTCCCTTGAAATTTTATTGCAGAGCATTGTGGTGCAATAAAATTTATTACTTTAATCCTTATATTAGGCGGTCGATCTCACCCCTACACGGAAGTATGATGTTATAAAATAAAATTTCCAGTGGTTATATTTCTACCAATAAGTAAATCGTTCTCGGAAACATGTATTAAGTATTATAAATTAAATTAACCCAATAATTATTAGTAAAAACGTTTTAGTAAATAAGTTTTGGGAAATATTATTAGGTGCTTCTTTCTTCTGCACAGTACTGTATATGATTAAATAAAAATATATGTAGCAAAATAGCTAAGATGATAAAATAAATTTTTTGAGGCTTCGAATTAAAGCTAATATCTCATAGTGGAAAGTTTCGGCTTTCTAAGGTGTTTATTTAGAGTTTCGCTATGCTGACTTTACGTAAATATCCGGTGTTTTTGTGCATTTAATTTTTCTATATTCAATCGTCTGAGAAATGGTGATGTATGAGTAGTATAAACAGTGATAAAAATACGCATTACTCATCAATAAAATACTGCAAAACAGAAAATTTTGCAACTCAAAATTTCGACCGGTACTTTACAATTTCCATTCCGTGAAACTGGAGTTTTCTTTTTTTCCAGTAAACTGATATAAATGTACAAGTTTACATGACACACCTCTGTGTTAGTAATGTAAAATACAAAATAAGGTAATGTTTCGTTTGTCATTTTAAAGATATTTTAAATCGGTATTTTGTGCGACAGATAAATTACGAGGACTAAAATGTTTAGACCCGCACGGATACCGCTACATGATAAAGAAACAATTTAAGGTATTGATCTTTACGCAAAAGATATGTCACATTTACAGACCGAACATAATAACAGCCATGGGGTTTTCCTTGAATGTAACGACCTTTTAGTGAAAGCTTCAGGATCTTTCTTATTCACTTTTGCGAATGTTGCTTCGAGTATTGTAATTTGATATGATTTATTTACTTTTAGACATTTAGATATTGTTGGAAGTTTAATAAAAAGATTTTACTCTCCTAAAATAGACGATTTTAAAATTTGGTAAATTCGTTATTACGAGACAGGTTCGCGTTCTGTATGAGCCTTTCCTTATTTCAATGTAATAATTTAAATGTTTTTAGCTGTAAAATAGTGCTTCATACAAACATAGTAAGTGTAACTAGTTTTACGTTAGTATTCATCTTTACTTTTCTTTTTCTTTCTTTATTTTCATTTCCGCGATATATCAAATGCTTTAATGTAATTATTATTGCTTTCTACATATATGTACGAGGTGCTATTAAATAACGAGACTGACGCTGGTACAGAAGAAGTGCGCATGCGCCTAACGACAGCGATTGACAGCTATTTATCGTGAAGCCTTTTCTTTCGGATGCAGTGCTTCTCGCCTCTGTAAACAAATCAGTATAGCCGTAGCCTTCGTTCGCATTAGAATTGTTTTTTTGTTTCGCCGGAAAAATGTTAAGTAACTATTAATCAACATTACTACCTTCACGTTCTTGCTCAACTCCGTGAAAGAATAAAGAAAAAACGACCAGAATTGTGGAAGTCATGGGTTCTCCACCAAGACAGTGCACCAGCTCATTCCGCTTTGTCAGTCATGAGATTTCTATCCAAGTACAGCATCCCAGTGTTAGACCATCCGGCTTATTCGCCGGATCTTGCGCCGGGCGACTTCTATCTGTTTGCTAAGGTGAAATCTGAATTAAAGGGAACAAAATTTGAGGAAGCTGACAGAAGAAGACTTCCAGCACTGTTTCGAACAATGGAATATTCGCATGGAGCGTTGTAGGGATAGAGGAGGTGTGTATATTGAAGATGATCATAAGTAAATATGTATGGAATCAAAATAAAATGTTTTACAGCGTCAGTCTCGTTATTCAATAGCCACATCTCGTACATATCTCTTATCATTTTTATGTTCTGACTATCGATCGTATTCGTTATTTTTACTTATGACTTATACTTATGACAAGAAACAAATGTGGAATTTACATACGAGAGTGAAATTGGAGAGTCGGTTTTATTTATTAAGTCAGCTGAAGACTCAAGGATAAGTCACTGGTTTAATACTCAAGTGGTCATAAGGTCTACTGTCCGGAAAGATTTTTCGTTGTTTCATTTTCCAGTTTAAGCTAATGCTGACCGCCAACGATATTAAGTCGCACCACGAGCGAGAATGTAATAATAATTCATGGTTTAGCAAAGCCTCCTGTTATATTATTAACAATTCATTTGCAAAATTAACCCAAATCATTGTATATCAATATCTAGGCATACCTATATAGCAATTCGGCTAATCCAAACAATTTAAATGTCCGATAGAAAATTATTAGTAAACACATTAGGAGAATCAAAGAGGCATACTCAAGTTTTCCAGGAGAAAAATTGTGAGATGTGTTGTTTTATCGTTCGATTTTGGAAGTTAAAAACAAAATTTATGTAAAAGGAATTTAGGAAATATGTTCGGGATGTGACAAATATTAAATTTGAAAATTCTCTTTACAATCACAGAACTAGCGAGGTTTAAAAATATTTTATTTTTTAGTTATTATCAATAGATTTGAAATGGTGACAATGAGGCCCGTTCCATTGCGATTTCTGCAGACAAATTGCGGTCCCCAAATCTTTCTGTGGACTTTTGGCCATTTTGTTTATACCTTTTAAAGTTGGCTTGAACTGCAGCACAGTCTGTGTAACATTGAACCTGTTTAAACACCTTCTGTGCCTTAGCTTTGAAAATTCCAGATCACCTTGTTAACCATGCGCCTTCCCGTCTTTTTTTACATCATAAAGGAGATAAATTGTAAAATAAAGCATCGCGTTTTATGTATCTTTATCTGTACAGCTGACCCTAGCTCATTCTTGCCTAGCTGACTTACTTTTCTCAGGCAAGGTTCTTGCCTTGCAAACTGATAACTTTTCACATTGTCCGCAAACTAAAGTCAAAATGTATGTAAAATGCCAAAACTGACAACTAATCTCACAGCCAATGCTGACCAGCGAAGTGACTTATGTGTGTAAGTTGTGTCAAGTCTGTTTTTGTATACTACTTTTTTGCAGCCAACTATGTCTTTATGGACGAGAAACAACTGGAAATGCCTATAACTCATTTATTTAACATAACCACGTGCAGTGTACATTTTTCTAACGGTAGAAGCAAACTACTTTCACAATAATAATCATAGCCAACTAAAGAAGCAAAAGTTTAGGTTGAAACGCTAAAAGAACAAGTCCAATAAAAAATTATTTAACATCGGTTAATAGAGAGTCTGGCTACCTTAGAACTTTTCCTTTTCAAATTTTCTCTAAATTCAATAATAAAGTTTGAGTGAACCATTCAGATGAAACCACGCTTCATCGGAAACCAAATCTCTAGTCAAAACGTCGTCGTTGTTGATGTGTTCTTTAAGTTATTGGTAGTAACATTCTTCTGCTATAATCCGAGAATAAGAATATTTAAACATTCGAGTTTTACATGGGTACAGGTGTAAACTCTTTTAAACCTTGCGAAGCGTGGAACGAGTTAAATTTAACTGTTTAAATAGTCTACGAATTGAGGACATGAATTGCTCTTGCACCTCATCCTCAACAATGTTTGAAACATTTGAAGTATGAATAGCTGGTCTATTTATGCTGTGCAAATTCGGCTTTTCAAGAATTTGAATCACCTATTCAAATGTGCTGCAGACCATTGACTATTGAGAGCAACATTCGGAAATTTATGAGTTCTCCTCTGCATACTTCAGTGGAATATTGCTATTCTCTGTTCAGCAATCTGTTTCGTTTAGAAAATAACTTTCTAACATACAAATTTTTTTTGTTAAGAAAACATTTTTCTGACCTTTTTACAATATGAATGTCTTAAGAAATAAATTTTAAACGTTTTATAGGTCACGGCGAGCTGAAAGCACGATCATTTCTGGACATTTATTATAATCAAGAAATACGTTTAAAGCTTTAATATCTAACTGACATGTTTCGAATATATGTACTTGGGTATAAATATTGAAAAACAAACATTGTGAGGAAAACCTCTGCATAATACGTGTAGTTATATACACGTACACACATATATCTTCAGTATACATTTTATAACTTAGCAATTTAACATATTTCTTTTTTGTTTTGATACATTTATGTCCTTGTTTATAAATTATGAGTGAATCTTGATCTTCGTCCGTGTTTTACTGCTTGTCATTAAAGAACCGCTTAAATTAACATACATTTTCATAAATTAGAGGCGTAATAGTGTAGAAACATAAACAAAAAAGAGAAATAAGTAATGTAAACTAAGAGCTTTGGATTACTGTTTTGTAGTTGTTTGTTTTTATATTAGGATAGACCAGTTTTCAAACGCAGAAAACAGATGTTTAGATTTCATTGTTTGAACAAGTGTTAATGATTAAGAACGATAGACAATAAATATGCAAACATAACGAGTAGTATGCAAGGTGTAAACCTGCTCGCTGCCTTTCTCTTTCATTGCATTAATTTATTTGGAGTGTCTCAATCCCGATCTATGAATGAGCCTAAACGGACGCTTGTATCAATGGGCAAGCGAACAATGTGGGAGCGAATTCATCGCCTACTATCCGTACATTTCCTGTATCAGTGCATATGTGCATGTGCAAAGCACGGGTGACGCATTGTTTTCAGTTTCTTTTTCTTTCTTTCGATATTCAGTCTACATTACGACGTGTCTGCATACTTTTTATACCGCTCTCCAACAAAATATGCTTATACTATGCTTTCGTATTCACATGTTGAAGTAGTTTTTGATAATAATGTTAAAAGTCAAAAAACTATTTCGTCGTTAAATTATAACACTGAGAAAATTGGAATTTCACTTCTAATACTAGTAATAATGATAGTCAACTTTCGACATGTCGATGTTGAAGAAAAGACAATTTTATATAACATCATGATACAGGGTATTTCAGAAACAATATACATATTTCGAATGCATATATGTATTTATTTAACTTAAAGACATACTAATATGAAACTTTACACACATATTTACGAACCTCTCAAGTTCAGATTACAGATGTTCAATATGTCCTCTATCAGCGACACGAACAATATCACATCGATATTCAAATTCCTCCCATACTCGGGCAAGCATGTCCTTCGTCACTGGTGTTATGGCAGTAGGGATTCGGTTCTTCAACTCTTCCAGGTTCTGTGGGAGTGGTGGTATATAAACGTTGTCTTTA
Organism: Dermolepida albohirtum; assembly: GCA_031893035.1. Classification (NCBI taxonomy): domain Eukaryota; kingdom Metazoa; phylum Arthropoda; class Insecta; order Coleoptera; family Scarabaeidae; genus Dermolepida; species Dermolepida albohirtum. The sequence goes on from JAVIWB010003439.1 coordinate 443,973, forward strand.
ACGAAACCCCACAGAAATAAGTCACAGGGGTCAAATCCGGTGAGCGTTGAGCCCAGCTGAGACATGCTAAGTCGCCAACTCCTTGGCGACCAATCCAACTGTTCTGTAGAGTTTCATTCTGATATTCACGCACTTGGCGACTCCAGTGAGGAGGTGCCCCGTCTTGTTGAAAAATGAGATTGTCTTCGTGCAGCCTCGGAAACAACAAGTTTTGTAACACAGCGAGATACTGCTGACCGTTAACCGTGTTTCCATCAAGGAAGAATGGGCCGTAAACAAATGATCGGGATATCGCACAAAACACATTGATTTTAGGCGAATCTCGTACATGTTCAATGGCTGCATGTTGGTTCTGTAGACCCCAAATTCAAACATTGTGTTTCTTTACCAGACCACTAACATAGAAAGTCACTTCATTTCTGAACACGATGCGTTGTGCGAAAGTGTTATCATTGTCAATAGCATCATGAATCTCGTTACAAAATGTAACACGTTTCCGTTTGTTATCAGGACGCAGAGGTTTAAACAACTGTAACTTGTACGGCTTCATAACCAACCAACGTCTTAAAACACGCCAAATTGTTGTTGTAGGCAGTTGTAATTCCCGACTGGCACGACGAGTTAGCTCAACCTGAAACGTCTTTGCACTGTAATCACGGGATTGCACTTCGCAAACTCGAGAACACAAAATGATTTCTGCTGCGGAGTAGCCATTTTAAACATATGACGGTTACCAAAACAAAAGAAAACAGAAGACAACTGACATGTAGCGGCTATTAAATAAACTAGACTATGTATTCGTTTCTCCAATAGCCGAGCCGAGACGCAGCCGATAGTTTGAACGAAATAATATTTTGTAATATGTATATTCTTTTTGAAACACGCTGTATAAGTATAATATTACAGTCAAAGGTTTGCAATCATTGAATTTAAAATACCTGATTGTGGATTATACATATAAAGTTAATATAGTAATAATAATAATAATATTTATTAAATACTCAACAGGGACTACTCCAAAACGGGTATAAAAAATATTTACAAAAAATTAAACAGTAATATTATGTATAAGTGATTGTATAACATATACAAAATATATCTTCATAAACTATAGCTATGGCAAATCAATCCGTAGATGGTTGAAATTCACCTTCGAATGAATCAAAAGGGGCCTTCAGCAAAATATTGCTACTGTTTGTTGAACTGAACAGATTCAGTGCAACAAACAGTAGCAGTTGTTGCTCCCTGAAGATGTCCCATACGAGTGGGTACGAAACGTCGGCTTTTATACCACTGACGCGGTTCCAGCCCGGAAGCCCAGAAGAATATAGTATGGACCACGACCGCGGAAGTCTTCGTACCAGATTATACTACACAAACTTTTTCCCAACGCTTTTAAAACCTTATATTTATTTCTATATGTTTCGTAACTGTAGAGGTGGTATTCCATTAGTGCATACAAATAATTAAAAAATCGAACTGCAGGAAAATCAAATACGTATGTGAAAGTATCTCGCTTTTCGTATTTAATTAATTGTAGTTTTGAACTCAATATTTCTATATATCAGGAAAGAATACACCATAAGGTAAATATTGCCAGAGATGTGTGGGCGTGTAATCTATATTTTGATTAACAGTGTAATTCTGTAATTTGATTTCAGGTCGGCTTGTTAGACAAATTGTCACGTCTTGTAACACTTGTTGGGAATGCTTAACACTTGCATATTTGAAATATGTAGTGGTAGGTAATTGATACCGAGTCACACCAGCACATTTCATTCATGTCCTGGCCATTTGCAGATAGGACAAATGTTACGTTACAGCAAATGTCAAACATGAATTCTTCTTATTTCTTGGTATTCAATACATATCTACCTAGAAAATTAGTAAGATTGTCTACTGTAATTAATGAGCGAATTTTTAATTTATAAATCACACAATTTGAGATAAAAAATTATATAACAAATGAATTAATTTTACTTGGTGTTTGAAGATATTATATATAGTGGCGTAATATTACCCACCTAGAATAAAAATATTTATTTTAACATTCGTCTAAAAATTTGCTAATTCAATTAACATTCCGTTGCTGCTGTTGAGAAATATTTATTTACCTTTTATTATCAGTACATTTAATCCAAATTAGTACATTTGCTTATTAATATTCTTCAGAATATATTTTGTAGTTCAATCCTAACAGTTTTATAAATTAAATTAAATATAGAACTGTGTATTTTAAAATAATCTGAAAGGACTTCAATGACTTATAAAGCAAACTATTCGCGTATCTATTAATACAATATAATATAAAAAAGTTTATCTGCTTCTGGGCTTCCGGGCTGGAACCGCGTCACTTGTATATCTGCCGACGTTTCGCAGCCATTTGTATGGGACATCTTCCGGGCTCATCTACTGCACTGAAACTGAAACTGTTTCAGTGCAGTTGCACCATACAAAGGGTACGAAACGTCGGCAGATATACACGTGACGTGGTTGCAGCCCGGGAGCCCAGAAGCAGATAGTATGGACCGCGACCGCGGAAGTCTACGTACCAGATTAAAAATTTATTTTTTTGTATGCTCTGTTTGTTATACATATTTAGTAAATGTTTATCATATTTTATGCATTGGTACCTTTACAATACAATATGCAACGTCGTGGAAGTAATACATGTTTTAATATAAATATATGGTTCCTACTCTCGAAACGAATATTTGCATTAAGTTTTTGGTCAAATTCAAATTTGCATTGTATTGTTGTAAACCAATATCATTCACGATTCCGAAACACACCCACACCCACACACATACACTGCTAACGGATCTTCCAATAAGGACTTTCGAACTTTGACAGTTGATAGCGGCCATATTGTTGAAGCTACATCTGTCGAATTGGCTGCTATTTATTTAGTCTGTTTTGCTAAATCACCATGGACGGACACAGCATTCAACAACACGTACAAATGATAAAATTGTTTTATCAAAATGAGAGTTCTGTTCGGGCAACGTTTCGCGCGCTTCCCCCATTACGGTCGCCATAATCGTCCTACCGACAGGACTATTCGCAGTGTGGTGGATAAATTTGAGTCCACTGGTTCAGTGAACAATGAACCAACACCCGTACGACGACGAAACGCAAGATCTGCGGAAAACATCGCCGCTGTCCGTGAGAGTGTGCAGGAGAATCCGAGGCAGTTGATTTGGCGTCGCTTACAAAACCTCGGACTTTTGCAGACCACAACTTGGCAAATTTTGTGTCATTACTAGGGCCTGCACCCGTACAAAATTCAACTGACCCAGGAGCGGAAGGTAAACGACCATAGACAACGATGTGCGTTCGCTGAAGAGGGGCTGGAGCAGTTGGAAACTGACCCTAATTTTCATCAAAAAATCATCTTCAGCGATGAGGACCACTTTTGGATGAATGGGCACGTCAGCAAACAAAATTGTCGAATTTTGGACGCTAGCAATCCACATGAGATCCAAAAGCGTCCATGCATTCCGAAAAAGTCACTGTTTGATGTAGATTTTGGGCTGGTGGAGTCATCGGTTCATATTTCTTTGAGAACGACGTTGGTCAGGCCATCACTATCAACTTCTTTTGACCAGAATTGGATGATATAAACACCAACGACATGTGGTTTCAACAGGACGGCGCTACGTGTCACACAGCTCATGCCACATTGGCCATTCTGCACGAGCTATTTGAGGATATGGTCATCTCGCGTGGAGGTGATGTGAACTAACCCCCGAGATCGTGCGATTTGGCCGGGTTAGACTTTTTTTGTGGTGTTTTCTTAAGTCACAGGTCTATGCGACTAAGCCACAAACCACAGCTGCATTCAAAGCCAACATAACCTATGCCATCGGCCAAATTCAGCCTGATTTATGCGTCAGTGTCACGGAAAATTGGATTTTTCGGGTGCGCGCCACCCAACGAAGCCACGGCCTGCATTTGCACGATGTTATATTCCATACATAATGGCATCGATAGACCTTCCAAACTAATAAAAAATTTCGATATCTCACACGCATTTTGTTTTCTTTAAATTTAAAGATAGGAAGCGCTTAATGAAAGACCCGTTATTTAGGGTACCTATACCACATCTATCTATACTCTACCTTATATTATATTTCCCATGCTTGTGTTTTTTTACATTAATTACTGTTATTATTATTGCAATTATTTTAAAGATAATTGTTCTTATTATCCCTGCCATTAATATTATTATTGCTATTGTTATTGTTGTAATAGCAATAGATAATAACCGGCAAACATAAATGGAAAGAATAGAAATTATTCCTCATTATATGTTTATGACTTTAATATACATACGTAAATCACTAATTTAGCTTACTTAATTTGGAAAGGAATCAGTGGTCGTTGCACGTATTTCACAATCACAGAAATTATTATGTAAAACAATTACATATTTAACAGACTTTTTTACACTCATAAGTTTGACGCACTTTTTGGGGATTTCTCGTTCTGCTATTAGAAAATCAAATAAACATATACATACAATGGGATTCCATACTAAATGTATTTATTATTCAAACAAAATAACTTACGTAAAGTTTATAACAAGTGAAATTTCTTACTAATACTTCAATATATTTTTTTCGATCTTTATCTAAATTTTGTTGTATTTTTTGTTGCATTCTTTGAATAGGTACTAATCTGATTATATTACCATTAACTGAAGCTAATTTAGAAGAGCATACTTTTAACTTTTATTTCTATAATAAGTATATATACTACAGGCCATAGGTGAGGTATCACTTGTCATAAATAACAAAACACTTGTATTTTAGACATATCCCTTAGACTTTTACCTGTTTTGGTGAGAATAATTGAAATAACAGTTGTAAATGTAATTCTGAGAAGGATTATTCGGATTATTATTATAAATTAGATTAATATATTTGTTTCTGAAAAATATTGTAAATCCTTTTAATAGTTTTATGGCGTGTATTTAATAGAAATATTTTATATACCCCAATAAATTTAAGAGGGTTTACAACGCAATATTGTTATAATGGTGTTAGGAATTCATAGTAAAATATTTAGCAATTTAAAAATTAGTTTTCGTGCAGCATTTGTCCGAGTAAGTAGCAATACGAGTATTTGAGAACAGACGTAAAAGTAACTTGTAAAAATGCCGAAAAGAAAGGAACTTAGCGCAGAAACTCGTAGTTCTATAATAACGCTACATGGTGAAAAATTTTCACTGCGGCAAATAGCCCAAAAGTTAAATTTATCTTATCACGCGGTGCAAGGAACAGTGAAACGATATTCACAAAGTGGATCATTACAACCAATAAAACGTTGCGGAAGGCCAAGGATAACTACCAGACAAGAGGATTTGCTCCTAAAAATACTATCAAAACGAAATAGGCGCCTCACAGCTCCTCAGCTTCGAGCAGAGCTGAATAAAGGCCGTCGAAAGCCCTTGTCACTGACTACTGTAAAACGACGTTTGACAAAGGCGGGGCTACATGAGCGTATTGCAGCTCGAAAACCATTATTGAATCCACGAGATCGTAAAAAACAGTTACAATGGGCCCAGGACCATCAACACTGGGAGATGGAAATGTGGAAGCAGGTGTTATGGGCAGATGAGTCAAAGTTCCAAGTGTTTGGTAGTAATCGACGAGTTTTCGTTCGGGAGGTAAGTGGGTGAAAGGATATTACCCGAATGTGTAGTGCCAACTGTTAAACACGGGGGAGGTTCTGTGCTTGTTTGGGGATCCTTTTCCTTTGATGGTGTCGGAGATTTGTACAGCATTGAAGGCATTTTAAAAAAAGAGGGGTACCTGAAGGTTTTGGAGTAATATGCAATTCCGTCTGGATTAAGGTCAATTGGTGAAGGTTTTCACCCACAACAAGATAATGATCCCAAACACACTTCCCAACTTTGTAAAAACTATGTGAATCAAAAAGGGGAGGAAGGGGTGCTGATAAATACGATTTGGCCACCACAATCACCCGATCTCAACCCTATCGAATTACTGTGGGATGAATTAGATAGAAACGTAAGAGAAAGCTGTCCACAATCGCAGAAACAGCTTTGGGAGCAACTTACAAGGGTTTGGAATAATTTACCAATGGATACGCTCCAGAAACTTGTATCGCGGTTGCCTAATATTTGTAAAGAAATCATTAAGCGCAGAGGTGGATACTTCGACGACAGTCGGATATGATAAGAAATTCTACAGAATATGTTGAAATTATTTTATTTTTTAAGGAAAACTGTTCATTTGTCTCGTAGATATAGTTTTGTAGAAATATACGTTTTGTTTCACTAAGCGTGCATGTTTTTTTTAAATTTCATCTACTGATCCCTCACATTCCATCTAAAAAATATCTTTATTCAATATTAATTTATTTAATAAAAAATACATATAACCATAATATATATATACGTAACTATTATCAGGTGTATCGGTCTGTTGAACAAAGACTCAACAATTTTAGTTTTCAATAATCCATGTTTCGCAGCCAAACCTTTGCAGCTTCATTTGTCTCGTAGATATAGTTTTGTAGAAATATACGTTTTCTTTCACTAAGCGTGCATGTTTTCATCTACTGATCCCTCACTTATGGCCTGTAGTGTATGTAAGTATGGGAAGTTAAAACAATTACATTAATTACCTCCAGAAGTTCAACTATGTCGTTTAGATTATCCACTGTTTATAGTTCATACCTGCATTCTAGAGAAAAATATTAAAAATATTTTAATAAATTCTAATTAATGAAACTGAAGAACATTTATCAATATTTCTCGACCAAAATTAAGGAATTGTGTACTAAATTTATAAATAAATTAACTGAGTAAATATAACTAAACGAAATTGTGAAATAAATCAATGAATGAAGAATACATATATTTTAATATTTCTTATTTGAAATTTATTAATGCACGATTAAAAACTCTTTCTAAATTTCAACCTGTTTCTTATGTGTTTTGGTGTGCTGAACCCAAATTTTCAATCAGTTTTCAATCTGTATCGTTTATTGGGTATGATAGTATTAAAATAGATTAAGATTTAAAGGTACGTAATTTATTATCAGAGTATAATTGAAAAATTTTATTATTACAATGATAGTGTAAGTTTGAATATGAACAGTTTTTTACTTGTTAATATAAAGTTCTGTATTTCCTCAACCTCTTCCCGGTAAAAGTTCTAGTGTAGTCCTTTTATATGATGCTTCTGGTGTTGCTGGTAGAAGGGTCCAACAGTAATCTCGCATCATGTTGACATTCGACTCTGATACCGTTTTTTCATCTCCTTTATATCTTGGTGGGAATGCTCCCCTTGTTCTTCACTTACAGCTCCAAGATTGTCGGGAAAAAATTTAAATGTGAGTGTAAAAAATGCAGCTGCAGATTAGAAAGTATATGTCTTGGTAGTTTTCTTTGTATTAGTCACGCAGATACTCAAAAGCGCACTTTGAGCATTTACTACTAATTAAGTGTAGAGACCAAGGTATTATTATACGCCTGCAATGCATAAATAACGTAAAGTAAACATGCGAGGAAACTTTACATCCTGTGGTATTTTAAAGTTCATTTTCGGATTCAGCACGTCAAAAAACATAAAGGGGAGCCAAATTTATAAAAAAAGTTTTTTCATTATTGGCCTGTGTTATTTGTGTGAAAGATGTAAAATTTTTTAGTATATAGTCCACGAAACAATTAGTTTATGTTTCTTCAAATTCTGTAGATTACCATTTTACAGCAATCTTATTATATACTAGTCACTTAAATTATTTAAACCTTTTTCGTTACATTAATCAAAAGAAGAGCAAAATTTCTGTTTTAGCACAAATTCATTTATCGAAGTTTTAATTTTCGAAGTTTAATTTATATCTCACATTGCCCTAGTGACATGCAACCGTTCTCTACCCCGCGTAAATAATTGAATTGCCTACAATATTTTTACGTTAAATCCAAAAGAAAAATATCATTGGACAAATATTTTGACACATTTACAAAGAATTTGTTCCAATGTCGACAGTATAAAAATAAATCTATTTTACTTTAATTTGAATATAATTTCGGGGGCCATTATATTATGTCCAACATACACTCTATTTTAATTTAAACAACATTATTAGAACATTTATTAATACATATTTGGGTTTGTAAAATTGCACAAAACACTGACGTCAATTATATTTTTTTCTACAAAGGAGACATCCAGTTAAAAAGTAAGTTTTCCAAGAATTACTTACTTGGATTTATTAATATGACGTCAAATATGCTAAGAGTGTAAATTCTAAGCTAAGGAAAAAATTATTTATTCATAAGTGTATATTTAAATAGTTCGAGAATATGTACATTGTATGAATACAGGGTGGTATATAATACATAAAATGGGTATATCAGGTTGTTACATATGAAATGTCCGATTTTGAAAGGAATAAAAAAATGTCTAAATTTAAAAAATATAAATATTTATTCTGCAAAATAGTCTCCATTTACATCAATAGTTTGTTGCCAACGGCCTGGAAGCTAAAAAATTCCCTTTGAAAAGAAATCTAGGTTTTGACGGCTCACATATTGCTCAAACACTGCTATTACAGACTCCCGGTCAGGGAAGTCCCTATTTTTTAAGTGATTGTCTAAACTTCGGAAAAAATAAAAATCAGTTGGCGAAAGGTCAGGTGAATAAGGTGGGTGAGGGAGAATTTCGTAACCAAATTCCGAAAGTTTTTGGATTGTCGCTCACCATTCACAGTAACGGCCGCTCCTTTCTCATTTCGAAAGAAATAATTACCGATGATGCCGCCAGTGTGTAAACCGCACCAAACAGTCAATTTTAATGGATGTAATGCTGATTCGGTAACTGCTAGAAGATTGTCTTCGCTATAAATACGGCATTTTGCTTATTGACGTAGCCATTTAACAATGGTCTTTTGGCTTCAATTCTTGCACGAGCTGTATTTTATAGGCACGTAAGCCAAGATCCTTACGTAAAATTTTCCACGTAGTCGAGGGACAAAGGCCAACAAGTTGAGAACGACGACGAATCGACATTTCGGCGTCTTCTTCAATACTTCGCACTACAGCAGCAATATTCTCTTCGGTACGCACATTTCTTTGTCTTATTGATGGCTTTGAATCGAGAAGAGTAAAATTAGTGCGAAAACGATCAATAACTGCACGAATTGCTTGCTCACTAGGCCGATTATGTTGACCGTAAAGTGGACGAAGTGCTCTATGACCTTCGCGAACAGATTTATTTTTTCAAAGTAAATTTCCACAATTTGGAAGCGTTGTTCTGGCGTTAAACGATTCGTGATGACTTGCCAAACCTTACTCAACAGAAATGTCAACACAGTATGATATCATCAGCTGTCAAACCATAGTTATCGATATCGATAGTTCTCATGCAGCTTAAGAAACACCCATTATCATACGAGGGAGCGTTTTTATATTCGCGGAATGAGCGCGTCATAGAGGGGTGAGTAGGCGCATTGGGGGCGTGGCCTGTGCAGCGACTCATGATTAGTATAAATACGAAGTTTCATTGTTATTAGACAGTTAGTCTTTGAGCTATCGTCAACCAAGTAACATAATCAGGAGTGAAAAGTGAAATATGAAAAAAATCGAATATCGTGCCGTTATAAAGTTCCTTACCAGGCAAGGAAAATCAGTCGCGACCATAATGAATGAGATGTCATTGGTTTACGGCGACTCTTGTCCAGGAAAAACCATGGTGTACAAGTGGCATAGTTTATTTAAATAAGTAAGGGAATCCCTTGAAGACGACCCGAGGCCGGGCAGGAGCATTGAGGTGACCACGCCAGCACTTATCCAAAAAGTTGAACAAATTGTACTCGAAGATGCTCGACTAAAGAAGAAACAACTCGCAGAAATGGTTGGAGTATCCGATACAACAATTTTTAAAATCCTACACGATCATCTCGGCATGTCTAAGGTCAGCGCAAGATGGGTGCAGAGAATGCTCACGCCGCCGCAAAAACAACTGCGCGTAGAGTGTTCGCGTGCATTTTTGGACCTCTGTAATGAAGACAAGGATGGTGTATTGAGTGGAATTGTTACTGGAGACGAAACTTGGGTTCATCATTATGAACCTGAGTCCAAACAAGTCTCCATGCAGTGGCATAAAAAGGGCACAGCACCTCCCAAGAAATTTAAAGTGTCACAATCAGCTGGGAAACTCATGACAACGGTATTTTGGGACTCGGAAGGATTGCTGATTGATTATAAAGATAAAGGTGTTTCTACAACCGGAGAATATTACGCTTCAATATTAGACCGACTAAAAGAAGCCATTAAAGAGAAAAGACGGGGAAAATTGACAAAAGGTGTTCTGCTTTTGCACGACAACGCGCCCGTCCACAAGAGCCGCGTTGCGTTAGCTGCCCTGCGTAAGGTGGGCTTCGAAATTGTGAATCACCCACCCTACAGCCCAGACCTGGCCCCGAGTGATTATTACCTGTTTCCGAAAATGAAAAAAGAGCTGCGGGGTAAAAAATTTACTGCCGATGATGAAGTCAAGGAGGCAGTTTCGGCGTATTTTGCAGATAAAGAGAAATCATTTTTTTATGAGGGTATAAATAAATTAATTGAAAGATGTGAAAAATGTATCCGTCTTGCAGGTGAATATATTGAAAAAGAAAAATAATTTGGTTTTTTTATTTCCACCCCTTGTCCCCCATTCCGCGAATATAAAAACGCTCCCTCGTATGTAGACTAAAAATTACTATGAAGGTTTAAAAAATACGTACTTAGTTTTCTTATTATGAATTTTTTCTTCAGACATCCTTTCGTAAGTAAATTGTAACTAAAATACATATTCTCACATTTATCTCTGTTACAAGTTTTTTTTGTTTATGTTTTCCATCTTTACATCTGCCTTTTTAAGATATCTTGGGAACAATATTATATCCAAATAAATCTCACTATGAAATACTTTTAAGAGAGTTTAATATTATTAGAATTGGGTAAGCAAATTAGAAAATTATCACCTTTTTATATATCTTATTATTATATATCTATGCTTTCGTACACATCTGGGTGGTAATAAGGGTGGTGGTATTTGGTAACTAGATCTACACTTTGATGTGAACATGTTAATAAGAATGACTGGTCCCTAAAAATCTTATCTCTTTCGATCTGTGTAAACATTATTTCCCAAGGTTTTAACAACCACAACACAAGGGTCATTATTTATGGGGGTCATTCATACGACGACTTGCTATGAAATAGTATTATACTTTTAAAAATGAAAGTACTCTTTCCCATTAAATGTGTTGGTATTTCCTCTTTTCATCGTCCACATCTTACTTAAGTTGCTGGCTTTTGAAGGAACCGCTTCGTTTCGTATCTTGTAAAACATAAAAAAATAAATACAGTTTCTGTAATTGGAGAACTGAATCTTGATTTATACATTTATATATTTATATATATTTACCGAGTAAAGTTTATAAACAAATTGCTTGTAATTAAGTATTATATGGTATCTTTATACATTGGAATATTAATTTTGTCAAGCAATATAATTTAAATTAATCACAGTACCTGTTTGTACTTGTAAAAGATAAGATAAAATGCATTCGTTCAATGACGATAATTTTCGCAGCAGTACAAAATGAGTATTAACAAAAATCAGCCTTACCTTCGGTCAATTATATGTATCAAAGTGATTGATGATGTACAATACCAGTCATATTTATTTGCCCACCCCAATTTTATGTGTTTCCTGAAATACAGATTATCTTTCGAAAAATCTGTATTATAATTATTCAACAATATTATTAGTGGAAGTAATTCCATATGAATTTCTACGAAAATCTTAAATTGTTTATGATATATCGTAAAGGTGTCATAAATTGGAAAAATACCATAAATATTATATAGGCTAATCCCTACGGCTTATGACCACTTCGTGACTTCCCACTTCGGGACTTCTTACAAATATTTCCCATTTCGTGACACTACCTAAAATGATACCTTCGGCGTCTCCCATTTCGGGACGCGATATTAAAGGAATGCTATACATCATAAACATAGACAAAAATTGTTTTATTTACGTCAATCTAATTTTAAATAAGAAAATGTGTCAAATATTTACACAATATCACAGAATTATTTCAATTAAAATGCAAAAGGACATGACAATTAAACCATTATCTAGTCTAATCCCTGATACGCTCAATGCTCCGGTATAGGTGTCACCAAATGGGAACGCTAGAAGTAATCAAAATGAAATGGGAACAAAGCAGGTAAAATTTCGCCGTGTCACGAAATGGGAAGTCCCGAACTGGGAAGACACCATCCCTACAGTATTAACAGTTTTACCTGCATTTCCGAAAGGTATTACCAATATTGTGTTATTGTACTAACTAATTACAATATTAGGATGTGTTATTCAAAAAGGAAAATAAATTTTATGTCAGTCATCGTTCATCTTTTGTTGCGAAAACAGTGAAATAGAGAGTTATTGTGAATATTTTAATGCAATGCCGAAGACAAAGGAATTATCTGTTGAAGTGCGTGCTATGATAATTGCTTATCATCGTACGGGTAAAAGTAATCGCGAAATTGCAACAGAACCGTTGATTATAACGTTAAAAAATTTGAAGAAAGTGGTACATTTTCCAGCAAAAGAAGATCTGGACGACGCAAAGCGACGACATCTGCAGATGACCGGCATCTAATACGGATAAGTAGACGCGATAGACTACAAACAGCACCAGAAATTGCTGCTGAAATAAATAGAGCGCGTGCTCAACCAATTGGTGTGTCCACGGTACAGAGAAGGTTAAAGCAAGCGAGTTTATACGGAAGAATTGCTCTGCGAAAACCACTACTACGAAAGCAAAACAAGATAAAACGACTAAATTGGGCTAAAGAACATAAGAATTGGACGATCGATCAGTGGAATAATGTGTTGTGGACAGACGAATCGAAGTTTGAACTTTTCGGCAGTAAAAGGCGAATATTCGTAAGAAGATCCGCAGGAGAAGAGTACTGCCAGAATGTATTGCGCTTATCGTAAAACATAGAGGAGGTTCAGTAATGATTTGGGGTTGTTTTGGTGGAAGATCTGTAGGCGATCTCGTCAAAATTGAGGGAATGCTAAAAAAAGAAGGCTACAAGGTAATTTTAGAAAATAACGCTATTCCTTCAGGACTAAGGATTCTTGGCGAAAACTTTGTATTTCAACAGGACAACGATCCGAAACACACTTCTAGATTGTGTGGCGATTACTTGCGTCAACTAGAAGAGGGCAAATCTCTCGTCTATCGTCCAACACAATATCATGTACTTTTTCGATGATTTCTGGTGTGGTTGCGGTTTTTGGCCGTCCTTCACGTGGGTCATATTCGTACGACCACGTTTAAATTCAGCTGCCCACTTTTTAACGGTTGACATCGAAGAAGCAGAGTCCCCGTACACTTTCGTCAACTTCGGATGAATTTCCATAGGAGTTGTACCATCCAAAACAAAGAATTTTATAACAGCACGATATTCAAGTTTATCCATTTAAAAAAATAACACGCACGAGGTCTACTACAAAAATTCTTGCAAACAAACTACGAGTACTTGAGAGAACAAGTTGAAAGTTTTTATATGAACTAAAGACACATGCAGCCGCGCAGGAAACATAAATTTCTGTTAATTGTAACGCCATCTCTGTGTCAGTCCGAGAACTTTTCACCTTGCCCACGTATTATTAATTATTGTTTAATAATACCCTGTATAGTACTCGTAGTTCGCGCGCTATTTAAGTATCAAGGGTTTACGCACAATTTAAGTGTAACTAAAGTAGATCGGTAACGAAAAAGAAAAAATTATAGGCATTACAATTAAGCTTATTACCTTATGTTCATTTTATATATGAACAAACACACCGATACGTTTTATAAAAATTCTATGTAAATTTATTAAGTAGCTCACATAGCATAATTACTTTTGTTAGAATTTTTACAAAACCAATTATTAACAAATTCTTCTCATTGTTGACCATATTTTATGGGACTGTTAATTTCTTTTATTTCCTTGTTCAACCTAAACACTTACATGAAACAAATTTGTATATTATAATTAATTCTAACTATGTATAAGTAGAAATAAATAGGACCGATGCGTTGCTTTCTAATTATTTATCTTTGTTGTTAAAAGTAAACAAATATTTCAAAAGATTATAATATGCGTCCGTTACAACAAAATGTTTAAACGCCTCGTTTATGCATTCAATCTAAAAATAACCTTTTCTACGCCATATCTCCGCTGTAGTAAAACTATATTACGAAGATGATAATTTGATGTTATTTCCGTAATTCTATAAACAAACAATTTCAAAATGTCGTTTACTTTTTAATATATTGATACAGGAACATACAGAGTTTTCAAAAATGTAAGAAAATTATGAATTTTTGATCGTAAATTGTTACGTTTTAATATTAATAATCATAATAATAATAATTCCATGCCTTCATGCGAGGGTACCCCTTTATATTTCGGAAATAGCTAACAAAAAAAATTTTTTCTTGTTATCGAAAATAGTTTTATTCCTTTTCAAAATGTTATCCTTGCAAATCAATGCACTTTTGCATTCGTTTAAACCAATCCAAAAAGCATTGTTTTAAAGGCGGTATCTCCAAAATATGAGTTTTGAATGCCTCAACTGCCTCTTCCAGCGTAGAAAACCGTTGACCACAAAGCTTATTCTTCACGTGTGGGAACAAAAAGAAATCACAGGGTGCTAGATCAGGGCTGTACGGCGGATGGCTCATCAATTCAATGTTTTGACCTGTCAAATATTCAATTGTTTGAACCGACCTGTGAGAACTCTCATTATCATGGTGGAGAATGATCTGTCGTTTATGGTTCGTTTCCCTTATTTCTTCAAAAAACTTTTGGCAAACAAATAGTTGTGTACCATTCGGAATTGACCGTTCTACAACTCTCTAAAGGCACGGTTGCAACGCGACTAGTTTTCCCGAAAACACAGGCGACCATTTGTTTTGATGTGCTTCGAATGCGAACAACTTTTGTTGGTTTTGGCTCATCTTTGAATACCCACACAGTCGACTGCTTTTTACTATCGGGCTCATACGTATAGATCCAAGATTCATCACCTGTGACTACTTTATAAATATTCTTTGAAGCACCGCCATTGTCTTCTTTGTGCGTTTCTTGGTTACCAATCAACGCGAGTTCTTTCATGAGCGGTTGTCAAATTATGTGGTACCCAACGTGAACATAGCTTCTTAACGGCTAAATATTCATGTTGGATTTTATGCACGCTGATATTACTAATACCTAGAGATGCCACGATCGCACGGTATGTCACACGACGATCTTGCATTATCAACTCAGACACTACATTAATGTTTTTCTACAGAACAGCATTTGTGGGACGACCTTCACGAAATTCATCATCCAAAGAACGCCATCCAAGTTTGAATTCACTATACCAACGATATACTGTAGTAACTCGTCGATACATTCTTGTTGAGATAATCCACGCCGAAAGTTATGAAAAATAATTGCACGAAAATGTTCGCGAGTTAAATCCTTTTGTGGCTGACATGAAATTTTCAAGTAACTGTCAACAACAGAAATAGCGACCAGATAATGAAATTGTCAAGGTAAATATATTAATAAATAAATAATAAAATAAATAAATTAATATAATATATAATCATCAGATCGGGGGCAACACTAATAGTGTTGCCAGTTCTCGAAATATAAACAACTTCCATCTTATCACCTAACATCTTAACGTCAATAGCAGGGAACATTGATATTGACAGTCCATAAGTTATTATGCAAATACACCCGCCCTCGTGGTGAATCTTGAGATCTTTGGCTGTCAGCAGTCACTTAGACTAGAAGAGAAACCACAAAAACCTTTCCGGACAGCAGCTCATTGAACTCGATCTCAGATAGGCCAGTAACTTACAATTTTTACAGTTTTAGCGTCTACAATACCTTCTTCTGATAAAAAAATATTTATGTTAGATGAATACAGTATGAACTGAAATTGTCAATCGAGGTGTATTATTTTTCGAAAAGAAATAATTTCGTTTTTCATATTAGAAAAGTGAATATTTACATGTGTATACGAATATGGTTTGGCAGGGAATGATGCTTGATCACTAGCAATATCTTGACAAGAACTTGAAATTATATTTTATTTTTCCCATCTTTTTTTATGGTGACAAGAAAAAGTTGATTGATTCCTAATATTTTATTTGGAATGTACAGCAATGTGGATAAAGTGTCTAAATGGCAATACCTAAAATGTATAAACTCACAATTCGTGGTGCTATTTTTAAAAAAGTAATGATATTTCTAATTTTGGCTGATATGAAGCAGGCCTTTGGTGTGAATGTTCCTTCGAAAACCACAACTTATCAATGAGTTTCGCAATTTAAATCTATTATGTGAGCATTAGAGATGATGTGCATCTAGAACCATCGAGAAGAACTGCAACAATTTTGGAAATATTTAATTTAATATATTGATTGACCGAAGAGTTGACACCAACGAAGTAGTGCGTATCGTGCGCATATCGACTAAACGACGCGTCACATTTTGCATGTATAATTGGATATGTCCAAGTTGTCAGCATGATTGATGCCGTCAATTTTATATTGTAATTAGAAACGTGAAAAAATGTTCGTGCCAAGATATAATATGAAGCTGTTTAACAATAATCAAATTGGTTTTGCACAAAGATTTGTTACTGTTGATAAAACTTGACTTAGCTATTATATTTTGAATACGATAAGTTCAAAACTGGACACTTTATAGCAAGCCTTTCTCAAGAAAAACTAAGACATTGCCATCAGCACATAAGATAATGCCTTCGATTTTTAGGAATTTGAAAATGACAATTTTAGTTGAATTTGATGGAGCCTGTGGTTGATTGACTTGATCAATAAGGTTGATATATAACCCCTTTCCACATTAACTTTTGTAAATTCTGTATTATGACAACCAAGTTGTCATCATCAGCAGATAATTTCAAAGTGTCGCACTGGTAAAACACGGCGAAAAACAACTGTACGAAAAAAAGTTTCAAGATGTAATAAAGTGTGGACAATTTTATTAAGCTATATTGCAAAGGGTTAAATCATTAACGAACTGTATTATGACCTTCTACTAAGACAAACTGGAAAAGTTTCTGAAAAAGAAATATCCCATAAAATTATTTTATCATAACGCGCCATATCACATCAATCAAGTCGGCGAAAAGTTATATCAATTGACATTTCAGGTAGTTTCTCACGTCCACTATTCGCGAGATTAGCCCCAAGTAATTTTGACTTGCACCTATATTCAAACTTGTCCTTGCTAGAAAAAATTTTCCATTTCATTGACAACTTATTTAAGCAAAAACATAAGTTTTAACTAATTCGTCTCATCTCTAGTTTTACTATCCATCAAATGATTCTTATACATGTCTATGAATGTACGCATGTATACAAACACGAACAAACTTGGCTATGTACAATGTCATAAAATAACAGTTTTGACATTATATGTCATTATTTACAGTGTTATTTACTCATATACGGTTATATTTTTAAATTTTATATTTATGTAAATATTTAAGTGAATAATATATTTGAAAAGCTTCAAAATGGTGAGAGTATTGGATGCGTTTTTCATACAACTTTACAGGTATTGTAATTTTTAGAATATTCTATTACACGCATTACTAATAGGTATTTACACTTTCTTCAAATGTGACTAAGTAAATGTGGTTGTAATTGCATACCTTTAAATTAATTAATACGACTTATCATTATTTTGTGGTTAACCGTGATTTAACTTTAACCAAATACTTCTTTCAGTTAAAATAAAAAAATTCTATTATTCGATTGTGTGGAATCCGACACTTTCTTATTTTATTAATTAAATAATAATAACAATAACAGCACCAGTAGTAATAATAATATTACTGACTTTGATTTTAATATAAAAAACTAAAAAAAACATATCTAATACTACAAAAGAATTAAATAAATACACAGTAATATATACATATATATTGCAACCAAAAATAACTGGTTGCTATATATATGGAATGATTGCGCAAGTTAAATTTGTCAACAAAAATTTGTAATTAACATTATCTTGATAGTTAGTGGTTAGATTTACTCCTATCGAAATAAATTAAAAACACATTTTCACTATTCATAAGGAAATATAAGAGGGATGTTTCTGGGAATTACATATAATTTTTATAATTTTGTTAATTCTCGTCAATATTACAATGTCGTTTTTCAACATAATTTCCATTTAACTGAATACATTTATCCCAACGATAAACTAATTTTTTTAAGCCGTCCTCAAAGGAGTTTTTCGGTGTCTTGTCGATCCACCTATTTATGGCACGTTTTACGTCAGTTAAACTTTCAAATCGAACACCCCGTAAGGGTTTTATCAAATCTGGGAAGAGATGGTAGTCACTGGGTGCAAGGTCCGGGGAATAAGGTGGGTGCGGCAGCAATTCCCATCGTTAATTGTTCAAAACATCCTTCGTTTTTCTTGCGGTGTGTGGTCTTGCATTGTCCTGTTGCAATAACGGACGCTTATGCAACTTTCCATGCCGTTCTTTGACTAGTGCCGCAGTGGTCCGGATAATAAATTTGAATAATATTCTGCATTAATTGTAGTACCTCTCGGCAGATAATCCATGAAAATAATCCCTTCGCAATCCCAGAATACAGTAAGCATTACCTTTCCAACAGACGGAACTGCACGCGCCTTAAGTGGAGCCCCTTTTTCAGGTTTGCGCTATTCTTTGGATTGACTTTTCGTCCCAGGATTGAAATAAGGAATCCACGTTTCGTCAGTGGTTATTATTCGTTGCCAAAATTCATCACCCTAACGGTCTAACAGCTCTTGAAATTGACGACAAATATCGAACCTATTGAGTTTCTGTTCTGGTCCCAACAGCTTTGGTACCCAGCGCGCCGAAACCTTGCTAACGCCCAAACAATCATTCAGGATTAATGAACTTGTCGTGTACCTATCCCTAGGTGTACACTAATTTGACGAATAGTCATTCGCCTGTCGTCCTTCAGTAGGTTTTCGACGGCAGTAATGTTTCTTTCATTTACCGACGTGCTTGGCCACCCACTGCGTGGATCGTCTTCTAATGATGTTCTACCGGCTTTAAAACGATCGATCCACCGATAAACAGTACTTTTGGATTCTGCAGATCCACCAAATACTCTTTGCAGACGACTAATAATTTCTGACGTTTTAACATCTTCTTTCCACAAAAAGAAAATTATCGCTCTTTGAGATTTTGCCGCGTGTTCCATGGTTACAAAAACAGTGCTACTAAAACGCGTCTAAATCAGTCGAATACCTGAATCAGACTGAACAATGTTGCACTAGATAGTTGCATAAACATGTCAAGACTTGTCTGGCGTCAATAACATTGCGTATAAGTTCTGCGTTATTTAATTATAGCACCAATTCCCAGAATATTGGAAACACCCCTCGTAATTTACTAGATTAAATTATATATAACCTATAATAATGATAAATGGGAAATTCCATTATCAAAACTATTATTTTAATAAGTGAAACTTATCAAAAGCTAAAGCTTAGAGTTGTGTATGATTTTCTTACTTTATATTTCTTGTTTTAATATAGTTTAAATCTATACATGGAGCTGGAGTTTTAGGTTTAATTAAAAACAATAAAATATTTAAGATTAAGGCAGTTTAAGTCTATAGAAGCTAAGCTTACCTACAAATAGTCGAAAATCTAGTAACATTAACATTTAATATGAAGCTGCTTTTTCGAATGAGTACCGAATGAAGAGATTTAAAGTTGGGTTGCAAAACTGCTTTAGTAATGTCCAGTTTCTCGTACATAATATGCTAATAATGCTATTACAAAGTTCTTGTGAATGTTATTCTTCATGGGCCGCAAAATATAGTAATCCATAATTGCGAAATCTGCAAATTTCGTAATTCATTTAAACTATGAACTAACTGTTCCAAACGCGCACGTGTTATGCTGAATTATTAACTCGCTTGAAAAATCTGCAAGTTAATCGCCGAGTAAGTTAGCAAAGAATACCAAAAACTAATTCCAGCATATATCATTGTTTTAAGAAATATGTGTTCTATGATCCGCGTCGTTGACACTACTAACCAAACATCAATTTTTTGGATATGTAATGGTACATCCACGAATTCATGAAGATTTCTTGCCTACAATGCACTCATATTTTGTTGATTTAAGTTTTCCGAAAGATGAAACCAAACCTTATCAAAAAAGAAGCGTTTATCAAGAACGTCGTTTTTATTCAAGTTAATCAGAAAGCCATTGGCAATACTGTTTTTCTATCATAACCAATAGTTCGTTGTTAGACTGAATATGATACGAATATAATCTTTTTAGGAATAAAGTGGTATGTAGTGATCGGTAACCGAACTTTTCATGAGAGTTTTGTAATAGACTTTCTAGAAGAGTTATACATTTGATATCAATGCAATTCTCAGATATTTTTAAGCGCTTCCCTCCTAGATTTTCGGTTAACCAGTTTTGCGTACATGATTACAAGATTATACTAAGGTTGACGAAAATCCTGCACACAATGATTAATTGCATACGCATAGGAACCGGTTTTTAATCTCCTAGCGCGATAATATCTTTCAACAATAAAGAACTTTGCGTTGTAATTTTAGCATGACAATAAATATTCTACTTGAAAATAGAAATTTTCATGAATTATCTTTAAGCGTCTTAAGTTTTTCTTAATAAATACCGCTAATATCTTACTTCATTCAATGTCCTCAACTTTATATTCATTTTTGTATTATTATTTTATGCCAATACATTATGTTGTATTAGGAAACAAGAGACTAAACAACAGCAGCATATGCCCTTGAATCGCGCTGTTTAAACTGCAAAAAAGTAGCAAAATCAAGAATTAATATATTTTATTTATTTATTTAGATACAGTTTTTAACTATATCATTTCAACAAAAATCAATCTTAACCTCAACAGAAAATAGTTTGTGTTACAGTTTATATTATTACTAATACAAAATATCATCAAATCGTATTTTGTACCAAACTTCAAATACAAGTTTCAAGTTTCATTTTTAGCAATACAACTCCCGTATTTGTGTTTGGACTAGATACTACTTTATCTAGGCCAAATACAAATACGTGAGTTGTAATGTAGTCAAAAATGAAATTTGACACTTGTATTTGAAATTTGGTACAAAGTACGATTTTAATTTAAACCAGTTTATAATAATTTTCCCAAAAATCTATAAAGGTTTAGGTGAGTTTTTGCAGCTTCAGCAAATAGAATCTGAAATAACAAAAAATAGTTACATAAAACAAAACAAATTACATAATCAAAAGATCTAACAAATCCTTAATTAAACATATGTAATGATTCTAGGAATTAAATCGTAGCTTTGTAGAATATCCGGGAGGGGAATGTAGTAAACGTAGTGCCCGGATTTTCAAAATCAAATAATTATTGGTGATTCCAAAATATTTTCAACATCCTATCGCGAAAGTATACATCTGAGATAGACTAGTAATATAAATGAGTAATAAACCATTCGATTATTTAAAATAATTACTTAATACTTCAATAGAAAGTACAATATCTTAATATTATATGTTAATCCTGAAAGCAGTACATAATTTAGAGAGTTTTAAAATCCTTCCAATGTTTTACAAATTTTGAAACTAATTCTTCGTTTTTCATTTATATATACATATATGAATTATTCATTAATTGTTCTTTCTAAAACTATTTATTTGTACAGTTTATATATCAATTAACTCCGAGGAATTATCATATTCAGATGCATTCGGATATTAATTTACTTCATAATTCAAATTCGCAATTCCTTCAATCTAAAATTTCACATCCATTTCTCATTTGTTGAGCAGCTAAATGTACAGTCTATAATTTTTGTTTTTCTTTCCACATTTTACCTTTGCAATTTGCCCTGTTTCGTAGAAAGCTTTATTGTATAAAGTTAATATACTCTGACAGACAAAATATGGCATTTTTTGTTTAGGTCAAAAATATATGTATCCTACGTGACGAAAAAAACACGAATCAACCAGTAAAAGTATATATTTTCAAACCAAACTTTGTACAAAGATTTCCTTTATAGCTCCACTTTTAATAATATGTTCCCACTTCACGTAAACGAATATATTCTGCTATTCGTCCGAGCATGCTTTCAATAGGGTGTTCTATGGACTTCAGTGAAATTTCATTCCAAGTAACTTATAGGACATTATGTAGCTGTTGTAAGTTCATTGATAAGTTAGGGAGCATACCAACCTTTCGATCTATCATATCTCTCATTTGTTTTACGAACAATTGGTTTAGGGAGCACGCAGGCCAATTGAGAATATTTATGTTGATTTTTGCGCGAATCGAAATGTAACAGCTGCAGCATGAGGACGGACATTAGCTTGCTAGAATGTGGTATTGTTTAGCCATTGGATATGTGGTAAAGCGAATGATTACAGAATTTCGTAAATGTATCTCTGGCCATTCAAATGACCTCGAGAAGATAATATAATGCAAACCATCAATCCTCTAGTATGCGCAGTCTCACGGTCTACGGAAAAATCCAGAAACTGTCTTTCTCCTCTTCGACATAGGAGACATGTGAGCCCACAAACAAAAACAAGAGTCATTTAAGAAAAGTATTGCTCCACTCTTCATTCCGTTCTGACTGTACATTGAACCATTTTAGTCTAAGGGTACGACGCCGACTAATGAGAGACAATATTAGTCTCAGTCAATAGGAAATCAACACAAACGAACGTATATGGAACGCATAGCTATTCTATAGCCTAACCATGCCAGAAAAAAACATTTTCCATCAGACCTTGAGGTACAATGCTGATACTTAAGATTAAGCAGTCTTAGTCTCTCATCTCGGTGCTTCTTCTAGATCATCCGAAAAACAGTAGAAATACGCAACGCCTACCTCATGTAGTCGAAATATGCGGCCTCATTCTAAATCGCCCGGCTGGCAATAATTTGGTTATCTTCTAACACTTAGCATTTTAACACATTAATTGACAACTACAGATTATTATTAGGAGCATGTCCAAGCGAATAGCAGAATTTATTCGTTTACATGTAGCGGCAACTCATTATGCAATTTTTTCTCTGAAAGATACGAATTTTTCAATGAAAATTTTATCGCTTAGTATTCTTAACATGGTAAATATTTCTACAAAACTTTGTTTAAAAATTACATGTTCAAGGAAAGACTATTAAGAGTTAAAATTAATTTAGGTGTTCTTAATGCCTATTCCAAGACCCTTGCAGACCTATTATATTCTTTACGTCTTTCCTTTCCTTTTCCTCTTCAATTCCTTGTATATGCTTCTTGAAACAGACTTTGATTATCGCTCCTTTAACCTTTATGCAGTTCTGACCTGGTTTGACTGGCTCAGCGTTTGTTAGCTTTAATTTCAGATTACTTAGCTGACGGAATCCCCCCTCTTTAGACATCAGCTCTACTTCCTCTACGATGGTGGCTCTTATTTGTCTTTTCCATGAAGGGCTCCTGCCTTGCAGTTTTAGAATTTCTTGTATGCTCTTTTATACTTCTTCTTTTTGGATTTTAGTCTGTACCTTTCCGTATTACTATCACGAACAGCAAGGGAAACGGCATGCCGCGTCCGATTAAAACTCCGAACGAGTAATGTTAAGTACACGGAAGCTATGTCTTTAACTAGCGCATTCCTCCGCCGTTACGTAAATTTCGTCACGTTATTTTACACTTTAGTTTGGATTTAACTCGGGTTCTTCACACACTGTCAAGGAAAAACTTTAGCCCCAAACTTAGTGCCCACCTAGCGAGCACGTAAAATTATAGTATACAATAACACCAAATACATATAGAGATTGTTATTGAGCTTTCGGTAGATCGATCAGTTCCAGACAACGCAAGTTATTGCCGCAAAAGCCTCTAAATAAATATATTAACAAGTTTGGAATCACTTGCATAGTCCTGAATATAATGAAAATATTGTAGTGCTTTAACAAACATTGTCGCAAATTTTATTAATTTACATCCACTTATTTTTATTATCAACTAAAAATATCCTCCTTTTGCTTTAAACGGACGCATTAACGTCGATCAGTTCCAGACAACGCAAGTTATTGCCGCAAAAGCCTCTAAATAAATATATGTACATATATGTACATGTGTATATGTGTGTATGTTGTGTGGTTGTGCGTGTGTTTATTCATTTTTTATTAATTAAATGCCACTACTGAAAGATATGCGTTCATTCATTGTAGCCTTTTTATTAGCAAACAATATTCGTATTATTGAATATTGCTAGTCATTACTATTACTATAAAATACTCGTAAATATTTTATGTATGAATTTATTTACTCATTCGGCTTAAATATTAAACTACTATATATATTATTTTTATTAAGTGTAAATATCCATAAATGCTATTGAATCAGCGACAGAATGTTGTTTAATGTCATGTCTCGTATACAACATCCACATCTACTTGAACTTACTTTGAAAAAGTTGTTTTAATCGGTTAAACTAAAGTAAATACGTGGAAAGTATAGATTTTCCCTGGATTTCTGGCTCTTAATTAAGAGTTAGATATAAATTTACTTCAAAATAATTGAGACATTCGCGTAGCCTATAAATATCGTATATTATCGGATAGTGTACCTTTTGTTGTTGTACAACGAATTATTATTAAATTTTTATGTGCCGAAGGTCACTGCTACCAATATTTATCGTCATCTGCGAACATAATTTGATGGTTTTTTTTAAGTATTTTCTCCGATAATGATGAGTGTACCTCATTTGTTGAGGCTCACAAACGTGTGTCAAATGTACCTCACTATAGTCAATGACATGAAGATTCCAGGAGTCAATGAGCTTACTCGAACTGGTAAAAGCTGGTAATATGTACAAAATAAAGCAGCATTATACCTTTCGTTTATCTTATTATTTTCAAAACACGGTGGATTAAATGGCCAGATTTTTTTTTAGTAATAAAGTGATTGTCTTTAATGCAACAAGTGACCTAATATTTTATAAAAAAAGCCAGGAAAACGAGTTTCAAAAAATATTATACAATTGGTGTACTTTAATTACTATAAAGGTAAATCTGCCAGGAAAATCGCCGATATGTTCTCTCTCGAAATCAGAACTGTATACAACATCATATCGCGTGCTGCAAAAGAAGGAAGACTCGAGTTAAAAGGATCCACAGGCAGGCCAAAGAAGGTGACGCGGCGAATTGAGGAAAAAGTAATTAAAACTATTTATAATAACCCGCAATCCAGTACTAGAGGATTAGCTCTTCAAGTTGAAAAAGACTTTGGGTTAAGTGTTTCCCATGAAACTATCCGAAATGTGTTACAAAAACACAAGTAGTCTTCACAAATATCGAAAAAAGATTAAGATTTGCCACCGAACACATATCACTTCCTTCAGAGTACTGGGACAATGTTATTTTCTCAGACGAGACAAAAATGATTCTTTATTACCATGACGGACCACAGAGAGTTTGGAGTAAACCTCTGACAGCATTAAAAAGTTTGGAAAACTGTCCGTAATGGTATGGGGCTGTATATCCAGCAAGGGAGGATTTTGGGTGAAATTATGACTAAGGAAGTAACACATGGATCAATAAGTTCCGAGACTAACCCATAGATGGCGCTCGTAGTAAACCAGTAACCACGTCTTTCTAGAGTACTAACCTTTGCTTGAAACGTGTCAAAATTTTAAGTCGATCGGACCAGAAACAGCTGAGTTATCGAGGTTGGAGTAAAGTCGTTTTGTAATTTGTTTAAACAATGGAAAAAACCGAAAATGCAGCAGTCAGCTGGCAAAGTCCTGGCGTCAGTTTTTTGGGATACACATCGCGTGATTTTCATTGACTACCTCGAAAAAGATAAATCGATCAACAGTGATTATTATATTGACTTACTGGTGCTTTTGAAGGAGGAAATCGCAAAAACACGACCGCACATGCAGAGAAAAAAAATCCTTTTTCACCAAGACAATGCACCCTGCCAAAAGTCGATGAAAACAATGGCAAAATTGAACGAATTGGGTTTTGATCTGCTTCCCCACCCACCATATTCGCCAGATTTAGCCCCCAGTGACTACTGGCTCTTTGCTGATCTTAAAAAAATGCTCCAGGGAAAAAGATTTGGCTCAAATGAGGAGGTCATCGCTGAAACTGAAGCTTATTTTGAAGCGAAAGATAAATTTTTTTATAAACATGGTATTGAAAAATTGGAAAAGCGTTGGAACCATTGTATCACCCTAAAAGGTGATTATGTTGATGAATAAAAAAAAATTTTGCAAAAAAATGTTGTTTTTATTGTTAGTCTCGGGACTTATTGATCCATGTGTTATATCTTGATATTTTGAAAAACGAACTGACCGCCAGCATTTAAAAATTCGGTTTTATTGACCCGGATAATTCGAATAAATTAAAATACAAATACTATCAAGATAATGATTCCAAACACAAATCTTATTTATGTACATCCTGGTTATTATACAACCGCACTAAAGTTATTGATACTCTTGCCCAAAGCCCCGATATTCACCCTGTAGGAAAAAGATCGCCAACCAATAAAAACGAATTGATAAGGTTCATGAAAGAAGAGTGGGACAAAATACCGTTAGAATATAATATTCTGAAGCTTATTCTATCAATGCGAAGACGTCTGCAAGCGGTAATTGATGCTCAAGGTGGACACACAAAATATTAGCAGTAAAAATTCAAAAATTTACATCAGACTTAATATTTTATCAAGTATACAAACATTTTTTTGACAGTAGAGAAATTGAACTATTTTCCTTTTTTTAATATACATACCACATTAGAATAGTTTCATTGTTATAGAAGTTTTTTTTATTTATTATATTTAAAAAACATATGTTTATAAAACACTGGTTTAAAAAAATAAAAAAGTTGGTTATTTAAATTAAAAATCAATGCATCTTTCGAAGTTTCTTTATTTTTTCTCTATGTGCAAATCGGTAATTCCAATTTGCTTAATGGGTAGTCGATCAATGTATGAGAGTGGTCACATAGATTTTATTTCCAAATGCGGTTTATTTTTTAGTCACAGACTGTCAGGTAGTACGATTTAAAATTTCCAACCATCAAAAACTATTATCCATTACAACAAAACATGATTTATGTTAATTTTTCTCAAATTATTAGAAAATCAGTAATATCACACTCGGTCGTATTTCATAATAAATGTATTATTCTTGTAGTTCTGTGTACATACAAACTGACGTCAATGAAACCCTAAACCAATACATTTGAATATAACTAAAGCAAAATTTTATATTATCTGATATCTAATAACGACGAACAATGAATGAGTAAATTTTTTCGTCATACGTACATACATATGTGGTTTTGTAGTTGCCGAAGAATGCAGCCGACTTGAATTACTACTTGAATCAATTCATTTCGATGTACGCACTTGCATTTCGGTTAGCTCCAAACTTTTTTTAATTTCTTAATTGACCGTTTACAATCAGGTAGGTATTTTTTATGTCTATAGGAACATAAAATTCATATGCTCCCTTTTCTGAAATTAATAATGCTTAATTAAGCCGTCCGTATTGGTAAATCGTAACAATTAGAGCAATCCGTAAATACCAGGAACGTTTTTTCCAACTAATATATAGTCGCGAAATTTTCAAGTGCTGGAAGCCGTTGAATGTCAATGGAATATTATACAGGCTGTTCCAAGATGAAATTCGTAAATTTCCACATTATCTACACGATATTCTGCAAAAATAGTTCACAGCATCGTCACTAGCAAATCGGTCACCACTGTTACTATTATGTAATTTCTTATTATATATTTTTATAATAGTTAGATGATCGCTCAGTGTTAAGTTACTGTTATCATGTCGGAGTTTTGGGATCGAATCTGACGACTTATTGTCCCGAAAAGGTACTTGTGGTTTCCCTTCTTCCTTAAGTGAATGCTGACTGCCAGAGATTTTAAAACGCACCAAGAGCGTAGGCATAATAATAACTCATGGCCTGCCAATGTCTCTTATAAATAGAGTTATGTTGTTGTGGAGAGTTAAGGTATGGTTTATTATCATTATTATGACCTAGATTTTGCTCTCACTTCCGCAGCCTAACACTGGAATACTTCACTCAACGCACATACCCTTAGGCTCGAGCTCTGACTGTAAGCAGCTGAGATTACGGTGACAATTCAAAATTGACGATATCCATGTGCAAGACAAATAATGTTCTGGTAGACCAAAAAAGTTTGAAGATGCAAAACTGCAAGAGTTATTGGATGAAGAGCAAACCCAAACTCAAAAACAATTAGCAGAAGCGTTAAATGTGGCCCATGAAATGATTAACAACGGATTACGAGCAATGGAAAAATGGGTGCCACATCAATTGAATGGCAGGCAAATGGAAAATCGAAAAATCGTCTGTGAACTGCTGCTTCAAAGGTCTGATCGGAAGTCATTTCTGCATCGAATAGTGACGATCGATGAAAAATGGATATGTTTTCAAAACTCTAAGCGCAAAAACTCATGGTTATCACTTGGAGAAACCGGCCCATCGACTCCAAGGCTAAATCGTGTTTGGTGGGACCAGAGTGGCGTGGTGTATTACGAACTGTTGAAACCTGGTGGAACAGTTAATACTAACCGCTGCAGAAAAAAATTATCAATTTGAACCATGCATTGATAGAAAAACCCGATGACACGGTAAAGTGATTTTACAGCACGACCGCTAGCCGTCTCATACAGCAAAACCGGCCAAGGAAGTATTGAAAGCACTTGGATGGTACATAATGTCGCACACGCTGTACTCTCTAGAACTTGCCCCGTCTGACTGCCAGCTTTTCGCATCAATGCGGCACGCGCTTGCAGAGCAGCACTCCGCCAATTTCTAAAAAGTTAGAAAATGGGTCGATGAATGGTTTCACTCAAAGGACAAACAGTTTTCTTGTGATAGCATCCATAAATTGCCTGAAAGATGGGCAAGATGTGTAGAATCAGATTGCCAATACTTTGAATAAATAAATTTCTCCATTTTTTTTGAAAATTATGTAGCTTTTCTTAAGAAAAATCTGGCAATGATTTTCCAATACACTTGGTACATTTGTATATGTAAGTATTAACAATCCGTGGATGAATAGAAACGCAAAAAATTTGTTTTTTTCCAAAAATGTACTGTTGTTTAGAATAATATTCCACAATATCATGCTATGTATGAATGCCATACTCGGAATTTAATTTTTATATTCTACACTGTTTTTAAACGTCATCAATGCGTATCGTGCAAAACATAAAAGACCTTTTTTATCTTCTAATATTTTTCAAAATATTATTCACAATTAACGAGTAAATCATCATAAATATAATGAACTTCCTTTTGTTTATCTAATCATAAAAATTTAATCTTTATTTTTGTATTTGACGATATAAACAATCACGACAATATATGTAAAGTGAATTTTATTTCATTCATGTTATCGGGACTACTGCGAGTAAATAAGAGTAATTAAATGATGCACAAACATATGTGGAATCTCCATGGAGATACTTCTGATTACGTATCCGAGGAGGATAATGACGATTTTGTATAAATGACGTTTAATTTTAATATTAATATACAGTACTCGCAACAAATAAAGAACGACTAACAAAATGATTACATAATAATTATATACAATTAATACTATACCTAGTCCTGCCATAAGTATTGATACAAGTGTACCTTTTTGCAGATGCACCGTATCGTATTATATTCGGGTCTAGATACCGAATGCCGATCAGAATGTAAAGTGGTGGGGCGCGAGTCAGTCGAATCACAACAACGACTGACTACAGGTTACAGATTAAGTAGTTGTTCGTGACGCCTACAATCAAATTAGTGGTGCGGCTGCAGCTAGTACGATCAGTGGTCAGTTATAGTCGTGATTCAAATGACTCGCGCCCCGCCACCTTACATTCTGATCGGTATTCGGCAGCTAGACCCGAATATAATGTGGTACAGTTTTCGTAGCGAGGTAAAATGAATGCACGGTATATATGTACATATATACACACACTTTCTGCCCTAAATCGAAAAGAACTGTGGATGTTGAATTGCCCTGCAGAAAGTGCTCCTGAGGAAAAGTGGCATCAATAGCAAAGAGTTGATATCTAGCACCAGACACTAAAGCCCAGTTTATGCCAATGACATTGTGGCAAAACCAAAGACATGATAATGAAAGAAGTATCAGAGGACGACTTGACAATCTGGTAAGTACGTGATCGAAAAAGTGGAACAAACTGAATATCTATCAGTAACGCTCTCATGTAAAGGGAACGAAGGAAAGGAAACAAACCACCAGGGAAGATAAGTAAAACTGCATACATTTCATTGACGACTCTAAATAGAAAAAAAGGTAGCAAGAGTAACAAAATTAAGATGGTATCAAACAATACTAAGGCCTACAGATACTTACGCCTGCAGGACACGTACAATGGGAAAGAAAGAATAAAGTAAATTGGAGGTTTGGGAACGCAATATATTAAAAAGGCATTCACTACGTCCTTTATCAACTATACTGGTCCGGCCACGGTTAAGCTCAGATATCTATCGTTTTATAGTTGCAGTCGATACAGATCTTTGATTACATCGTTTGTTTTCTTCATTAAAAGTAAGAACTTAATCACTAATCGGTCTACCACTATTTTATTGTTGCCAAATTAACTAGACTTATGTATTACGCGAAATGTTTCAGTCAGTAACTTTCTGACAGTTATCTTTATCTACTATGTAAGAAATAAGGGAGTTATACAGAAGACTGAACATCGTTCAGATCGTAAGAATGCAAAAACGTAGATGGCTGGAGCACGTAGCTGGGATGCTCTATAAAAGATGAGTTAAAGGAATATTGAGATGAGAGGAGACCGAGGAAAGGAAAGAAAAATGTGGCCGAGAAAAAGGTGGTTGCGTGAAATAAATAAGGATCCGAGGAAAGTATGAGCAAGCGATAGGAAGATCGTCTTGCTAGACGACTGAAAATATGGAAAAGGAGAATGAATATACATTCATTCTTCTTTAAGTATTTCAACCACTTTGCTCGTACTTCCCTCGGACCCTTAATTATTTCACGCAACCACCATATATATATATATATATATATATATATATATATGTTCATGTAATGTACGTATGTATAACACTTGTTCAAAGGTAATGCCGTAAAGTCAAGCATAAACATATGCCCCTGGGAAAAAGTTCGTGGCGTTTTTCCCGATAGATGGCATTGGTTGCCTCTAAAGAACAACAAGTCACAGCGACACCACCGACGGCTCATATATATAAACATTGTAATCGGTGCAGTGGTAGTTATTCGCACTTGAAAATGGAGAAGAATAATGAGAAATTTCGCTATATTCTGCAATATTATTATGATAAGGGGAAGAACGCTGCGCAGGCTTGTGATAAAATTTGTGCTGTGTACGGTGAAGGTACTTTATCGAAATCTGTTCGGCTGGAAATTTAGTAAATTTTTATTGAAAAAAAAATATTTTATATCAGCAGTGTCGATATTGGCATGGAGCTAGGCATTGACCACAAAAGAACCATTTACACAGAGCTGGTTACAAAAAAAAAAGCTTGACGTATGGGTTCCTCAACATATGACCAAATCTGCGATGCGCTGCTGAAACGGAATGAAATCGAGCCGTTTCTGAAACGTTTAATAACCGGAGATGAAAAATGGATTACGTATATATATTCACAATCGCTAAGCCAACATTGACAAAAAAAGTGATGCTGTGTGTAGTGGCTCTCACAATGGTCAGACGATTGATTCTCAACTCTACTGTCTAGAGAGATTCGGGCATCTTCCATCATGACAACGCCCGACCACACACTTCTTTATATTTGAGAGATTAGTGGTTTGTTTCTTCTCTCTCAATGGAATTAAGTTGGTTTGAAAAAACTTGATTCAGTTTTTCAGAAACCACAGAAGTTTTTCACCGATGGGATCATGGATCTAATGGCGAAACATTGTCGATATAATGGAGCATATTCGGTTTAAATGAATTCGTCCACGCGCCATGCGGGGACGACTTTTAGTGTTTAACGACAATTTTAATACTTTATCTATATTAAGTATTTCTTGATATCTATAAAAACTATAAAAATATTTAAAGTATGTTCTCACAATTATCTTAATAAACAAAAAAGACTATACGCGTAATAAGCTTATGTGAAGGCTACACTCGCGATAGCTGAGTATATCTACATTATTCAAGATAATGAATTATTCATTAATTTCGCACGAGTTATATTTAATTAATTTGTCGATTCACAGTTTGAATACGTCCATTTACTTCATTCATGAAATTTTATGACGTGGTTATTAATTGATTTTGATAATAATATGTACCGGTATAAAATTCGCTTTCTGTTGTGACGTTAGTGTAGGCGTAAGTCGTCTGGTTACGACTTGGAAATAAAACACTCCGAATCAATCGCCATTTCCCAGGAATCTTCGGCGCTAACGGCTATACATTTTGCTAGTTGCGTCATCAATTGTGGTAATAATGAAAATGAGCACAGGAAAAACCGCTAAATTTTCAAAAGAAATCAAAAACAATTGCAGACGACAGTAACAACAAATGTACGTCTTTAGTCATATTCGTTTTCGTTTTATTTCGAGACATATGCACATATGTTTATAAGTAGGTTAATTTTTTTAATGTTTGTGAAGTCCCAAACGCATGTTGTGAATTTAAATTATGGTATTAGGACAAATGTATCTAACATTCATATTGTTATTCATAAAATGTATGTATTTGAGATGAATGACAATTTATGACAATATGTTCCTATTTTTATTTGCATCGTTATGTATGTTTTCGTCAAGCGCTTCTGAAGAACTACCTATACATAATTTTCATTTTTAGAATTAATTATTTCGTCACTTAATTAGACTACAGTCAGCTAAATGCAACTGTCCACTTATTTATCATCAAATGTTCAATAGACAATAAGAAAGAGCTTTCTTATTAGTACAATAATTAACGAATCATACTCCTATTATAGAAACATTCCAATTTAGGCTTTAACGCAAATTTTATTCAAAATCTATTATAATAAATCAGTATTACATCGTTTTGTTAATATATACACACACACACCATTATATTATATTGGTTTGCATTAAGTGTTTCTTTTTTAAAGCGTCGTACTTTACATTAGGAATTAAGCGACGAAAATAGCATCAAATCTGCCATCCAAGCGTCATTTATACCCAGTAAGATTTGCCATTTCATCGACAATGCTTGCAATGCAAATTGTGGAATTTTATTTCGAAGATCGTGGTTCTCTTGTCCAAACTCAAAAATTGTTTGTGCATTTTATGATGGATGGT